>JASTWF010000210.1:545743-660765 GCA_030390025.1 Squalus acanthias | reverse complement strand
AGAGAGAGAGAGAGAAACCAACAGAGGGAGAGAGAGAGAAAGGTAACTCTGTGTAGTGAGTGATACAGAAGGAGAGAGAGAGAGAGAAACCAACAGAGGGAGAGAGAGAGAAAGGTAACTCTGTGTAGTGAGTGATACAGAAGAGAGAGAGAGAGAACCAACAGAGGGAGAGAGAGAGAGAAAGGTAACTCTGTGTAGTGAGTGATACAGAAGGGAGAGAGAGAGAAACCAACAGAGGGAGGAGAGAGAAAGGTAACTCTGTGTAGTGAGTGATACAGAAGGAGAGAGAGAGAGAAACCAACAGAGGGAGAGAGAGAGAAAGGTAACTCTGTGTAGTGAGTGATACAGGAGAGAGAGAGAGAGAGAGAAACCAACAGAGGGAGAGAGAGAGAAAGGTAACTCTGTGTAGTGAGTGATACAGAAGGAGAGAGAGAGAGAAACCAACAGAGGGAGAGAGAGAGAAAGGTAACTCTGTGTAGTGAGTGATACAGAAGGAGAGAGAGAGAGAGAAACCAACAGAGGGGAGAGAGAGAGAGAAAGGTAACTCTGTGTAGTGAGTGATACAGAAGGAGAGAGAGAGAGAAACCAACAGAGGGAGAGAGAGAGAAAGGTAACTCTGTGTAGTGAGTGATACAGAGGAGAGAGAGAGAGAGAAACCAACAGAGGGAGAGAGAGAGAAAGGTAACTCTGTGTAGTGAGTGATACAGAGAGGAGAGAGAGGGAAAAACAACAGAGGGATAGGGGAGAGAGAGAAACCCAACAGAGGGAGAGAGAGGAAAGTAACTCTGGTGTGAGGTGATACTGAAGCAGAGTAGAGAGAGAGAGAAACCAACCAGAGGGAGACAGAGAGAGAGAAGTAATCTCTGTGTATGTAGTGTACAGAAGGAGAGAGAGTGAGGGAAGCCAACAGAGGGAGAGAAGAGAGTGAAAGGTAACCTTCTGTGTAGGGAGTGATACAGAAAGAGGAGAGAGAGAGAGATACCAACAGAGGGAGAAGGAGAGAGAAAGGTAACTCTGTGTATGTGAGTGATACAGAAGGAGAGGAGAGAGAGTAGAAATCCAACAGAGGAGAGAGAGAGAAGGAAGCTCTGTGTAGTGAGTGATACAGAAGAGAGAGAGAGAGAGAACAACAGAGGGGGAGAGAGAGAGAAAAGGTAACGCTGTGTAGTGAGTGATACAGAAGGAGAGAGAGTGATGAACCAACAAGGGAGAGAGAGAGAGAAAGGTGACTCTGTGTAGTGAGAGTGATACAGAAGGGAGAGATGAGAGAAACCAACAGAGGGAGAGAGAGAGTGAAATGGTAACTCTGTATAGTGTGTGATACATGAGAGAGAGAGAGAACCAACAGAGGGAGTGAGAGAGAGAAAGGTAACTCTGTGTAGTGAGTGATTACAGAGGAGAGAGAGAGAGAGAGACCAGAGAGAGAGAGAGAAAGGTAACTCTGTGTAGTGAGTGATACAGAAGGAGAGAAGAGAGAGAAACCAACAGAGGGAGAGAGATGAGAAAGGTACTCTGTATAGTGAGTGATACAGAAGGAGAGAGAGAGAGAACCAAGCAGAGGGAGAGAGAGAGAGAAAGGTAACTCTGTATAGGGAATGATACAGAAGAGAGAGAGAGAGAAACCAACAGAGGGACTGAGAGAGAGAAAGGTAACTCCTGTGTAAGTGAGTGATACAGAAGGAGAGAGAGAGAGAAAACCACAGAGGGGAGAGGTGAGAGAGAAAGGAACTCTGTGTAGTGAGTGATACAGAAGAGAGCGAGAGAGAAAACAACAGAGGGGAGAGAGAGAGAAAGGTAACTCTGTGAAGTGAGTGATTACAGAGGAGAGAGAGGAGAGAACCAAACAGAGGGAGAGAGAGAGAGAGAAAGGTAACTCTGTGTAGTGAGTGATACATGAAGGCAGAGAGAGAGAGAGAAACCAACAAGAGGGAGAGAGAGAGAAAGGTAACTCTGTGTAGTGAGGGATACAGAGGATAGAGGGGAGAGAGGAAACCAACAGAGGGGGAGAGAGAGAGAAAGGGTAACTCTGTGTATAGAGAGTGATACAGGAAGGAGAGAGAGAGATGAGGAAACACAACAGAGGAGAGAGAGAGAGAAGGTAACTCTGTGTAGTGGAGTGATACAGAAGGAGTGAGAGAGAGAGAATCCACAGAGGGAGAGAGAGAGAGAAAGGTAACTCTGTGGAGTGAGTGATACAGAAGGAGAGAGAGAGAGAGAGAAACCAACAGAGGGGAGAGAGAGAGAAAGGTAACTCTGTGTAGTGAGTGATACAGAAGGAGAGAGAGAGAGAGAAACCAACAGAGGGAGAGAGAGAGAAAGGTAACTCTGTGTAGTGAGTGATACAGAAGGAGAGAGAGAGAGAGAGAAACCAACAGAGGGAGAGAGAGAGAAGGTAACTCTGTGTAGTGAGTGATACAGAAGGAGAGAGAGAGAGGAACCAACAGAGGGAGAGAGAGAGAGAAAGGTAACTCTGTGTAGTGAGTGATACAGAAGGAGAGAGAGAGAGAGAAACCAACAGAGGGAGAGAGAGAGAAAGTAACTCTGTGTAGTGAGTGATACAGAAGGAGAGAGAGAGAGAGAAACCAACAGAGGGAGAGAGAGAGAAAGGTAACTCTGTGTAGTGAGTGATACAGAAGGAGAGAGAGAGAGAGAAACCAACAGAGGGCGAGAGAGAGAGAAAGGTAACTCTGTGTAGTGAGTGATACAGAAGGAGAGAGAGAGAGAGAGAAACCAACAGAGGGGGAGAGAGAGAGAAAGGTAACTCTGTGTAGTGAGTGATACAGAAGGAGAGAGAGAGAGAGAAACCAACAGAGGGAGAGAGAGAGAAAGGTAACTCTGTGTAGTGAGTGATACAGAAGGAGAGAGAGAGAGAGAAACCAACAGAGGGAGAGAGAGAGAAAGGTAACTCTGTGTAGTGAGTGATACAGAAGGAGAGAGAGAGAGGAAACCAACAGAGGGGAGAGAGAGAGAAGTAACTCTGTGTAGTGAGTGATACAGAAGGAGAGAGAGAGAGAGAGAAACCAACAGAGGGAGAGAGAGAGAAAGGTAACTCTGTGTAGTGAGTGATACAGAAGAGAGAGAGAGAGAAACCAACAGAGGGGAGAGAGAGAGAGAAGGTAACTCTGTGTAGTGAGTGATACAGAAGGAGAGAGAGAGAGAAACCAACAGAGGGAGAGAGAGAAAAGGTAACTCTGTGTAGTGAGTGATACAGAAGGAGAGAGAGAGAGAAACCAACAGAGGGGAGAGAGAGAGAAAGGTAACTCTGTATAGTGATGATACAGGGAGAGAGAGAGAGAGAGAAACCAACAGAGGGAGAGAGAGAGAAAGGTAACTCTGTGTAGTGAGTGATACAGAAGGAGAGAGAGAGAGAAACCAACAGAGGGAGAGAGAGAGAAAGGTAACTCTGTATAGTGAGTGATACAGAAGAGAGAGAGAGAAACCAACAGAGGGAGAGAGAGAGAGAGAAAGGTAACTCTGTTAGTGAGTGATACAGAGGAGAGAGAGAGAGAAACCAACAGAGGGGAGAGAGAGAGAGAAAGGTAACTCTGTGTAGTGAGTGATACAGAAGGAGAGAGAGAGAGAAACCAACAGAGGGAGGGAGAGAGAAAGGTAACTCTGTGTAGTGAGTGATACAGAAGGAGAGAGAGAGAGAAACCAACAGAGGGAGAGAGAGAGAGAAAGGTAACTCTGTGTAGTGAGTGATACAGAAGGAGAGAGAGAGAGAGAAACCAACAGAGGGAGAGAGAGAGAAAGGTAACTCTGTGTAGTGAGTGATACAGGAGAGAGAGAGAGAGAAACCAACAGAGGGAGAGAGAGAGAAAGGTAACTCTGTGTAGTGAGTGATACAGAAGGAGAGAGAGAGAGAAACCAACAGAGGGAGAGAGAGAGAGAAAGGTAACTCTGTGTAGTGAGTGATACAGAAGGAGAGAGAGAGAAACCAACAGAGGGAGAGAGAGAGAAAGGTAACTCTGTGTAGTGAGTGATACAGGAGAGAGAGAGAGAGAGAAACCAACAGAGGGGAGAGAGAGAGAAAGGTAACTCTGTGTAGTGAGTGATACAGAAGGAGAGAGAGAGAGAGAACCAACAGAGGGGAGAGAGAGAGAAAAGGTAACTCTGTATAGTGAGTGATACAGGAAGAGAGAGAGGGAGAGAGAGAGAGAAACCAACAGAGGAGAGAGAGAGAAAGGTAACTCTGTGTAGTGAGTGATACAGAAGGAGAGAGAGAGAGAGAAACCAACAGAGGGGAGAGAGAGAGAAAGGTAACTCTGTGTAGTGAGTGATACAGAAGGAGAGAGAGAGAAACCAACAGAGGAGAGAGAGAGAGAAAGGTAACTCTGTGTAGTGAGTGATACAGAAGGAGAGAGAGAGAAACCAAAGAGGGGGAGAGAGAGAGAAAGGTAACTCTGAGTAGTGAGTGATACAGGAGAGAGAGAGAGAGAGAAACCAACAGAGGGAGAGAGAGGAAAGGTAACTCTGTGTAGTGAATGATACAGAAGGAGAGAGGAGAGAGAGAAACCAACAGAGGGAGAGGAGAGAGAGAAAGGTAACTCTGTATAGTGAGTGATAACAGAAGGAGAGAGAGAGAAACCAACAGATAGGGGAGAGAAGAGAGAGAAAGGTAACTCTGTGTAGTGAGCTGATACAGAAGGAGAGAGAGAGAGAAACCAACAGAGGGGAGAGAGACGAGAAAGGTAAACTCTGTGTAGTGAGTGATACAGAAGGAGAAGAGAGAGAGAGAAACCAAAAGAGGGAGAGAGAGAGAAAGGTAACTCTGTGTAGTGAGTGAACAGAAGGAGAGAGAGAGAGAGAAACCAACAGAGGGAGAGAGGAGAGAAAGGTAACTCTGTGTAGTGCGTGATACAGAAGGAGAGAGAGAGAAACCAACAGAGGGAGAGAGAGAGAAAGGTAACTCTGTGTAGTGAGTGATACAGAAGGAGAGAGAGAGAGGAACCAACAGAGGGAGAGAGAGAGAGAAAGGTAACTCTGTGTAGTGAGTGATACAGAAGGAGAGAGAGAGAGAGAAACCAACAGAGGGAGAGAGAGAGAAAGGTAACTCTGTGTAGTGAGTGATACAGAAGGAGAGAGAGAGAGAGAGAAACCAACAGAGGGAGAGAGAGAGAAAGGTAACTCTGTGTAGTGAGTGGATACAGAAGGAGAGAGAGAGGAGAACCACAGAGGGAGAGAGAGAGAAAGGTAACTCTGTGTAGTGAATGATACAGAAGGAGAGAGAGAGAAACCAACAGAGGGAGAGAGAGAGAAAGGTAACTCTGTGTAGTGAGTGATACAGAAGGAGAGAGAGAGAACCAACAGAGGAGAGAGAGAGAAAGGTAACTCTGTGTAGTGAAGTGATACAGAAGGAGAGAGAGAGGAGAAAACCAACAGAGTGAGAGAGAGAGAAAGGTAACTCTGTGTAGTGAGTGATACAGAAGGAGAGAGAGAGAGAAACCAACAGAGGGGAGAGAGAGAGAAAGGTAACTCTGTGTAGTGAGTGATACAGAAGAGAGAGAGAGAGAACCAACAGAGGGAGAGAGAAGAGAGAAAGGTAACTCTGTGTAGTGAGTGATACAGAAGGAGAGAGAGAGAGAGAAACCAACAGAGGGGAGAGAGAGAGAAAGGTAACTCTGTATAGTGAGTGATACAGAAGGAGAGGAGAGAGAAACCAACAGAGGGGGAGAGAGAGAAAGGTAACTCTGTGTAGTGAGTGATACAGAAGGAGAGAGAGAGAGAAACCAACAGAGGGGGAGAGAGAGAGAAAGGTAACTCAGTGTAGTGAGTGATACAGGAAGAGAGAGAGAGAGAAACCAACAGAGGGGAGAGAGAGAGAAAGGTAACTCCTGTGTAGTGAGTGATACAGAAGTGAGAGAGCGAGAGAGAAACCAACAGAGGGAGAGAGAGAGAGAAAGGTAACTCTGTGTAGTGAGTGATACAGAAGGAGAGAGAGAGAGAAACCAACAGAGGGGGAGAGAGAGAGAAAAGGTAACTCTGTGTAGTGAGTGATACAGAAGAGAGAGAGAGAGAACCAACAGAGGGAGAGAGAGAGAAAAGGTAACTCTGTGTAGTGAGTGATACAGAAGGAGAGAGAGAGAGAGAACCAACAGAGGGGAGAGAGAGAGCAAGGGAACGGTTCAGTGGGAGTGAGAGAGACAGAGAGGAGAGAGAGTAACTCTGTGTAGTGAGTGATACAGAGAGAGAGAGAGAGAGAACCCAACAGAGGGAGAGAGAGAGAGAAAGTAACTCTGTGTAGTGAGTGAGACAGAAGGAGAGAGAGAGAGAACCAACAGAGGGAGAGAGAGAGAGAAAGGTAACTCTGTGTAGTGAGTGATACAGAAGGAGAGAGAGAGAGAGAAACCAACAGAGGAGAGAGAGAGAGGATAACTCTGTGTAGTGAGTGATACAGAAGGAGAGAGGAGAGAGAGAAACCAACAGAGGGAGAGAGAGAGAAAGGTAACTCTGTGTAGTGAGTGATACAGAAGGAGAGAGAGAGAGAGAACCAACAGAGGGGAGAGAGAGAGAGAAAGGTAACTCTGTATAGTGAGTGATACCAGAAGGAGAGAGAGAGAGAGAAACCAACAGAGGGAGAGAGAGAGAAAGGTAACTCTGTATAGTGAGTGATACAGAAGAGAGAGAGAGAGAGAAACCAACAGAGGGAGAGAGAGAGAGAAAGGTAACTCTGTGTAGTGAGTGATACAGAAGGAGAGAGAGAGAGAGAGAAACCAACAGAGGGGAGAGAGAGAGAAAGGTAACTCTGTGTAGTGAGTGATACAGAAGGAGAGAGAGAGAGAGAAACCAACAGAGGGGAGAGAGAGAGAAAGGTAACTCTGTGTAGTGAGTGATACAGAAGGAGAGAGAGAGAGAGAAACCAACAGAGGGAGAGAGAGAGAAAGGTAACTCTGTGTAGTGAGTGATACAGAAGGAGAGAGAGAAACCAACAGAGGGAGAGAGAGAGAGAAAGGTAACTCTGTGTAGTGAGTGATACAGAAGGAGAGAGAGAGAGAAACCAACAGAGGGGAGAGAGAGAGGAAAGGTAACTCTGTGTAGTGAGTGATACAGAAGAGAGAGAGAGAGAGAAACCAACAGAGGGAGAGAGAGAGAGAAAGGTAACTCTGTGTAGTGAGTGATACAGAAGGAGAGAGAGAGAGAAACCAACAGAGGGGAGAGAGAGAGAAAGGTAACTCTGTGTAGTGAGTGATACAGAAGGAGAGAGAGAGAGAAACCAACAGAGGGGAGAGAGAGAGAAATGTAACTCTGTGTAGTGAGTGATACAGAAGGAGAGAGAGAGAGAGAGAAACCAACAGAGGGAGAGAGAGAGAAAGGTAACTCTGTGTAGTGAGTGATACAGAAGGAGAGAGAGAGAGAGAAACCAACAGAGGGAGAGAGAGAGAAAGGTAACTCTGTGTAGTGAGTGATACAGAAGGAGAGAGAGAGAGAAACCAACAGAGGGAGAGAGAGAGAAAGGTAACTCTGTGTAGTGAGTGATACAGAAGGAGAGAGAGAGAGAAACCAACAGAGGGGAGAGAGAGAGAAAGGTAACTCTGTGTAGTGAGTGATACAGAAGAGAGAGAGAGAGAGAAACCAACAGAGGGAGAGAGAGAGAAAGGTAACTCTGTGTAGTGAGTGATACAAGGAGAGAGAGAGAGAGAGAAACCAACAGAGGGAGAGAGAGAGAAAGGTAACTCTGTGTAGTGAGTGATACAGAAGGAGAGAGAGAGAGAGAAACCAACAGAGGGGAGAGAGAGAGAAAGGTAACTCTGTGTAGTGAGTGATACAGAAGGAGAGAGAGAGAGAGAAACCAACAGAGGGAGAGAGAGAGAAAGGTAACTCTGTGTAGTGAGTGATACAGAAGGAGAGAGAGAGAGAGAGAGAAACCAACAGAGGGAGAGAGAGAGAAAGGTAACTCTGTGTAGTGAGTGATACAGAAGGAGAGAGAGAGAGAGAAACCAACAGAGGGAGAGAGAGAGAAAGGTAACTCTGTGTAGTGAGTGATACAGAAGAGAGAGAGAGAGAGAAACCAACAGAGGGAGAGAGAGAGAGAAAGGTAACTCTGTGTAGTGAGTGATACAGGAGAGAGAGAGAGAGAAACCAACAGAGGGAGAGAGAGAGAAAGGTAACTCTGTGTAGTGAGTGATACAGAAGGAGAGAGAGAGAGAGAAACCAACAGAGGGAGAGAGAGAGAAAGGTAACTCTGTGTAGTGAGTGATACAGAAGGAGAGAGAGAGAGAGAAACCAACAGAGGGAGAGAGAGAGAAAGGTAACTCTGTATAGTGAGTGATACAGAGAGAGAGAGAGAGAGAGAAACCAACAGAGGGAGAGAGAGAGAAGGTAACTCTGTATAGTGAGTGATACAGAAGGAGAGAGAGAGAAACCAACAGAGGGAGAGAGAGAGAAAGGTAACTCTGTGTAGTGAGTGATACAGAAGGAGAGAGAGAGAGAGAAACCAACAGAGGGAGAGAGAGAGAAAGGTAACTCTGTGTAGTGAGTGATACAGAAGGAGAGAGAGAGAGAAACCAACAGAGGGAGAGAGAGAGAAAGGTAACTCTGTGTAGTGAGTGATACAGAAGGAGAGAGAGAGAGAGAAACCAACAGAGGGAGAGAGAGAGAAAGGTAACTCTGTGTAGTGAGTGATACAGAAGAGAGAGAGAGAGAAACCAACAGAGGGAGAGAGAGAGAAAGGTAACTCTGTGTAGTGAGTGATACAGAAGGAGAGAGAGAGAGAAACCAACAGAGGGGAGAGAGAGAGAAAGGTAACTCTGTGTAGTGAGTGATACAGAAGGAGAGAGAGAGAAACCAACAGAGGGGAGAGAGAGAGAAAGGTAACTCTGTGTAGTGAGTGATACAGAAGGAGAGAGAGAGAGAAACCAACAGAGGGAGAGAGAGAGAAAGGTAACTCTGTGTAGTGAGTGATACAGAAGGAGAGAGAGAGAGAAACCAACAGAGGGGGAGAGAGAGAGAAAGGTAACTCTGTGTAGTGAGTGATACAGAAGGAGAGAGAGAGAGAAACCAACAGAGGGGAGAGAGAGAGAAAGGTAACTCTGTGTAGTGAGTGATACAGAAGGAGAGAGAGAGAGAAACCAACAGAGGGAGAGAGAGAGAAAGGTAACTCTGTGTAGTGAGTGATACAGAAGGAGAGAGAGAGAGAGAAACCAACAGAGGGGAGAGAGAGAGAAAGGTAACTCTGTGTAGTGAGTGATACAGAAGGAGAGAGAGAGAGAACCAACAGAGGGGAGAGAGAGAGAAAGGTAACTCTGTGTAGTGAGTGATACAGAAGGAGAGAGAGAGAGAAACCAACAGAGGGAGAGAGAGAGAGAAAGGTAACTCTGTGTAGTGAGTGATACAGAAGGAGAGAGAGAGAGAGAACCAACAGAGGGAGAGAGAGAGAAAGGTAACTCTGTGTAGTGAGTGATACAGAAGGAGAGAGAGAGAGAAACCAACAGAGGGGAGAGAGAGAGAGAAAGGTAACTCTGTGTAGTGAGTGATACAGAAGGAGAGAGAGAAACCAACAGAGGGAGAGAGAGAGAGAAAGGTAACTCTGTGTAGTGAGTGATACAGAAGGAGAGAGAGAGAGAAACCAACAGAGGGGAGAGAGAGAGAAAGGTAACTCTGTGTAGTGAGTGATACAGAAGGAGAGAGAGAGAGAACCAACAGAGGGGAGAGAGAGAGAAAGGTAACTCTGTGTAGTGAGTGATACAGAAGGAGAGAGAGAGAGAGAAACCAACAGAGGGGAGAGAGAGAGAAAGGTAACTCTGTGTAGTGAGTGATACAGAGAGGAGAGAGAGAGAGAAACCAACAGAGGGAGAGAGAGAGAAAGGTAACTCTGTGTAGTGAGTGATACAGAAGGAGAGAGAGAGAGAGAAACCAACAGAGGGAGAGAGAGAGAAAGGTAACTCTGTGTAGTGAGTGATACAGAAGGAGAGAGAGAGAGAGAAACCAACAGAGGGAGAGAGAGAAAGGTAACTCTGTGTAGTGAGTGATACAGAAGGAGAGAGAGAGAGAAACCAACAGAGGGAGAGAGAGAGAGAAAGGTAACTCTGTGTAGTGAGTGATACAGAAGGAGAGAGAGAGAGAAACAACAGAGGGAGAGAGAGAGAGAAAGGTAACTCTGTGTAGTGAGTGATACAGAAGGAGAGAGAGAGAGAGAAACCAACAGAGGGAGGAGAGAGAGAGAAAGGTAACTCTGTTTAGTGAGTGATACAGAAGGAGAGAGAGAGAAACCAACAGAGGGAGAGAGAGAGAGAAAGGTAACTCTGTGTAGTGAGTGATACAGAAGGAGAGAGAGAGAGAACCAACAGAGGGAGAGAGAGAGAGAAAGGTAACTCTGTGTAGTGAGTGATACAGAAGAGAGAGAGAGAGAGAGAAACCAACAGAGGGAGAGAGAGAGAAAGGTAACTCTGTGTAGTGAGTGATACAGAAGGAGAGAGAGAGAGAGAAACCAACAGAGGGAGAGAGAGAGAAAGGTAACTCTGTGTAGTGAGTGATACAGAAGGAGAGAGAGAGAGGAACCAACAGAGGGAGAGAGAGAGAGAAAGGTAACTCTGTGTAGTGAGTGATACAGAAGGAGAGAGAGAGAGAGAAAACCAACAGAGGGAGAGAGAGAGAGAAAGGTAACTCTGTGTAGTGAGTGATACAGAAGGAGAGAGAGAGAGAAACCAACAGAGGGAGAGAGAGAGAGAAAGGTAACTCTGTGTAGTGAGTGATACAGAAGGAGAGAGAGAGAGAGAGAAACCAACAGAGGGAGAGAGAGAGAGAAAGGTAACTCTGTGTAGTGAGTGATACAGGAAGAGAGAGAGAGAGAGAAACCAACAGAGGGAGAGAGAGAGAAAGGTAACTCTGTGTAGTGAGTGATACAGAAGGAGAGAGAGAGAGAGAAACCAACAGAGGGAGAGAGAGAGAAAGGTAACTCTGTGTAGTGAGTGATACAGAAGGAGAGAGAGAGAGAAACCAACAGAGGGAGAGAGAGAGAGAAAGGTAACTCTGTGTAGTGAGTGATACAGAAGGAGAGAGAGAGAGAGAAACCAACAGAGGGAGAGAGAGAGAAAGGTAACTCTGTGTAGTGAGTGATACAGAAGGAGAGAGAGAGAGAGAAACCAACAGAGGGAGAGAGAGAGAAAGGTAACTCTGTGTAGTGAGTGATACAGAAGGAGAGAGAGAGAGAGAAACCAACAGAGGGAGAGAGAGAGAGAAGGTAACTCTGTGTAGTGAGTGATACAGAAGGAGAGAGAGAGAGAAACCAACAGAGGGGAGAGAGAGAGAAAGGTAACTCTGTGTAGTGAGTGATACAGAAGGAGAGAGAGAGAGAAACCAACAGAGGGAGAGAGAGAGAAAGGTAACTCTGTGTAGTGAGTGATACAGAAGGAGAGAGAGAGAGAGAGAAACCAACAGAGGGAGAGAGAGAGAGAAAGGTAACTCTGTATAGTGAGTGATACAGGAGAGAGAGAGAGAGAGAGAAACCAACAGAGGGAGAGAGAGAGAGAAGGTAACTCTGTGTAGTGAGTGATACAGAAGGAGAGAGAGAGAAACCAACAGAGGGAGAGAGAGAGAAAGGTAACTCTGTGTAGTGAGTGATACAGAAGGAGAGAGAGAGAGAGAACCAACAGAGGGAGAGAGAGAGAAAGGTAACTCTGTATAGTGAGTGATACAGAAGGAGAGAGAGAGAGAAACCAACAGAGGGAGAGAGAGAGAAAGGTAACTCTGTGTAGTGAGTGATACAGAAGGAGAGAGAGAGAGAGAAACCAACAGAGGGGGAGAGAAGAGAAAGGTAACTCTGTGTAGTGAGTGATACAGAAGGAGAGAGAGAGAGAAACAAACAGAGGAGAGAGAGAGAAAGGTAACTCTGTTAGTGAGTGATAAAGGAGAGAGAGAGAGAGAGAAACCAACAGAGGGGAGAGGAGAGAGAAAGGTAACTCTGTGTAGTGAGTGATACAGAAGGAGAGAGAGAGAGAAACCAACAGAGGGAGAGAGAGAGAGAAAGGTAACTCTGTGTAGTGAGTGATACAGAAGGAGAGAGAGAGAAACCAACAGAGGGAGAGAGAGAGAAAGGTAACTCTGTATAGTGAGTGATACAGAAGGAGAGAGAGAGAGAAACCAACAGAGGGAGAGAGAGAGAAGGTAACTCTGTGTAGTGAGTGATACAGAAGGAGAGAGAGAGAGAGAAACCAACAGAGGGAGAGAGAGAGAAAGGTAACTCTGTGTAGTGAGTGATACAGAGGAGAGAGAGAGAGAGAAACCAACAGAGGGAGAGAGAGAGAAAGGTAACTCTGTATAGTGAGTGATACAGAAGGAGAGAGAGAGAGAAACCAACAGAGGGGAGAGAGAGAGAAAGGTAACTCTGTGTAGTGAGTGATACAGAAGGAGAGAGAGAGAGAAACCAACAGAGGGAGAGAGAGAGAAAGGTAACTCTGTATAGTGAGTGATACAGAAGGAGAGAGAGAGAGAAACCAACAGAGGGAGAGAGAGAGAAAGGTAACTCTGTGTAGTGAGTGATACAGAAGGAGAGAGAGAGAGAGAAACCAACAGAGGGAGAGAGAGAGAAAGGTAACTCTGTGTAGTGAGTGATACAGAAGAGAGAGAGAGAGAGAAACCAACAGAGGGGAGAGAGAGAGAAAGGTAACTCTGTGTAGTGAGTGATACAGAAGGAGAGAGAGAGAGAAACCAACAGAGGGGAGAGAGAGAGAAAGGTAACTCTGTATAGTGAGTGATACAGAAGGAGAGAGAGAGAGAAACCAACAGAGGGAGAGAGAGAGAGAAAGGTAACTCTGTGTAGTGAGTGATACAGAAGAGAGGAGAGAGAGAGAGAGAGAAACCAACAGAGGGGAGAGAGAGAGAAAGGTAACTCTGTGTAGTGAGTGATACAGAAGGAGAGAGAGAGAGAAAACCAACAGAGGGGGAGAGAGAGAGAAAGGTAACTCTGTGTAGTGAGTGATACAGAAGGAGAGAGAGAGAGAAACCAACAGAGGGAGAGAGAGAGAGAAAGGTAAGTCTGTGTAGTGAGTGATACAGAAGGAGAGAGAGAGAGAGAGAGAGAAACCAACAGAGGGAGAGAGAGAAAGGTAACTCTGTTTAGTGAGTGATACAGAAGGAGAGAGAGAGAGAAACCAACAGAGGGAGAGAGAGAGAGAAAGGTAACTCTGTGTAGTGAGTGATACAGGAGAGAGAGAGAGAGAGAGAAACCAACAGAGGGAGAGAGAGAGAAAGGTAACTCTGTATAGTGAGTGATACAGGAGAGAGAGAGAGAGAGAGAGAGAAACCAACAGAGGGAGAGAGAGAGAAAGGTAACTCTGTGTAGTGAGTGATACAGAAGGAGAGAGAGAGAAACCAACAGAGGGGGAGAGAGAGAAAGGTAACTCTGTGTAGTGAGTGATACAGAAGAGAGAGAGAGAGAGAAACCAACAGAGGGGGAGAGAGAAAGGTAACTCTGTGTAGTGAGTGATACAGAAGGAGAGAGAGAGAGAAACCAACAGAGGGGGAGAGAGAGAAAGGTAACTCTGTGTAGTGAGTGATACAGAAGGAGAGAGAGAGAGAAACCAACAGAGGGGGAGAGAGAGAAAGGTAACTCTGTGTAGTGAGTGATACAGAAGGAGAGAGAGAGAGAAACCAACAGAGGGAGAGAGAGAGAAAAGTAACTCTGTATAGTGAGTGATACAGAAGGAGAGAGAGAGAGAAACCAACAGAGGGAGAGAGAGAGAGAGAAAGGTAACTCTGTGTAGTGAGTGATACAGAAGGAGAGAGAGAGAGAGAAACCAACAGAGGGGGAGAGAGAGAAAGGTAACTCTGTGTAGTGAGTGATACAGAAGAGAGAGAGAGAGAGAAACCAACAGAGGGAGAGAGAGAGAGAAAGGTAACTCTGTGTAGTGAGTGATACAGAAGGAGAGAGAGAGAGAGAAACCAACAGAGGGGGAGAGAGAGAAAGGTAACTCTGTGTAGTGAGTGATACAGAAGGAGAGAGAGAGAGAAACCAACAGAGGGAGAGAGAGAGAAAGGTAACTCTGTGTAGTGAGTGATACAGAAGGAGAGAGAGAGAGAAACCAACAGAGGGAGAGAGAGAGAAAGGTAACTCTGTGTAGTGAGTGATACAGAAGAGAGAGAGAGAGAGAAACCAACAGAGGGAGAGAGAGAGAAAGGTAACTCTGTGTAGTGAGTGATACAGAAGGAGAGAGAGAAACCACAGGCCCCACACAGGGGAGAGGGGCCAAGAACAGGCCCCAGTGAAACAGCTCGATTCCACCCACAGTTCACACCCAACCTCACAGACAGGCTGGAAGGAGCTTGGGGAATGGGACCTACTCCATCCCCATCCTACCCCCTCCCGCCCCCTCTCGCCCGCTGTAACCCGCCCTCCCTCGGCGTGTATTCCAAGGCTGGGACATTCCCGCACTTCCCAGAAAGTGCGAAACTCTCTTTAAAAACGGAATAAGCTGCTGATTCCTTTGGGACACTTATTAAAAACACCGTCACGGGATTTATTTTTGTATCTTGACATTCTGGAAGAGTGTGACAGAGGGGCATTTCTGCAGAGGCTGGGAGCTGGGCAGTGACGACACACTGGAGTCCCCCAGAGCCTGTGTCTCCCTGTGTGTTAAACCCAGTCAACTCCTCTCTCTCTATCTCTCTCCCAGTTTCTCTATCTGTCTCTCTCTTTCCCCTTTTATCTCTCTCTCTCTCTCTCCCAGTTTCTCTCTCTCTCCCCCAGTTTCTCTCTCTCTCTCCAAGTTTCTCTCTCTCCCAGTTTCTCTCTCTCTCCCTCTGACTCTCTCTCTCTCCCAATTTCTCTCTCTCTCTCTCCCAGTTTTTCTCTCTCTCTCCCAGCTTCTCTCTATCCCTCTGTCTCTCTCTCCCAGTTTCTCTCTCTCTCTGTTTCTCCCGGTTTCTCTCTCTCTCTCTTCCAGTTTCACACTCTCTCTCTCTCCCAGTTTCTCTCTCTCTTTCTCCCTCTGTCTCTCTCTCTCTCCCAGTTTTTCTCTCTCTCTCTCTCCCAGTTTCTCTCTCGGTCTCTCTCGCTCTCTCTCTCCTGATTTATCTCTCTCTCTGTGTCCCTCTCTCTCCCTGTTCCTTTCTCTCTCTCTCCCTCATTGTTTCTCTCTCTCTCACTCTCTTCTGGTTTCTCTCTCTGTGTCTCGCTCTTTCCCCAGTGTTCTCTTTATCTCTGTCTCTCTCTCTGTCTCCGGGATTCTCTCTCTCTCTCTCTCTTTCTATCCCAGTTTATCTCTCTCTCTCCCAATTTCTTTCTCTGTCTCTCTCTGTCTCTCTCTCCCAGTGTCTCTCTCTCCCCTAGTTTCTTTCTCTGTATCTCTCTCTCCCAGTTTCTCTCCCTCTCTCCCAGTTTTTCTCTCTCTCCCAGTTTCTCTCTCTCTCTCTCTCCTTTTATCTCTCCCTCTCTCTCGGTTTCTCTCTCTCTCTCTCCCAGTTTCACTCTCTCTCTCTCGCCCTTTCTCTCTCAGTCTCTCTCTCTCTCTCCCAGTTTCTCCCTCTCTCTCCCAGTTTCTCTCTCTCCCAGTTTCTCTCTCTCTCTCCCAATTTCTCTCTCTCTCTCTTTCTCCCTCTGTCTCTCTCTCTCCCAGTTTCTCTCTCTCACTCTCCCGGTTTCTATCTATCTCTCTCGCAGTTTCTCTCTCGGTCTCTCTCTCTCTCTCTCCCGGTTTATCTGTCTCTCTCCTGGTTTCTCTCTCTCGCTCTCTCAAGGTCTCTCTCTCTCTCTCTCTCCTGATTTCTCTCTCTCTCTCTGTCCCTCTCTCTCTCCTGTTCCTTTTTCTCTCTCTCTCTCATTGTTTCTCTCTCTCTCACTCACTTCTGGTTTCTCTCTCTGTGTCTCGCTCTTTCTCCCGTTTTCTCTTTAATTCTGTCTCTCTCTCTCTCCGGGTTTCTCTCTCTCTCTCTTTCTATCCCAGTTTCTCTCTCTCTCGCTCTCCCAGTTTCTCTCTCTTCCCTCTGTCTCTCTCTCTCTCCCAATTTCTCTCTCTCTCCCAATTTCTCTCTCTCCCAGTTTTTCTCTCTCTCTCCCAGTTTCTCTCTCTCCCTCTGTCTCTCTCTCTCTCCCAGTCTCTCTCTCTCTCTCTCTCTCTCTCTTTCTCCGGTTTCTCTCTCTCTCTCTCCCAGTTTCACGCTCTGTCTCTCTCTCTCTCCCAGTCTCTCTCTCTCTGTCTCTCTCTCTCTCCCAGTTTATCTCTCTCTCTCTCTCTCTGTCTCTCTCTCTGTCTCTCTCTCTCTCTCTCTCGGTTTCTCTGTCTCTCTCTCTCTCTCTGTCTCTCTCTCTCTCTCTCTCTGTGTCTCTCTCTCTCTGCTCTTCTCCTGGTTTCTCTATCTTGCTCTCTCAGGTCTCTCTCTCTCTCTCTCTCCTGATTTCTCTCTCTCTCTCTGTCCCTCTCTCTCTCTCTGTTCCTTTTTCTCTCTCTCTCTCATTGTTTCTCTCTCTCTCACTCACTTCTGGTTTCTCTCTCTGTGTCTCGCTCTTTCTCCCGTTTTCTCTTTAATTCTGTCTCTCTCTCTCTCCGGGTTTCTCTCTCTCTCTCTTTCTATCCCAGTTTCTCTCTCTCTCTCTCCCAGTTTCTCTCCCTTCCCTCTGTCTCTCTCTCTCCCAATTTGTCTCTCTCTCTCCCAATTTCTCTCTCTCTCTCCCAGTTTTTCTCTCTCTCTCCCAGTCTCTCTCTCTCTCTCTCTGTCTCTCTCTCTCTCCCAGTTTCTCTCTCTCTCTCTCTCTCTCTGTTTCTCCCGGATTCTCTCTCTCTCTCTCCCAGTCTCTCTCTCTCTCTCTCTCTCTTTCTCCCGGTTTCTATCTCTCTCTCTCCCAGTTTATCTCTCTGTCTGTCTCTCTCTCTCCTGGTTTCTCTCTCTGTCTCTCTCTCTCTCTCTCGGTTTCTTTCTCTCTGTCTCTCTCTCTCTCTCTCTCCTGATTTCTCTCTCTCTCTCTCTCTGTGTCTCTCTCTCCCTGCTCCTTTATCTCTCTCTCTCCTGGATTCTCTCTCTCTCTCACTCTCTTCTGGTTTCTCTCTCTGTTTCTCTCTCTTTCTCCCTGTTTCTCTTTCTCTCTCTCTCTCTCTCTCTCTCCCGGGTGCTCTCTCTCTTTCTCTCCAGTTTCTCTCTCTCGCAGTTTCTCTCTCTCTCCCTCTGACTCTCTCTCTCTCTCCCAATTTCTCTCTCTCTCTCCCAGTTTCTCTCTCTGTCTCTCTCTCTCTCTCTCCTTTTATCTCTCCCTGTCTCTCTCAGTCTCTCTCTCTCTCTCCCAGTTTCTCTCTCTGTCTCTCTCTCTCTCTCCTTTTATCTCTCCCTCTCTCTCTCTCAGTCTCTCTCTCTCTCTCTCCCAGTTTCTCCCTCTCCCAGTTTCTCTCTCTCTCTCCCAATTTCTCTCTCTCTCTCTTTCTCCCTCTGTCTCTCTCTCTCCCAGTTTCTCTCTCTCGCTCTCTCGGTTTCTATCTCTCTCTCTCTCAGTTTCTCTCTCGGTCTCTCTCTCTCTCCCGGTTTATCTGTCTCTCTCCTGGTTTCTCTCTCTCGCTGTCTCAAGGTCACTCTCTCTCTCTCACTCTCTCCTGATTTCTCTCTCTCTCTCTGTCCCTCTCTCTCCCTGTTCCTTTTTCTCTCTCTCTCTCAATGTTTCTCTCTCTCACTCACTTCTGGTTTCTCTCTCTGTGTCTCGCTCTTTCTCCCGTTTTCTCTTTAATTCTGTCTCTCTCTCTCTCAACGTTTCTCTCTCTCTCTCTTTCTATCCCAGTTTCTCTCTCTCTCTCTCCCAGTTTCTCTCTCTTCCCTCTGTTTCTCTCTCTCTCCCAATTTATCTCTCTCTCTCCCAATTTCTCTCTCTCTCTCAGTTTTTCTCTCTCTCTCCCAGTTTCTCTCTCTCCCTCTGTCTCTCTCTCTCTCTCCCAGTTTCTCTCTCTCTCTCTCTATTTCTCCCGGATTCTCTCTCTCTCTCCCAGTTTCACGCTCTGTCTCTCTCTCTCTCTCCCAGTTTCTCTCTCTCTGTCTCTCTCCCGGTTTCTCTCTCTCTCTCTCCCAGTTTATCTCTCTGTCTGTCTCTCTCTCTCCCGGTTTATCTGTCTCTCTCCTGGTTTCTCTCTCTCACGCTCTCTCTCTCTCTCAAGGTCTCTCTCTCTCTCTCCTGATTTCTCTCTCTCTCTCTCTCTGTGTCTCTCTCTCCCTGCTCCTTTCTCTCTCTCTCTCATTGATTCTCTCTCTCTCTCTCTCTCTCCTGTTTCTCTCTCTCTCTCTCTGTGTCTCTCTCTCCCTGCTCCTTTCTCTCTCTCTCTCCTTGATTCTCTCTCTCTCTCTCTCACTCTCTTCTGGTTTCTCTCTGTTTCTCTCTCTTTCTCCCTGTTTCTCTTTCTCTCTCTCTCTCTCTCTATCCCAGTTTCTCTCTCTCTCCCAGTTTCTTTCTCTGTCTCTCTCTGTCACTCTCTTCCAGTTTCTCTCTCTCTCTCCCAGTTTTTCCCTGTCTCCCAGTTTATCTATCTGTCTCTCTCTCTCTCTCCCGGGTTCTCTCTCTCTCTCTCTCTCTCGCAGTTTCTCTCTCTGTCTCTCTCTTTCTCTCTCTCATTTTATCTCTCTCTCTCTCTCTCTCCCTCTCTCGGTTTCTCTTTCTCTATCTCTCCCAGTTTCACTCTCTCTCTCCCCCATTCTCTCTCTGTTTCTCTCTCTCCCAGTTTCTCCCTCTCTCTCCCAGTTTCTCTCTCTCTCTCCCAGTTTCTCTCTCTCTCCCAGTTTCTCACTCTCTTCCCTCTGTCTCTCTTTCTCTCTCTTTCTCTCCCAATTTCTCTCTCTCTCTTTCCCAATTTCTCTCTCTCTCCAAGTTTTTCTCTCTCTCTCTCTCTCTCTCCAAGCTTCTCTCTCTCCCTCTCTCTCTCTCTCTCTCTCCCAGTTTCTCTCTCTGTCTGTCTCTCTCTCTCCCGGTTTATCTGTCTCTCTCCTGGTTTCTCTCTCTCACGCTCTCTCTCTCTCTCTCAAGGTCTCTCTCTCTCTCTCCTGATTTCTCTCTCTCTCTCTCTGTGTCTCTCTCTCCCTGCTCATTTCTCTCTCTCTCTCCTTGATTCTCTCTCTCTCTCTCTCTCTCTCCTGATTTCTCTCTCTCTCTCTCTCTGTCTCTCTCTCCCTGCTCCTTTCTCTCTCTCTCTCCTTGATTCTCTCTCTCTCTCTCACTCTCTTCTGGTTTCTCTCTCTGTTTCTCTCTCTTTCTCCCTGTTTCTCTTTCTCTCTCTCTCTCTCTATCCCAGTTTCTCTCTCTCTCCCAGTTTCTTTCTCTGTCTCTCTCTGTCACTCTCTTCCAGTTTCTCTCTCTCTCTCCCAGTTTTTCCCTGTCTCCCAGTTTATCTATCTGTCTCTCTCTCTCTCTCCCGGGTTCTCTCTCTCTCTCTCCCTGTTCCTTTCTCTCTCTGTCTCCCGGTTTCTCTCTCTCTCTCTCTCTCACTTTCTCTCTCTCTCTCTCTCTCTCTCACTCGATTTATCTCTCTCTCTCCCCTGGTTTCTCTCTCTCTCTCTCGCCCGGTTTATCTCTCTCTCTCCCTGTTCCTCTCTCGCTCTCTCTCTCTTCCATTTATTTCTCCATATCTCTGATTTAATCGTGATTGAAATGAACTCTGAAATGTTTCTGTCTCACCATTTAAAATAACGACAAATCCAATTGCTGTGGGCGGCGTTGTTCACATATTAAAGTGTTAAATAGAGAAATTGAGAGACAAGGAAAATGGAGAGACATTGAGAGACAGAGGGAAGAGAGGGAGATACAGAGAGAACTCCACACTCAGAACTACAGCAAAATGAATTAAAATGGCCACTGCGCATCACATTTAACCGACAAATTCATCGCACTTCCCAAAACACCAGCTTTATTCTGGAATTATAAGAAGCACGGGTTCACATTGAGGATTTTCCTTTCTCTTGGAGCCCTTTTTAGAAAATAAGTCCTTCCCATCAACTCTATCTAGGCCCCTCATAAATTTATTAACCTCCATTTAATCTCCCTCAGACTCCTCTATTCCAAAGAAAACAACACCAGCCTATCCAGAGCCTGTGTGTTTAACCCAGTCAACTCCTCCTGTCTCTCTGTCTCTCTCTCCTTGTTTCTCTCCCTCAGTTTCTGTGTGTCTCTCTCTCCCTCTGTCTCTCTCTCCCTCTGTTTCTGTCTGTTTGTGAGTGTCTCACTCTCGCTCTCCCTGTCTCTCTGTCTCTCTCTCCCTCCCTCTGTTTCTCTATCTCCTTCTCTCTCTCTCCCTCTGTGACTCTCCTTCTCCCTCCCTCTCTGTCTTTATCTTTTATTCCCACTGACTTTCTGCCTCTCCGTTTCTTTCTCTCTGCCTATCTCGCCATCTGTTTCTGCCTCATTGTAAAAACACAAACACTAGCGATCCCCGTGTCTCTCCCTCTCCCTGTCCCCTGTACCCGCTCGGCCCAGGATTGGTGCTGTGTGAGCATTAAATGTTACAGTGCATCTCCCACTTCTGAAGATTTAACAGTCACGTCCATCTGTGTCCCCCTCTCTCTCACTCTCTCTCTCCCCCTCTCTCTTTCTGTCCCTATCGCTCTCTCCCTCGCTTTCATTTTCTCTCCC
Organism: Squalus acanthias; assembly: GCA_030390025.1. Classification (NCBI taxonomy): domain Eukaryota; kingdom Metazoa; phylum Chordata; class Chondrichthyes; order Squaliformes; family Squalidae; genus Squalus; species Squalus acanthias. The sequence goes on along the minus strand of JASTWF010000210.1, from coordinate 640,241 downwards.
CCTCTCTCTGTTCCTATCGAGGTCCCCATCTCTGTCCCTATTTCTCTTTCATTCACTCATCTGCTCTCTCTCTCTATTTCTTTCTCTCTATCTCAGCTTTAATCTTGATTGAAATGTACTCTGAAATGTTTCTGTCTATCATTTGAAATGACGACAACTCACATTGCTGTGTGCATTTTTTAGATGTTAAACGTTCAGAGAGGGAGACGGTGAAAACTTGAGAGACACAACAACAACAACTTGTATTTATATAGTTAATTTAATGTAGTAAAACCTCCCAGGGCGCTTCACAGGAGTGTTATAAAACAAAATTTGACATCGAGCCACATAACAGAGAAAGATGGAGAGAGACACAGAGCAAGAAGGAGGGAAATAGACACAGTAATAAATCCACATTCAGAACCCCAGTAAAATGAATTAAAATGGCCACCGCGCATCTCATTTAACCGACAAAATCATCGCATCGCCCGAAACACCAGTATTCTGGAATAACAAGCCTTTGCACGGGTTCACATGGAGAATATTAATTGCACAAACTCAGGAGCGCTGTACAGCAAAGGCGGCAGCCTATTTGTGCACAGCAAGCTCCCACAAACAACAATGTGTTAATAACCAGATGATCGGTTTCAGTGATGTTGGTTGAGAGATAAATGTTGGCCTCAGGACATCAGAGAGAGACACCAGCAGAGGGAGGTAGCGATAGGCATGCAACTGAGTGTGCCCTGATAGAGACACACCAACAGAGGGAGAGAGAGAGAGAAATGTGTGTAACTCTGTGTAGTGATAGAGAAACACCAGGAGAGGGAGAGGGAGATAAATGTGTGTAACTCTGTGTAGTGATAGAGAGACACCAGGAGAGGGAAAGGGAGAGAAAGGTGTGTAACTCTGTGTAGTGATAGAGAGACACCAGTAGAGAGATAGAGGTGTGTAACTCTGTGCAGTGATAGAGAGACACCGAGAGAGAGAGAGAAGTGTGTAACTCTGTGCAGTGAGCGATAGAGAAGGAGATAGAGAGAGAAAGAACCGGCCCCACACAGGAGCGGGGCCAAGAACAGTTCCCAGTGATTCCACACACAGCTCACACCCAAGCTCGCAGAGAGATTGGAAGGAGCAAGTGGGGAATGGGACCGACTTCTTCCCCTTCCTCGCCCCCTCTCCATCGCGCCCGCTGTAACCTCCTCCCCCTCAGGGGTGTGTATTCCAAGGCTGGGAACATCCTCTCACTCCCCAGAAAGTTCGAAACTCTCTCTTTAAACTGGCATTAAGCTGCTGATTCCTATGGGACACTTATTAAAATCACCGTCCGGCATTTATTTTTGAATCTTGACATTCTGGAACGGTGTGACAGAGGGGCTTTTCTGCAGAGGCTGGGAGCGGGGCAGTGCATGCACACTGGAGAACCCCAGAGCCTGTGCCTCTCCATGTGTGTTTAACCCAGTCAACTCCCTCTGTGTCTCTCCCTCTGCCTCTCTCCCTCTCTCTCTCCCTGTTTCTCTCTCCCTCTGTCTCGCTTTCTTTCTCACCCTTTTATTTCTCCCTATCTTGGATTTAATCTTGATTGAAATGTACTCTGACATGTTTCTGGCTCACCGTTTAAAACAACGACAAATCCAATTGTTGTGGACGGCATTTTTACTTATTAAAGGGCAGAATAGAGAAATTTAGAGGCAGTCAAAGATGGAGAGAAAGAAAACATCTCATTGCTCTATGTCATTTTTTAAACATAGTTAATGTTGAAATAGACAGACAGAGGGAGAGGGTAAAAAAAAGAGATACAGTAAGAGAGAGATAAAGAGAGAGACAGACAGAGGGAGAGAAAGAGAGAGACAGGCAGAGGGAGATATAGAGAGAGACAGACAGAGCGAGAGCTATAGAGAGACAGATTGAGGGAGAGAGAGAGACAGACAGAGGGAGGGAGAGAGAGAGACAGGCAGAGGGAGGGAGATAGACAGACAGAGGGAGGCAGAGAGACAGGCAGAGGGAGGGAGAGAGAGACAGACAGAGGGAGGGAGAGAGACAGACAGAGGGAGAGAGAGACAGACAGACAGAGGGCGAGAAAGAGACGGACAGAATGGAAGATGTAGAAAGAGAGAGACAGAGAAATCCACACTCAGAACCTCAGTAAAATTAATGGTGTTTATCCCAGTCAACTCTCTGTGTCTCTCCCTCTGTATCTCTCTCTCTCTCTCTCCCTTTTATTTCTCCCTATCTCGGATTTAATCGTGATTGAAATGTACTCTGAAATGATTCTGTCTCACCATTTAAAATAACGACAAATCCAATTGCTGTGGGCAGCACTGTTTACGTATTAAATGGTTAAATAGAGAAATTGAGAGACAGTCAAAGGTGGAGAGAAAGAGAGACAGAGGGAAAGAGGAGAGAAAGAGAGACATCAACAACTTGTATTTATACAGAGCCTTTAACATAGTAAAACGTCCCAAGGCGCTGCACAGGAGTATTGAAAGACAAAACATTTGAAATAAGAAACATATCATTGCTTTCTGTCATTTTTAAACAGAGTTAAGGCTGAAAGAGACCGACAGAGGGAGAGGGTGAGAAAGAGAGATACAGAGAGAGGGAGAGATAGAGAGCGACCGACAGAGGGAGAGAAAGAGAGAGAGAGAGAGAGAGAGAGAGACAGCCAGACAGAGGGAGTGAAAGAGACAGACAGACAGAGGAAAGAGAAAGAGACAGACAGAAGGAAAGATGTAGAAAGAGAGACACAGATAAATCCACACTCAGAACCTCAGAAAAATGAATTAAAATGGTGTTTATCCCAGTCAACTCTCTCTGTCTCTCCCTCTGCCTCTCCCTCTCTCTCTCTCCCATTATTTCTCCCTATCTCGGATTTAGTCGTGATTGAAATGTACTCTGAAATGTTTCTTTGTCACCATTTATAATATTGACAAATCCTCTTGCTGTGGGCGGCATTTTTTACGTATTTAAGGGTTAAATAGAGAAATTGAGAGACAAGGAAAATGGAGCGAAATTGAGAGACAGAGGGAAAAGAGGGAGAGACAGAGAGAACTCCACACTCAGAACCCCAGTAAAGTGAATTAAAATGGCCAGCGCGCATTTCACTTAACCGATAAAATCATCACACTGTCCAAAACACCAGCATTATTCAGGAATTATAAAAAGCCTGTAGTCGGGTCATGTTGAGGATTTAATTTCAGAACCTCAGGAGCGCTTTCCAGCCAATGAGCTCATTTTTGAAATGTATTCACTGTTTTACTGTAGGAAACACGGCAGCCAATTTGAGAACAGCAAGCTCCCACAAGCAACAGTGTGATAACAACCGGATGGTCTGTTTCAGTGATGTTGGTTGAGGGATAAATATTGTCCCCACGACATCAGAGAGACACCAGCAGAGAGCGGTAGAGATAGGCATGCAACTGAGTGTCCTGTGATAGAGAGAAACCAACAGAGGGAGAGAGAGAGAAAGGTGTGTAACTCTGTGTAGTGACTGATACAGAAGGAGATAGAGAGAGAAAACTCAAGCCCCACACAGGAGCGGGGCCAAGAACTGGCCCCAGTGAAAAACTCGATTCGACCCACAGCTCACACCCAAGCTCGCAGAGAGATTGGAAGGAGCAAGTGGGGAATGGGACCTAATCCTTCCCCTTCCTCGCCCCCTCTTCCTTTCGTCTGCTGTAAACGCCCCCTGTCACTATCTCTCTCTCTCCTCTCTTTTGTTCACTCTCCCCTCTCTCTGTTCCTCTCCAGGTTCCCATCTCTGTCCCTATTTTTCATTCACTCAGCTGCTCTCTCTGTTTCTTTCTCTCTATCTCAGCTTTAATCTTGATTGAAATGCACTCTGAAATGTTCCTGTCATTTAAAATGACGACAAATCACCTTGCTGTGGGCGGCATTTTTTAGATTTTAAGGGGGAAAAATTAGGTTGCTTTGCAAAGAGACAGAGAAAGTTAGTTGGAGAGAGAGAAAGCTAGAGAGAGAGAGAGAGAGCTAGAGAGAGAGAGAGAGAGCTAGAGAGAGAGTGAGAGAGAAAGCCGAAGAGAGAGAAAGCTGGGGAAAGACGAGGAAAGCTGGAGAGAGATAAGAACAACAACTTATATTTGTATAGTGCCTTTAATGTAGTAAAACATCCCAGGGCGCTTCACAGGAGTGTTATAAAACAAAATTTCACATCGAGCCACATAACAGAGAAAGATGAAGAAAGACAGAAAAAGAAAGAGAGAGAGAGCGAAAGCTGGAGTGAAATAGACACAGTAATAAATCCACACTGAGAACCCCAGTAAAATTGATTAAAATGGCCACCGCGCATCTCATTTAACCGTCAAAATCATCGCACTGGCCAAAACACCAGCATTATTCTGGAATTATAACTAGACTTGCAAAGGTTCACGTTGAGGAATTTACTTTCCTCTTGGGGGGATTCTTTGTCCCGCACCAGGGGTTAACATGTTTCTGACACATTGCAAGGCTGGGGCTTCTTGAACCCCAGGCTTTAAACTTGTTGAAAACTCAAGGCCCACAACCCAACAGTAACAAGTTAACCCGAGGCACCAGAATCCCAGGGTCCCCAAGAGGAAATGCAACCCCGGGGTAATATACAGACACAAACTCCCGTGGGCCCATTGGGTGCAGCCTCGGGGCGAAGGTCTCGGATTGGCCAATGCGGAGAAAGCTCTTGTCCAATGCATTCCTCATCCCAAAGCTCTCTCGCTCACTCTGCATCTTGTTACAGCTTTGCAAATATAATAAATGTCATTGGGAGAAGAGAGATAGAAGGAGATTGGTTAAGAAACAAAGCAAAAAATGCACAGCAAGAGCCCAGATCTCCCTCTCTCGGTTACACAGAAAATCTCTTAACAACATCCCATTACGAACAAACCCCGGTTAGAAACCAGAGGATCTAAAGAGTTAATGATTCAGAAAGAGAGAAATTGCACACTGCACAACAAACACACACAGCAGACTGAAAGAGAAGTCCCATCTCCTGGAGGGAGCAGGGATTGGGACTGTGACCCTCCCACCAGGTTAGCAGATGGCAGATTCCACCGCTGGAGCCATTGACATGTTGGCTTTGCTCTTGAGGGGGCCTGTCCATTATCATGCTAATCCAAGGATAGCCCAGGGAAGCACACTGGCAAGGGACATGCTTTTCCTGTTCTGAACGACACAGGATGCAAGGTGTTTATTGTAAACACCCCGAGACAAGGACATGTTTAAAAAATGTCTGGCCAAGGCCAGAGACTTCAAACACAGGAGATGGTGGAATATACAAAACCCAACGTTCCCAGACCAGATGAGGCAGAAGATGTTGGCACACATTCTAGTTCGGCATCTCTTGTGTCTTTGGAGCAGGTTCTGTTTAATTTTAACATTTCTCTCTCGAATAATAGGCCTGAGAGAGATCCTGAGAGAAATTGAGAACAGATTTTCTAAGAATTTGAAAGAGAGCAATGTGCTATTGCATTGCAAATGACGATTATATTGCAAAGTGATAAGAACATAAGAAACAGGAGCATGAGTAGGTCAATTGGCCCCTCGAGCCTGCTCCGCCATTCAATAAGATCATGGCTGAACCAATCTTGACCTCAGCACTACTTTCCCGCTTTCTCCCCATACCCCTTGACATCTTTCTCATTCAAATGTCTGTCAATCTCTGCCATGAATATATTCAATGACTCCGCCTCCACCGCTCTCTGGGGTAGAGATTTCCAAAGATTCACGACCTTCTGAGAGAAGAAATTTAATTCATTTCCGACTTAATTTAGTCTGAAACTATGCCCCCTAGTTCTAGATACCCCCACTAGGGGAAACATCCTCTCAGCATCCACACTTTCAATCCCCCTCAGAATCTTATATGTTTCAATAAGATCACCTCTCATTCTTCTAAACGCCTATGAGTATTGGCCCAACCTGCTCAAACTTTCGTCATACATCAACCCCTTCATCCTAGGAATCAACCTAGCGAACCTTCTCTGTACTGCCCCCCAATGCAAGTATATCCTTCCTTAAATATCGAGACCACAACTGTACGCAGTACTCCAGGTGCAGTATCACCAGCGCCCTGTAAATTTGCATCAAAACTTCCCTACTTATTTAATCCATACTCCTTGCAATAAAGGCCAACATTCCATTACCCTTCTTAATTACTTGCTGTACCTGCATGCTAACTTTACGTGCTTCATGTACTAGGACCACCAAATACCTTTGTACCACAGCATTTTGTAGTCCCACTTCATTTAAATAATAATTTGCGTTTTCATTCTTCCTTCCAAAGTGGTAACCTCACATTTTACCACATTATACTCCATCTGCCAAGTTTTTGCCCACTCACTTAACGTATCTATATCCCTTTGCAGACTCTTTGTGTCCTCCTCAGAACTTGCCAACCCAACTATCTTTGTATCATCAGCAAATTTGGCTACAGTACACTCGGTCCCTTCATCCAAGTAATTGATAAAGATTGTAAATAGTTGAGGCTCCTGCACTGATCCCTGTGGCACCCCACTAGTTACTAATTGCCAGCCGGAAAATGACCCATTGTTCATGACTCTCTGTTTTCTGTTAGTTAGCCAATCCCCTATCCATGCAAAAATGTTACCCACATCCCCATGCGCTCTTATCTTGTGCAGTAACCTTTTATGTGGCACCTTATCAAATGCGTTCTTGAAATCCAAATATACTACATCCACGGGTTCCTCTTTATCCACCCTGTTTGTTACATCCTCAAAGAACTCCACCAAATTTGTCAAACACGATTTCACTTTCATAAAACCAGGTTGACTCTGCTTGATTGTCTTATGATTTTCTAAATGTCCTGCTATTACCCCCTTAATAATGGATTCCAGCATTTTCCCAAAGACCTATGTTAGGCTAACTGGCCTATAGCTTTCTGCTTTCTGCCCCCCTCCTCTCTTGAATAGTGGCATTACATTTGCAGTTTTCCAATCCACTGCTCCCATTCCAGAATCCAGGTAATTTTGGTAGATTACAACCAAAGCATCCACTATCTCTGCAGCCACTTATTTTAAGACCGTGGGATGCAGGCCATCAGGTATTCCATTGCAATGTGCTATTGAATTGCAAATGACGATTATACTGCACAGCGATATTACATTGCAATATGCTATTGCATTGCAAATGACTATTATATTGCAAACTGATATTCCATTGCAATTTTCTATTGCATTAAAAATGACTATTCTATTGCAAAGTGATATTCTATTACAATGTGCTATTGTATTGCAAATGACTATTATATAGCAAATTGATTGTCCATTGCAATCTGCTATTGCATTGCACATGACTATTATATTGCAAAGTGATATTCCATTGCAATGAGCTATTGCGTTGCATATGACTATTATTTTGCAAAGTGATATTCCATTGCCATGTTCTATTGCATTACAAATTACTATTATATTGCAAAGTGATATTACATTGAAATGTTCAATTGCATTGCAAATTCTGATTATATTGCAATTTGATTTTCCATTGCGATGTGCTTTTGCATTGCAAATGACACTAATATTGCATAGTTACATTCCATTGCAATGTGTTATTGCATTGCAAATGAAGATTATATTGAAAAGCGATATTCCATTATAATGTGCTATTGCATTGACATGACTATTATATTGCAAAGTGATATTGCATTGCAAAATGCTATTGTATTTCAAATGACTATAATATTGCAAAGTGATATTCCATGGCAATGTACTATTGCATTGCAAATGACTATTATATTGCAAAGCAAAATTCTATTGCAATGTGCTTTTGCATTGCAAATGGCGATTATATTGCAAAGTGATATTCCATTCCAATGTGCTATTGCATTTCAAATTACTATTATATTTCAAAGTGATATTCCATTGCAATGTTCTATTGCATTGCAAATGACGATTATATTGCAAAGCTATATTCCATTGCAAAGTGCTATTGCATTGCAAATGACTATTATATTGCAAAGTGATATTCCATTGCAATGTGCTATTGCATTGCAAATCAATATTATACTGCAAAGTCAGATTCCATTGCAAAGGCAGATTCCACTTTAAAGCACTATTATAATGCAGCGATATTTCATTGTAATGTGCTATTGCATTGCAAGTGACTATTATATAGGAGTCACTGTTTAAAGATAAGGGGTTGCCCATTTAAGACAGAGATGAGGAGATTTTTTTTCTCACAGAGGGTACTGAATCTTTGGAACTCTCTTCCTCAGAGGACGGTTGAAGCAAAGTCTCTGAATATTTTTAAGGAGATGTAGATAGATTCTTGATAAACAAGGGAGTGTAAGGTTATCGGGGGTAGGCGGGAATGAGAAGTAATCAGATCAGCCATGATCTTATTGAATGGCGGAGCAGGCTGGATGACCCGAGTGGCCTACTCCTGCTCCTGATTCGTATGTTCGTAAGTACGTAATTTCGTATTCTACATCGGTCTCATTAGCCAATTTACCCGTTCCAAATCATCTGCCATTTTGGTGAGGCTTACTCTTCTGAAATCTGGTACGAGCTGCAGGTTCTCAGGACCTTTAGTTCCACTGTGGAACTCGCTACCACATGGAGTAGTTGAGGTAAATAACATAGATGCATTTTAGGGAAAGCTGTATAAGTACATGAGGGTCGGAGGAATAGAAGGATGTCAGATTAAGTAGGGTGGGAGGAGGCTCGTCCAGAGCATAATCACCGGCATGAACCAGTTGGGCCGAATGGCATGTTTCTGTGATGTAAATTCTATGTAATGTAATAGATTCATGTACCTTCTACACTACCCATCAAATACTCCAAGAGCAGGTACAGCATGCGTTAGGTACAGGTAAAAGCTAATTCTACACTGTCTCATCAAACATTGCCATGGCAGGTGCATAAGAACATAAGAACATAAGACGTAGCAGCAGGAGTGCGTCATTTGGCCCCTCGAGCCAGCTCAACCATTCAATAAGATCATGGCTGATCTGATCTTGGCCTCAACTCAACTCCACGTCCCTGCCCGCTACCCATAACCCTTGATTCCCTTACCTTTCAAAAATCTGTCTATCTCCACCTTAGATCGATTCAATGAATCAGCCTCCACTGTTCTCTGGGGAAGAGAATTCCAAAGATTCACGACCCTCTGAGAGAAGAAATTCCTCCTAATTTCCGATATAAATGGGTGTCCCCTTATTCTGAAACTATGTGCCCTAGTTCTGAATTCCCCCATGAGCGGAAACATGCTCTCTGCATCTACCCTGTCAAGCCCCTTCAGAATCTTATATGTTTCAATAAGATCCGCTCTCATTCTTCTATACTCCAATGAGTTTAGGCCCAACCTGCTTGAAACTTTCTTCTTAAGACAACACCTTCATCTCCGGAATCAACCTCATGAACCTTCTCTCAACTGCCTCCCATGTAAGTGTATCCTTCCTGAAATAAGGAGACCAAAACTGTACGCAGTACTCCAGGTCTGGTCTCACAAAGGCCCTGTACAGTTGTAACCAGACTTCCCTACTTTTATACACCATTCCCTTTGCAATAAAGGCCAACACTTCATTTGCCTTCCTAATTACTTGCTGTACCTGCTTGCCAACTTTTTGTGATTCATGTACAAGGACACCCATATCCCTCTGCACCTCACCATTGTGTAATCTCTCATTTTGCAGCACCTGTTAGGCATAGGGTGAATCTCCCTCTACACTGTGCCATTAAATTCTCCCAAGGCAAGTACAGCATGAGTAAAGCTCCCGCTACCCAATCCCACCAAACACACCCAGGGCAGGTACAGCACAGACATTCCCTTTTGTTCTTTCCTCCGATCCCCCCTTTCCCTGCCTCAGTACTTGCTTAAAATCTGTTACATCTGGAACATTTGCCAGTTCTGATGAAAGGTCATCGACCTGAAACATTAACTCTGTTTGTCTCTCCACAGATGCTGCCTGATTAACTGTGCAATGTTCCCTGTAAGGTGCGTGGGTGCGCGGCGATCTGTAAGGTCCCGCGCACTGAAATTCACAGGCAGTGCAGTGAGCTGCAGTGGGCGGAGGGGTCCAATACCCAATGACCCGCGAATCCTCACAGAGCCGTTTGTGACCTCACAGAGACGATCAGAATTGGAGCAATATTTGCTGAGATGTGCAGCCTTGGAAGCCGGCGAGTGTTGTCTCGGGATTCCTTCAGTACTTTTTCCCTGGAGACGCATGTAGTCCGTTCCCGGGGACTGAGCGGCGGCCGCACTTTGGAACACCACAGGTGGAGGCGCAGCGCGTATACAATGGTACAATGGCCGCTGGAAGGAGGCGAAAACAATTTTTTTTTAGCCCCGCGTTGAAACAAAACTTTGAGGTTTTTTTTTAATTCTGCAAATTGTTTAAAGCCGGAAAAGGATACGGGAAAGTGATGTTGAATGTTTCGTGGTAAGTTCCAGTTCAATTTTGCCAGGGCTCGTCCCCTTTTTGAAATAGTTTATCCGGATTATTTAAATCATGTTGCGAGAGAGGGGAAAAGTTTGTGCTCCCGTTTGTACCTCAGAGTCTGAGAGACAGAGGGAACGGCAGCAGAAAAGGAGGAAAATAAATCTCCAAAACTGATCCCAACTCATCGCCAAAGCTGGGGAGAGTTAACCTCACCGCCTTCTTAGGAAGTTTAACCACTTTATTCACTTTCTGATTTGAGCTCCGTATGGAATTAGACTGTATTTTATGTTTTTTGTTGTATGTTGCACGACAGCATTGAAGGGGGATACTTTACATCAGCATTCGGGGGTAATGTTGAAATCTGCCCAGGTATGCCCTGTCCACAAAAAAGCAGGACAAATCGAACCCGGCCAATTACTGCCCCATCAATCTACTCTCAATCATCAGCAAAGTGATGGATGGTGTCATCGACAGTGCTATCAAGCGGCACCTACTCAACAATAACCTGCTCACTGATGCCAAGTTTGGGTTCCGCCAAGACCACTCGGGTCCCGACCTCATTACAGCATTGGTCCAAACATGGACAAAGGAGCTGAATTCCAGAGGTGAGGTGAGAGTGACTTTCCCTTGACATCAAGTCAGCATTTGATCGAGTCTGGCATCAAGGAACCCTAATAAAACTGAAGTCAATTGGATTCAGTGGGAAAACTCTCCATTGGCTGGAGTCATGCCCAGCACAAAGGAAGATGGTTGTGGTGGTTGAACGTCAACCATCACAGCCCCAGGACATCGCTGCAGGATTTCTTCAGGGCAGTGTCCTAGGCCAAACCATCTTCAGCTGCTTCATCAATGACCTTCCCTGCAACATAAGGTCAGAAATGAGGATGTTCGCTGATGACTGCACAGTGTTGAGCGCCATTCACAACTCCACAGATAATGAAGCAGTCTATGCCCGTTTGCAACAAGACCTGGACGACGTTCAGGCTTGGGCTTATATGTGGCAGGTGACATTCGCGCCACAGAAGTGCCAGGCAATGTCTATCTCCTACAAGCGAGAGTCTAACCACCTCCCCTTGATATTCAATGTCATTACCATCGCCGGATCCCCCACTATCAACATCCTGGGGGTCACCATTAACCAGAAACTTAACTGGACCAGCCACATAAATAATATGGCAACAAGAGCAGGTCAGAGGCCAGTAATTCTGCGACGAGTGTCTCACCTGCTGACTCCCCAAAGCCTTTCCACCATCTAAAAGGCACAAGTAAGGAGTGTGATGGAATACTCTTCACTTGCCTGGATGAGTGCAGCTCCAACAACACTCAAGAGGCCCGACACCATCCAGGACAAAGCAGCCCGTTTGATTGGCAGACCATCCACCACCTTTAAAAATCACCCCCTCCACCACCAGCGTACCGTGGCTGAAGTGTGCACTGCAGCAACTCGCCAAGGCTTCTTCATCAGCACCTCCCAAACCCGCAACCTCTTCCACCTAGAAGGACAAGGACAGCAGGCGCATGGGGAAACCACCACCTTCAAGTTCCCCTCCAAGTCATACACCACCCTGACTCAGAAGCATATCGCCGATCCTTCATCGTCGCTGGGTCAAAATCCTGGAACTCCCTCCCTAACAGCACAGTGGGAGTACCTTCACCACACGGACTGCAGCAGTCCAAGAAGGCGGCTCACCACCACCTTCTCAAGGGCAACTAGGGATGGGCAATAAATGCTGGCCGTGCCAGCGACGCCCTGATCGCACAAAACGAATAAAAATAAATTTAAAAAATAATGTAATATAGATTTCCTCTTAAACATTTAGTGGAGTGTTAATAGAAACATGAGTTATGTAATTATATATACAAATTGCAGGGTGCTACTTTATAAGAAACCCCTCTGTTTATTGTGAAAGACAAAGAACATACTTTCATTAAACTGATAACGAAAAATTCGATTTGGTTTGAATGTTTGATGTAGGAGATTAAAAATTGTGAGTACAATTAAGTTTCTTCCCCGCTTTTAATTGCGAAGTAACTAAAATATTCAACACTTTTCGTGATAAGAGCAGGCAATAATATTGTGGAGAATGTTTGAGAGCAAAACATTCGAAGCGAAATTGGTAAATTATAAATCTTTACATCAACATATGAGTAAACAACGTTTATTAATGTAAGTGATTGAAGTTGAAAATACGGATACCCATTTTGTTCAGTTCTTTTTAATACTGCGAATTAAAGAACTACAGCACTTTATATTTGTTGATTGTCTGGTTGCATTGTGATTAATATTCTTATAACTTACATGGACGTAATATGTGGATGGAATATAAGGTGGAGAAATGTGAAGTTATCCACTTTGGTAGGAAAATTAGAAAAGCAGATTATTTTTGAAATGGTGAGAGATTGGGAAATGTTGGTGTTCAGAGGGACCTGGCTTTCCTTCTGCACGAATAACTGAATGTTAACCTGCAGGTACAGCAAGCAATTAGGAAAGCAAATGGTATGTTGGCCTTTAATACAAGAGCATTTGATTATAAAAGTAAAGACTTCTTACTGCAATTATATAGGGCCCTGGTGAGATCACAGCTGGAGTATAGTGTACAGTTTTGGTCGCCTTACCTAAGGATGGATATCCTTGCCATAGAGGGAGTGCAGCGAATGTTCACCAGACTGTTTCCTGGGATGGGGGGTTTTCCTATGAGGAGAGATTGAGTAGACTACACTATGAAAGTACCGGATTGTCGTAAAAACCCATCTGGTTCACTAATGGCCTTTAGGGAAGGAAATCTGCCGTCCTTAGCTAATATGTGACTCCAGACCCATTGCAATGTTATTGATTCTTAACTGGCCTCTGAAATGGCCCAGCAAGACACTCGCTTGTCTCAGGCGGCTCACCACCACCCTCTCCAGGGCAATTAGGGATGGGCAATAAATGCTGGCCTTGTCAGCGATGCCCACATCCCAATAATGAATTATAAAAATGATTTATTATGTGTCATAATGATTTAAAATGCATCATAATGTCTTATTTATGGTCATAATGATTTATAAAGGGATATAAAGATTTGGAAAGTGGTGTAATGATTTTAAAGTATTATAAAGTATTACAATGATTTATAGAGTCCTGGTTCCGGGCCTCCTCCTCCCCGGGCGGGGCTGCTCCTGCTCCTGTGGGACGGGCCACAACAGGCTGCTCCGCCTCGTCGCCCGCTCTAACGGTAAATGGGAGTCCAACTGCTGCCGCCCTCCGGATGCTCGCCTCCCGCCGCCAGGGAAAGGCCCCGATGAGGGCCACCATCTTTGTGCGGATCCCCAGAGGCGCCATCTTTGTGCCGGGCCCCCAGAGCCGCCATCTTTGTGCAGGGCGCCAGAGCCGCCATCTTTGTGCGGTGCACCAGAGCCGCCATCTTTGTGCTGGGCGCCACAATATCAGGCCCAGTGAGCCCAGTGTAGACAGTGTGTGAGTGAACGTGTGAATGTCCCAGAACACTGGCCCCGCCGGCCCGGCACTGTGGAGAGTGGCTCGCCACAATATCAGACCCAGGGAACTCTCAGGCTGCAAAGTCTCTGCTTTTTCTCATCTTTTAATGTATTTTACAATCAGAGTAAAGGGATATTTCCCCACATTCTTCAACTGCTCTCTGAACTTCGTCTGGGTTACAGCGTATATCCCAGTGTTTGTGCAGCAACTCAGCAGCTGCAGCATGAATCCCACTTCCATTACATAATAAGGTAGTTTTCCAGACTCATTCGCCAAATTCCACATCCGGCTGCTTATAGAATACACCATAAACACGGCCCATAACAGGATGAAATTGCCGGAGATAACAAGCAGTAAAATTATGGATTTCCTGCGGCTCTCCATTTCTGGGTCTCTGGCACTCTCCCCACTGCTGGGACCCCGGAGTCTCCTGCGGGCTCTGCTGGCCACTAAAATGTGTCTGACGGTGACACCATTGAGCAGCAGAATTACCACAAATGGGACACACGGGGTGAGAATATAATGAAGGAACTCGATTGGTCCCCAGACCAGTGAATATACAACATCCATTGTGACCACACAAAACCAGGGGAGGTTCGCAAGCGCATACCGATCTGTGAACATAAAATACCAGGTGATGTTCTTTAAACCGCTCAGCACAGTCACTGTTCCCAGAACCACAGCCGCCGTTTTCTCGGTGCAATATTTAGTTTTCAGCTTCTGGCAACAAATGGCTACAAATCGATCAAAGGTGAAAGTGACGGTGAACCAGACAGAACAGTCTGTGGCTGCGAACAGCAGGACGGCGTGGATATTACACACGGGGATGCCCCGCAGGAAATGAAACTGTTCACTATAAAGAATCGGAATGTGCCTCAATATCAGGTCGAGGATAACGACCAGTAGATCCGCCGATGCCATGGCCACCAGGTAGCGAGTGACACATTTGGAGAGTCCGCACTTTCCCCGAGACAGTATCACAATCGTCATTAAGTTCACTGTGAGGAAGGGAAATAAACAGGGAAATTATACATCAGGCTGTGAGCAAAGGCAGCAGTTTGATGGTATTCAGGTTGAAATCTGCAATTCACGAGCGACATTCAATGATATAATCTAATCCTATTGCCTGTGGAGCTGAATACAGGGTTTATTGTAAGAATAATCGGGAATATATTGTGGAATCAATAAATGAAATGGGAATAAATACAATATGAAAGTAACAGATGTTTGATCAAGGAGAGATTAAATGATCGATCTATATTTAGCCCAGCAGACAAAAGCACCGCCCGAGGTACCAGGGACACAAAGGACCAGACCCTCTCAGGAAGCCTTCATGTCCCGGGATCAGTCAGCATTTGGAGCGGTGCAGTTCGCTTCTGTGTTAGTGAGCGGGAAATCCCGCTTGGATTCCTGCTCCTGGTTACAATATCCATTCTATTTAGAACTGAAAATGAGTGCAACAGCAAAATACAGAAACTGCAACCTTGGCATGTAATAATTACAGGCAATTGTATGTAAAATGTACGGATGTAATATGACAATGCTGAGATAATAAATACAAGTGCACTGCAGTTATAAAGATAACTGGGCTGTCAGATATGTTTTGAAGATTGAGTTTTCTGCATTTTTTTTGAAATACACAAATTCTAGCTCATTGAAAGGAAGATTTCCCCAGTAACATTGCAAATAATGGACTCTGAATTAGTGATGGTTGACCAGGTAATGTACCACTAAATGCATTTATCAGCATCGAAATCAGATGATTTATCCCACAGGCACAGTGCCACCGGTGGCTGTTGTAAAGTATCTGAACACAAATGGAAGAGATTTATCCTTGTACTTTTTCAGCTGTTGTTTCCAACTTGTGCAGAGAATATTAGAGGAGAAGATATCAAAGGATTTTCTTATCCTCAGTACTTCGGTTACAATCGGCTGGGATTGTTTATCCTGAAGTACAGCAGGAGGCAATAGAGAATCACTCTGGGTCTCACTGACAGATCCACCGTACTGTGACAGACGGGCATGGGATCCAATTACAAATTTAAAACATTGATTAGAAATAAATATATTGAAATCTGTCTGAATGAACATTTTGTGAGAATGTAAATTGTCCTTGTAATCCTACTTTAACCATCAGAAGCAGTGCCACTGGTGCAGAACTGGAGAGGGTGGGAAAGGAGACACTGACTGGAACTGAATGATTAGCGGATATTTCAGTCATTTAAAGATGTGGATGTGATCTGCCAGGATTTGTTCCTGTGAGTCGGTGTAAGTAACCATACCGAGCATTAGGTGAAAACAAACACAAAATTCTCCGGATTTTGGAAATCTGAAATGAAAACACAAAATGGTGGAAATCCTCAACGGGTCAGGCAGCATCTGTGGAGAGAGAGAGAAACAGAGTTAACGTTTCAGGTCGATGATCTTTCGCCAGAGGTGAATGTCTCCTCAACCAAGACAGCATTCTTCTGATCTGTTACCAATGTTCAGTGTAGGTAGCAGACTGAAATTCGTTAAATAAAGAGTCACCTTCAATAAAAATTTGCCTGAGTTGAATATAGAATATTTGAATCTTGGTAACACGATATCATGTTCACAATCAATAGCTGACAGCAGCGCGGATGGGATGGGGAACGACAAAATGGGTAACACAGTTAAACATGTGGGGGGAAAGTCGGTTGGGTAGCGCCTCCACTTAGTGCCTTAAGAGGGCACCAATGGGGAACAAAGCATCTAGTGCCCATGCGCTGGCGATGTTTGTGCCGCTCACGAAATTAACTAGACATTCTGCGGCGGCGCTAAACAGTACCGCCACAAACTCATGCGCCAGCAGATAGTGACATAAGTCGCGTGCGCAACGGCCCAGTAGCGCCCCGGACGAGATATTGTGTGGCGCCTCCTGCCTTACCGCCTGCTGCTAGCAATGATAGGTTGAGGGGAGCGTTTTGCAGTCAGGAAGGGACTGGGCGAGCGCGATTTAAAGGCGAACGCTTCCTGCATTTTTGTTGGTGACA
This sequence comes from Squalus acanthias, assembly GCA_030390025.1. Lineage (NCBI taxonomy): Eukaryota > Metazoa > Chordata > Chondrichthyes > Squaliformes > Squalidae > Squalus > Squalus acanthias. The sequence goes on along the minus strand of JASTWF010000210.1, from coordinate 623,383 downwards.
TTTTTGCACCACGAATTCTGAGAGAGAGAGAGACTTCTGGAGAGATTCAACGCTGTGTGAAGGAGTTTTGGGTACTGAGCAGCACTTTGCAGGTTCATTTTCATTTGCCCTTCCTTGTATCGATTTAGAAGAAACTGTGGGGACTGCACTCTGAGCTCTTTCCCTGGGCCTCTCCGTTGTTCTTTCCAGCAGATTTGATGTACAGGTCTCTCCAGGCCGAGATTCAAGGCTGCAATGAGCAGGATGTGGATGGAGAGCAAGATCAACCATCCCCTTTAAGAACTGGCCGGCGCCATTGTATCTGTGTTCCATTCCTAACTGACATCTAATGAGCTTCGCCAGTGCTCTGAGGTAACGCCTCGCTCCGTGGCCTTTGCACCTTAAGACAGCTGTGAAAAGCCTGATTTAGCGCTCCAATCAATTCCAGGGGCGATAAAAGCCAAGTTTGCAATCAGAGGCGATAATTAGCGCCAGGCGCTAATTTATGCACCTGGCCGATAATTGAGCCCCAAATGGGGCGATACTGAATTTCTCCCCCTAGATTTTTAGTGCCCGAGCGCGGCTAATTTAGCGCCGCTCGGGAAATTGACTAGTTGTTTTGCGCTGGCAATAAACACTACCACCACGATCTCCTGCGCCTGCAGATCATGACGTCAGTCGAGCGTGCAACGCCCCGGTGGCGCCCCGGGCCGGATATTGAGTCGCGTCCCCTGCCTTAGTGCCTGCCACTAGGAACGACAGGTAGAGGGGAACGTTTTCATACGGGAGGGGCTGGGGGAGCACTAATTAAAGGCGGCCGCTTCCTGCCTTTTCTTGTCGGCACAATTTTTGGTACACGCATGTAAAGAGGGAAAGAGACGTCTGGAGAGATTCATAGCTGACCGAACGAGATTTGGGTCCTGAGCACCACTTTGGAGATTCATTTTTATGTCACCTTCCTTCTGACGATATTTAGAAGCTTCGATGGGGGCTGCACTAACTCGGGGCCTGGTCGTCCAGCTTCACCTTCAGAGGCAGCAGAGGCGCAGAGTGAGAGTGGCAAACGTGGCCAGAAGGAGGAGGGCCATCAGGCCTCTGCACAGGAGACCTTACCCTCCCAGAGTATTCAGGAACCAATTCTCTTCCTATATCCATTTGTCTGAGGAGTAGTGTTTCCAATGGCTGGGCTTCAGAAAGGAGGTGGTCACTGAGCTCTGCCGCCACCTGCAACCAGATCTGCAGCCTCAGCTCAGGACCAGGACATCTCTGTCGGTGGCAGTGAAGCTGACAGTGGCACTGAATTTCTCAGTCAGCGGTTCCTTTCAGGCTTCTACTGGGGACACAGTGAATAGCTCCTGTTTCCCTGTTCATTGTTGCATCCGGGAGGTGACAAATGCTTCGTAGAAGAGGAGACGCCAGTACATCTCTCCCCATGACCTGGGACAAACAGGGTGAACGCACATGTGGTTTTGCGAGGATAGCGGGCTTCCCCATAGTTCAGGGCACCATTGACTACACGCATGTAGCATTGCGGGCAACTCGTGAGAATGCAGAGGTGTTCCGAAACCACAAGGGCTTCCACTCTCTGAATGTGACGTATGTCTGTGATCACAGACAGCTCATACTCGCCGTCACTGCCCGATAATCTGGCAGCAGCCACGATACTTTTATCCTGCGCCAGACCGGTGTCGTCAACATCTTCCAACACCGCATCAACCTATGGATGGCTCCTCGGCGACAAAAGTTATCCACTCTGCACCTGGCTGATGACACCGCTCTGTAACCCCAACACTCCTGCTGAGCTCCAATACAATGAGAGCCATAGCGCCACCAGGAACCTCATTGAGCAGACGACGGGTGTCTTGAAACAACGGTTCCGGTGTCTGGACCACTAAGGGGGAGCCCTGCAGTACTCTCCCGAGCGAGTCTCCCTCTTCATTTTTGTGTGCTGCATGCTTCCTAACATTGCAATCATGAGGATCCAGCCATTGCCACCAGGGATTGGTGCACCACCAAAGGAGGAGGAGGAGGAGGAAGAGGGAGAGGAGGAGGATAAGGATGATGAAGAGGAGGATCAGCAGCACCAACGTGGGAGGGAGGTGCACACTGTTGCCACTGAAAGGACCGTCCGTGAATGGCTCATAAGACACCGATTCTAACCCCTTACTGAGAAGATGGCTTCTGGGATGAAGAAGCATAGAAGCATAGCATAGAAGATAGGAGCAGGATTAGGCCATTCGGCCCCTCGAGCCTGCTGATCATCCAAATTCAGTACCCTGTCCCTGCTTTCTCCCCATATCCCTTGACCCCTTTAGCCTTAAGAAATATATCTATCTCCTTCTTGAATATATTGAATGAATTGGCCTCAACTGCCTTCTGTGGTAGAGAATTCCAAAGGTTCACCACTCTCTGAGTGAATAAATGCCTCCTCATCTCTGTCCTAAATGGCTTGACCTCATCCTTAGACTGTGACCCCTGGTTCTGGACTCCCCCGCCATCGGGAACATCCTTCCTGCATCTAGTCTGTCAAGTCCTGTTAGAATTTTATAAGTTTCAATGAGATCCCTTCTCATTCTTCTAAACTCTAGTGAATATAAGCCTAATCGACCCAATCTCTCTTCATACGTCATTCCTTCAATCCCAGGTATCAGTCTGGTAAATCTTCGCTGCACTCCCTCCATGGCAAGAACATCCTTCCTCAGATAAGGCGACCAAAACTGCAAAGAATACTCGAGGTGTGGTCTCACCAAGGCCTTGTGCAACTGCAGCAAGACATCCTTGCTCCTGTACTCGAATCCTCTCGCTATGAAGGCCAAAATAGCATTTGCCTTCTTAACCGCCTGCTGCACCTGCATGCTTCCCTTCAGCATCTGGTGCACAAGGACTCAAAGCTCTCGTTGCACTTCCCCTTTTCCCAGTCTATTGCCGTTCAGATAATAATCTGTCTTCCTGTTTTTGCCACCAAAGTGGATAACCTCGCATTTATCCACATTATACTGCATCTGCCATGCATCTGCCCAATCACCCAACCTTTCCAAATCATACTGGAGTTTCTCTGCATCCTCCTCACAGCACACCCCTCCACCCAGCTTTGTGTCGTCTGCAAACTTAGAGATATTGGCCCAGAAATTGATCTCGCTCTGTTACCGCGGGGGTAAGCCTTCCCCGCGATGTCTCACCTCGCTTATGCTTTTTCTGATCCAGCTCGCACGAACTTGATGTTCCAGACATCAGCTGTGCTGGGCTTGCGTATCCCAGCGGCGTAGTGAATTCGTGCGAGCTGTGGGATCACGTGACTCAGTTAGAGCCAATGGCAGCACACCATCTTCCATTCATAAGTCTCACAGCATGGCTGTGAGACTTATGAATCTTACACCCCCCCAAAATAACAGCTAAACCTCAATTAAATTAAAAAAAAACCATCACATTAATAAAATAAGTATAGTTAATTAAATTAACCATTTTAAATAAAAAATTAAATTTTTGAAAAAATTTAAAATCTTTTAAAAAGTTATAAAAATAAACTTACCTGTCTTTAAAGTCTATAAAAAAGATATACCTGTAAAAAAAAATTCAAAAAAATACTTAATTCACTACTTACCTTCTTAAAAGCGGGTCTTACTCCTCCTTTTTACATTTCCAAAATCTTCCCTACTTACCTGCGCGTCCAAAGCATGAAGTGCACAGCGTGCGCGCAGCCTGTAGCGCGCACGCGATGCACCCAGGCCCCGCCCCCTTTTCAGAAGAGCAATTGCCGGTTTTCAGCGCATGCGCAGGGCATGCAGAAAACCGGCAATTGGAGTGGGAATACGCGAGAGTACGCAGTGCGTACTCTCGCGTCCCTGGATCAATTTCCGGCCCATTATATCTATTTCCCTCGTCTAGATCAGTAATATATATTGTTAATAGCTGGGGTCCGAGCACCGATCCCTGCGGTACCCCACTAGTCTCTGCCTGCCACTCGGAAAAAGACCCGTTTATTTCAACTCTTTGCTTCCTGTCTTCCAACCAGTTCTCTATCCAAATCAGTACCTTGCCCCCAATTCCATGTGCTTTAACTTTGCACGCTAATCTCTTATGCGGGACCTTATCGAAAGCCTTCTGAAAGTCCAAATACACCACATCCACTGGTTCTCCCTTATCTATTCTACCAGTTACATCCTCAAAAAATTTCAGTAGATTAGTCAGGCATGATTTACCTTTTGTAAATCCATGATGACGTTGACCGATCCTGTCACTGTTTTCCAAGTGCTCTGCTATTACATCTTTTATAATGGACTCTAGCATGTAAAGTTAAGGCACATGGGATTGGGGGCAAGGTATTGACTTCGATAGAGAACTGGTTGGCAGACAGAAAGCAAAGCGTTGGAATAAACGGGTCTTTTTTCCGAGTGGCAGGCAGTGACTAGTGTTGTACCGCAGGGATTGGTCCTTGGACCCCAGCTGTTCACAATATATATGAATGATCTAGACAAGGGAACTAGATTTAACATCTCCAAGTTTGCAGACGACACAAAACTGGGTGGGCGTGTGTGCTGCGAGGAGGATGCCGAGAAACTCCAGGATGATTTGGACAGGTTGGCTGATTGGGCAGGAGCGTGGCAGATGCAATATAACGTGGATAAATGCGAGGTTATCCACTTTGGTGTCAAAAACAGAAAGGCAGATTATTATCTGAATGGCAATAGATTGGGAAAAGGGGAAGTGCAACGAGACCTGGGTGTCCTTGTGCACCAGTCGCTGAAGGTAAGCATGCAGGTGCAGCAGGCTGTTAAGAAGGCAAATGGTATGTTGGCCTTCATAGCGAGGGGGATTGAGTACAGTAACAAGGATGTCCTGCTGCAGTTGTACAGGGCCTTGGTGAGACCACACCTTGAGTACTGTGTGCAGTTTTGGTCGCCTTATCTGAGGAAGGAGGTTCTTGCCATGGAAGGAGTTCTGCGAAGATTCTCAAGGCTGATACCTGAGATGGCAGGAATGACGTATGAAGAGAGATTGGGTCGATTGGGTTTATACTCGCTGGAGTTTAGAAGAATGAGAGGGGATCTCATTGAAACTTATAAAATTCTGACAGGACAGGACAAGCTAGATGCAGGAAGGATGTTCCCGATGGTCGGGGCGTCGAGAACCAGGGGTCAACGTCTAAGGATAAGGGGTAAGCCATTTAGGACAGAAATGAGGAGGAATTTCTTCACCCAGAGAGTGGTGAACCTGTGGAATTCTCTGCCACAGAAGGCAGTAGAGGCCAATTCATTAAATAGATTCAAGAAGGAGTTGGATATATTTCTTAAGGACAAAGGGATCAAGGGATATGGGGAGAAAGCAGGGACAGGGTACTGAATTTGGATGATCAGCCATGATCGCATTGAATGGTGGAGCAGGCAAGAGGGGCCGAATGGCCTACTCCTGCTCCTATTTTCTATGATTCTATTATACCAGCAACGCCCCCACCTCTCCCACCAATTGCGAGAACATTGGTTCCCGCTTTGTTGATATGCAACCTCGCCGACCTGTACAGGTCACAGCTTCCCCAGAACCGGTCCCAATGTCCCAGGAATCTAAAGCATTCCCTTCTGCACCGTCTCTCCAGCTAAGCATCCATCTGCTCTATCGTTCTATTTCTATACTGACGAGCTCGTGGCACCGGGAGTAATCCAGAGATTACAATCTTCGAGGTCCTGCTTTTTAATCTCGCTCCCAATTCCCTATAGTCTGCCTGCAGGACCACATCCCTCTTTCTACCTCTGTGGATGATACCAATATGGACCACGACCTCTGGCTGTTCACCCTGCCCCCTCAGAATGTCCTGCAGCCACTCAGTGACATACTTGACCCTGCTACCAGGGAGGCAACATACCATCCTGGAGTCACGTCTGCGGCTGGAGAAAAGCCAGTCTGTTCCCTCACTATCTAATCCCCTACCACTATTGCTTTCCCAATCTTCCTCCTCCCCCCGCCCCGCCCCCCCCCCCACGTCCCCCCGCTACAGCTGAGCCACCCGTGTTTCCGTGGACTTGTCTCTGGCTGTTCTCCCCAGAGGTGCAAATGCGTACCGGTTAGAGAGTGAAATGCATTCAGGGGACTCCTGCATTACTTGCCTGGTCCTCATTGTCTGTCTGACGGCCATTCATTCCCTCTCTGCCTGCGCTCTCTTAAACTGCGAGGTGACCACCTCCTGAAACGTGCTATCCACGGAGCTCTCAGCCTGACGGATGCACCGCAGTGACGCCAGCTGCTGCTCAAGCTCCGAAACCCGTGGGAAGTGTCCTGGAGTTCCAACATGGCACAAGATGTGCATTCCACGGGACTGATGTGCCCTGCCATGTCTCTTTTTAATAGACTATTAACTAACTTAACAGAATTAAACTCAGGACTTAAATTAATCAAAATCTACTAACCATTTATTTTCTTTTCAGGGCATTCCCTTGTGCTGACGTCACTTAACTCGCACCTTGCTCTCCTCCCCGCTCCGGGTTCTCTGGCCTACCTTTATCTCCGGCCGCTCATCTCGCACTCCTCCTTCTCCCTCTGCCCCTAATTGCTTCGCTCTCTAAATTCACAACATTAGCACTCTGTTTCTAACCACTCCATTTAGGATCACTCTGTGCAGATCACTGAAAAAATGGGTTTCTGCACAGTTGTTCTCTGATTTATTCCATACCAGTCCATCAGAATAAAAAAAAAACATTAAACAAATGGTCATAAACGGCAGGATCTGAGAGATTATCCCAGTGATGGAATGATGGGACTCGCCTACATGACATTGCTCCCACCTCAATCCAGGAATTTCATTCCCAGGGCTGCCTAGTTCACATTGCTCTCAGCTCAATCCAGGAATTTCATTCCCAGGGCTGCCTAGATTACACTGTTCCCAACTCAATCCAGGTATTTCACACCCAGGGACACCTAGAATACACTGCTCCCACCTCAATCCAGGAATTTCACTCCCAGGGTCTCCTAGATTACACGGCTCCCGCCTCAGTCCAGGAATTTCACTCCCAGGGCCTCCTAGATTACACTGCTCCTGCCTCAGTCCAGGAATTTCACTCCCAGGGTCTCCTAGATTACACGGCTCCCGCCTCAGTCCAGGAATTTCACTCCCAGGGCCTCCTAGATTACACTGCTCCTGCCTCAGTCCAGGAATTTCATTCCCAGGGCCTCCTAGATTACACTGCTCCCGCCTCAGTCCAGGAATTTCATCCCCAGTTCATTTCTCTATTGCCTGAAACTAGAACAAGAATAAGAACAATATATTTAGAAAGAGTGATCTTGCCCAGACAAACATGTCATGGTGTTTGACCGAGGTAAAGTAAAATTAAAAGGAACAAAGGTTTGATATCAAGGAATCAAAGGAAAACCTTAAAAATATTAACCAATGAGATAAATACCCTGTAAGCACCCAATACTCCATGAAACGCTCTGGAAACATTGAATTCTCGCATAGTAATACTCACAGAATCATAACTATCAGTCAACATTTTCGAATCCTCCTTCACCATCCCAGGCTGTGTCCTGTTCCACTGGCAGCACAGGCCAACCAGAGGTGGGGGCACAGGGGTATACAGACTCGTGGGTGAGAACCTGCGAATCCTCAACTTTGCCTAAGGATATAATGAAGTCTCATGACATCCAGTCAGACATGGGCAAGGTAACCTCCTGCCGATTACCAAATATCGCCCTCCCTCAGCTGATGAATCGGCACATCTTAATGATGAACACCAGTTGATGGGAGCACCGAGAGCAGAAAGGGCACACATTATACTGTTAGTCGGGAGGGGAAAACGTCTATGTCCATCACCAAAAGTGGCTCGGAATTACCATCATTAATTAAACGGGAGAAAATAGAATGAGAGAAAACTAGCAAGAAATATAAAGTAGAAGACACAAAATGCATACCAAAAATGGTGGGAACCAAGGGTCTAATGAGACTGAGGAACTAAATGTAATTGTTATAAGCAGAGAAAATGTACTAGAGAAACTAATGGGACTGAGAGTCGACAAATCCCCTGGACCGGACGGCCTACATCCTAGGGTTCTAAAAGAGGTGGTTGAAGAGTTAGTGGATGCATTGGTTTTGATCTTCCAAAATTCCCTAGATTCTAGAATGGTCTCAGCGGATTGGAAGTTCGCAAAGGAGGGAGAGAAAAGAGGGAACTACAGGCCAGTTAGCCTGACATCAGTTGTCGGGAAAATGCTGGAATCCATTGTTAAAGAAGTGGCATCAAGTCACTTAGAAAATCATTACATGATTAGGCAGAGTTAACATGGTTTTATGAAAGGGAAATCGTGTTTGACAAATTTATTAGAGTTTTTGGAGGGTGTAACTAGCAGGGTAGATAAAGGGGAACCAGTAGATGTAGTATATGTTCTTGTTAGAGCAGAGAAGATTAAGAAACATAGAAATATGCAATCCTAGAAATTTATGGCACAGAAGGAGTTCTTTCGGCCCATCGAGTCTGTGCTGGTCGCGAAAGAGCTATCCACCCGAATCCCATTTTCCAGCTCTTGGTCCGTAGTCCTGTAGGTTGCGGCACTTCAATTGCACATCCAAGAACTTTTTAAATGTGATGAGGGTTTCTGCCTCTACCACCCATTCCGGCAGTGAGTTCTAGAGCCCCACCGCCCTCTGGGTGAAAAAGTTCGCCTTATCACCCCTCTAATGCTTCTACCAATTAATTTAAATCTATTCCCCTGGTTATTGACCTCTCTGCGAAGGGAAATAAGTCCTTCCTATCCACTCTATCCAGGCCCTTCATAATTGTGTGCACCTCAATTAAATCTCCCCTCAACCTGCTCTGTTCCAAAGAAAAGAACCCCAGCCTATCCAATATTTCCTCATAGCTAAAGTTCCCCAGTCCTGGCAACAAAATCTTAAATCTCCTCTGTACCCTCTCTAGTGCAATCACATCTTTCCTGCAATATGATGACCAGACTGTACACAGTACTGTAGCTGTGGTTAAACTAGCGTTTTATACCGTTCTAGCATAACGTCCCTGATCTTATTATCTATACCTCGACTAATAAATCAAAGTATCCTCTATGCCTTCTGAACCAACTTATCTAATTGTCCTGATTTCTTCAGGGATCTGTGGACATGAACTCCAATGTCCCTCTGTTGCTCTACATTTCTCATTCTCCCCTACCATTTATTGTGTAGCCCCTTGCCTTGTTAGCCCTCCCCAAATGCATTATCTCTCACTTCTCCGGATTGAATTCCATTTGCCAATTTTCTGCCCACCAGACCAGTCCATTGATATCTTCCTGCAGCCTAAAGCTTTCTTCTTCATTATCAACCACACGGCTAATTTTGTATCATCTGCAAACTTCTTAATCGTGGCTTCAAGACGGAAGTCTACATCATTGATATATACCGCAAAAAGTTTCTGACTAATGAGATCTGCGGAAGCCCACTGAAAACAGCCTTCCAGTCACAAAAACATCAGTCGACCACTACCCTTTGCTTCTTGACACTGAGCCAATTTTGGATCCAACTTGCCACTTGCCCTTGGATGCCATGGGCTTTTACTTTTTTGACCAACATGTCATTTGGGACCTTGTTAAAGGCTTTGCTAATATCGATGTGAACTACATCAAATTCACAACCCTCATCGACCCTCCTCGTTACGTTCTCAAAAAATTCAATCAAGTTACTCATGCACAGCCTTCCCTTAAAAAATCCATGCTGTCTGTCCTTTTTTAATACGTGACTTTCAAAATGTCGATTTATATTGGCAATCAGAAATTTTCCAATTATTTTTTTACCACCGAAGATAGGCTGACTGGCCTGTAATTATTCGGTCTATCCCTTTCTCCCTTTTTAAACAACGGTACAACGTTAGCAGTCCTCTAGTCCTCTTGACCATGTCAGCAGCCTGAGAGGATTGGAAAAGGATGGTCTGAGCCTCCGCTATTTCCTCCTTTGCCTCTCTTAAAAGCCTGGGATACATTTTACCCAGCCCTCAAGATTTATATACTTTCAAAGATGCTGAACTCCTTAATGTTTACTCTCACTAAGTTTATCTCATCTAATATTTCACACTCCTCCTCAACTACAATGTCTACATCTCTGCTGTGAAGACAGACACAAAGTATTTATTAAGATCCGTACCCACGTCTTCCGCCTCTACACTCTGTCTGGTTACCTTTTCGATCTCTAATAGGCTCAATCTTTCCTTAGTTATCCTCTTGCTCTTTACGTATTTATAAAATATCTTTGTTTTCCTTGATTTTACTTGCCAATATTTTTGATGCCCTCGCCGTGCTCTAATTTTCTTTTGTTTTTAAATTCACCTCTGCACTTTCTATACTCCTCTCGGCTTTCTGTCGTGTTGTGCTCTCAGTATCTTTCAAAAGCTTCCCTTTGTTGCGTTATCCTACCCTGTATGTTCCTTGACATCCAAGGGGCTCTAGGTTTGGGAAAACCTTCCTTTATTATTTTTCGGAACATATTTGCTCTGAAGCCTGACTATCTCCTCTTTGACTGCCTCCTGGCACTGATTTCCCTTCAAGAAGCTGTTTCCAATCCACTTTTGTAACATCACATTTCAGCTTAGTAAAATTGGCCTTTCCCCAATTCAGAACTTTTACACCTGGCCTATCTTTGTCCTTTTCCATAAGGGGAGATACAATTGTTGGAAATCATGCTGGGTTTTGAGCGAGTAAGTCACTTTCCAGTGGCAGAATAGTGGGTAACCAGAGGGCACAGATTTAATGTAATTGGCAAAAGAACCAGAGGAGAGATGAGGAGAATTTATCTTTTCGCAGTGAGTTGTTGTGATCTGGAATGCACTGACTCAGAATGTGGTGGAAGCAGATTCAATAGTAATTTTCGAAAGGGAATGGGATAATTAGTTGATTTACAGGGCTCTGGTTAAAGAGCAGGGCTATTTAGATAGCTCTTTCAAAGAGTCGGCATGGACACGATGGGCCGAATGCTCTCCTCCTGTGCTGTGCAATTCTATGATTCTTTGAGCAAGAGAAAGAAGGAGAAAGAAAGAGACAAATAAAAATAGTGACAGAAAGACTGGGAGAGTTACAGAGGTAAATAAATTAACTTTAAAATAGGAATTGTTTAAACACTTGAAGGGGAACAATTTGCAGGACTATGGGAAAAGAGCAGGGATTGGAACTAATTGTAGGGGTGAGGCCGTGGTGGAATTTGAACTTAAGGATGAGAATATTAAAATAGAGTTGTCGCCAGATCGGGAGCAAATGTTGGTCAGTGAGCACAGGGGAGATGGATGAACGGGATATGATGCGAGTTAGGATATGGGCAGCAGAGTTTTGATTGAGCTCTACTTTATGGAGGCTTGTAACTGGGAGGCCGGACAGGGGAGCATTGGAATAGTCGAGTCTGAATTTAACAAAGGCACGGATGAGGTTTTATGCAGCGTAAGGGCTGAGGTGGAGTGGAGATGGGTGAAATTTTGGAGGTGTTAGTAGGCAGGACTGGTGATTCAGAAGATATGACTTCGGAAATCAGCTCAGGGACAAAGAGATCGCAGAGTTTGCAAACAGCCTGGTTCAGCCTCAGACATTGACCAGCGAGGGGGACTGAATCGGTAGATTGAGAATGGAGTTCGTGACGAGGTCCGAAGACAATGGCTTCGCTCTTCCCAAGATTTAAATGACAAACAGTAATACAGTGAAATGTGGTTTACAGATCCAATTTCTGGATATGGAGACTTACCAGGAACACCAATAGCAGCAACGAGGGGATAGTAAAAGTGTTGAATAATCTGAAGTGCCAACTCCATCCGTCTGTCGAATGATAGATAATCAGAATAATATGAAAGAAAGTCAAACAGCGAGCTGAAACTCCTGCCCATTGTTGTAGCATTCCAATCTACTGTCCTCAGATTCCGATCCATTGTTGTAACATTCCAATCTACTGCTCTCAGATTCCGATCCATTGTTGTAACATTCCAATCTACTGTTCTCAGATTCGGACTCCCTCTCTGTGGAGCAGCGCGCTGATCCCTGTCAGTGCCGGAGGTGATGCTCTCACTGACACAATGGGATAACACATTGTAAGGAGTCCCTTATTAATAGAAGAGGTAAACCCTGCCCTGATATAATTCGGGTCCATGGAGGCAGACATTAATTACAGTCACTAAACAAACAGCTTCAGTTAACCCCTTTCAATCCAACACTTTTTGTACCACAGTAAAGTAGAACATTTCCCCGGTCCGGAGGGGATGTATGAGGGTTGCTGAGGGAAGGAATGGTGGAAATAGCGCAGGCTCTGGCCAGAATATTTCAATCTTCCTCGGATATGGGAGTGGTGCCAGAGCACTGAGGGGTTGCAAATGTTACACCCTGTTGAAAAAAGTAGAGAGGGATAAACCCTGTAACTGCAGGCCAGTCAGCCTAACGTCAGTGGTGGGGAAACTTCTAGAGGCCATATTCCCGGAGAAAACTATGTGGCTTTGAAAAAATCATGGATTAATAAATGTCAACCAGCACAGATATGTTAACAGCAAAGTGTGTCTGACAATCTTGATTGAGTTCTGTGATGAAGTAACGGAGAGTGTTGATGAGGGTAGTGCGGTTGATGTTGTGTAAGTTGACTTTAAAAATGCATTTGATAAAGTGCTATTGAATAGACTTGTTAGGACCAAAGGGACAGTGGAAGTGGGGATCTGACATTGGCTAAGGGACAGAAAGCAGAGAGGAGTGGTGAACGGTTGTTGTTCAGACTGGAGTTAAGTGTACAGTGGTGTCCTCCAGGGGTCGCTATTCGGACCACTGCTCTTGTTGATATATATTAATGATATAGACTTATATATAAAGGGCATAATTTGAACTTTTGCAGATGACACGAAACTCGCAAATGTAGTAAACACTGAGCGGGATAGTAGTCGGATTCAGGAGGACATAGACAGACTGGTGAAATGAGCAAAGTGATAAAAGGTGTCATCGTCAGTGCTATTAAGTGGCACTTACTCACCAATAACCTGCTCACCGATGCTCAGTTTGAGTTCCGCCAGGACCACTTGTCTCCAGAACTCATTACAGCCTTGGTCCAAACATGGACAAAAGAGCTGAATTCCAGAGGTGAGGTGAGAGTGACTGCCCTTGACATCAAGGTAGCATTTGACAGAGTGTGGCATCAAGCAGCCCTAGTAAAATTGAAGTCAATGGGAAGCAGGGGGATAACTATCCACTGGCTGGACTCATACCTAGCACAAAGGAAGATGGTTGTGGTTTTTGGGGGTCAATCATCACAGCCCCAGCACATCGCTGCATGAGTTCCTCAGGCCAGTGATCTCGGCCCAACCATCTTCAGCTACTACATCAATAACCTCCCTCCATCATATGGTCAGAAGTGGGGATGTTCGCTGATGACTGCTCAGTGTTCAGTTCCATTCGCAACTCCTCAGATAATGGCCCAAAATTAGTGCCGCTACGCGAGAGTACGCACTGCGTACTCTCGCGTATTCTGTCTCCAATTGCCGGTTTTCTGCATGCACTGCGCATGCGCCGAAAACCGGCACTTGGTGAATGGAAAAGGGGGCGGGTCCTAGGTGAACAGCGTGCGCGCTACAGGCTGCGCGCACGCTGTGCACTTAGTGCTTTGGACGCGCAGGTAAGCATGGAAGATTTTAGACATAAAAAAAGGAGGAGTAAGACCCACTTTTAACAAGGTAAGTAGTGAATTAAGTATTATTTTGAATTTTTTTAACAGGTATATCTTTTTTAGAGACTTTAAAGACAGGTAAGTTTATTTTTATAACTTTTTAAAAGATTTTAAATGTTTTCAAAAATTTAATTTTTTATTTAAAATGGTTAATTTATTTAACTATACTTATTTTATTAATGTGATGGTTTTTTTTTTATTTAATTGATGTTTAGCTGATATTTTGGGGGGCTATAGTATTCATAGCTTTCACAGCACTTATGTGAAAGTTATGAATGGAAGATGGTGTGCTGCCATTGGCTCTAACTGAGTCATGTGATCCCAAAGCTCGCACGAATTAACTACGCTGGTGGGATACGCAAGCCCAGCACAGCAGCTGTCCAGAACATCAAGTTCGTGCGAGCTGGAACTGAAAAAGCCAACGCGCAGTGAGAGATCGCGGGGAAGCCTTACCCTCGCACGAAGGCTTCCTCACGAATTTTTGGGCCAATGAAGCAGTTCATGTCCGCATGCAGCAAGACCTGGATGACATTCAGGCTTGGGCTGATAAGTGGCAAGTTAAAATCGCACCACACAAGTGCGAAGCAATGACTATCTCCAACAAGAGCCACATCCCTTTGACGTTCAATGGGATTAGCATCGCCGAATCCGCCACCATCAATATCCTCAGAAAATGCTGGAAAAAGTCAGCAGTCGAGGCAGCATCCGTGGAGAGAGAAACAGAGTTAACGTTTCAGGTCGAGACCTTTCGTCAGAACTGGAAACAGCAGGAAATAAGATAGATTTAAGGCAAGGATAAATCTGGGAAAAGGGGGAGGGGGTGAAAGAACAAAAGAAGAGATTAAGAGACATTAAGAGATATTCAAGACAAGAGGTGGTGTTAATGTGACAGGTTAAGGCTAAAAGAAGTGTGAAATGCACTGGCAGAATGAAGGACAGCTGCCAGCTTCTAGGAGGGAAAAAAAAGAAAAAAAAAGGGGGGGGCAAACAAAAGGGTGGATGAAAAAATAAAATATAAATGTGATTGGGGCTGAGGTTATGATCTAAAATTGTTGAACTCGATATTGAGTCCAGAGGGCTGTAGCGTGCCTAAACAAAAGATGAGGTGCTGTTCCTCGAGCTTACGCTGCGCTTCCGTGGAACACTGTAATAGGCCGAGGACGGTGAGGTCTGAGTGGGCGTGGAGAGGTGAATTAAAATGACAGGCGACCGGGAGCTCGAGGTCCCCCTTACGGACTGAACGGAGGACTTCCGCAAAGCGGTCACCCAATCTGCGTTTGGTCTCCCCAATGCAGAGGAGACCACATCATGAGCAGCGAATACAGTATACTAAATTGCAAGAAGTATAAGTAAATCGCTGTTTCACCTGGAAGGGGTGTTTGGGGCCCTGCACAGTGGGAAGAGGGATGGTATAAGGGCATGTGTTGCATCTCCTGCGCTTGCACGGGAAGGTGCCGGGCGAAGGGGAAGGGGTGCTGGGGGTGGTAGAGGAGTGGACTAGGGTGTCGCGGAGGGAGCGGTCCCTGCGGAATGCTGAAAGGGGAGGTGAGAGGAAGATGCGTTAGGTGGTGGGATCACGTTGGAGGTGGCGGAAATGGCGGAGGATGATCCGTTGAATGTGGAGGCTGGTGGTGTGAAAGGTGAGGACAAGTTGAACTCTATCGTGGTTCCGGGAGGGAGGGGCAGGGGTGAGGGCAGAAGTGTGGGAGATAGAACGGACACGGTCGAGGGTTATTTCGGATTTCCAGCATCTGCAGTATTTTGCTATCGTACCATCAATATCCTGGTTGTTACCATTGACCAGAAACTTAACTGGACCAGCCACATAAATACTGTGGCTAAAAGAGCAGGTCAAGGCTGGGTATTCTGCAGCGAGTGTGTCACCTCCTGACTCCCCACAGCATTTCCACAATCTACAAGCCGCAATTCAGGAGTGTGATGGAATACTCTCCACTTGCCGAAATGAGTGCAGCTCCAACAACACTCAAGAAGCTTGACATCATCCAAGACAAATCAGCACGCTTGATTGACACCCCAGCCACCAGCTTAACCATTCACTCCCTCCACCACCGGCGTACCGTGGCTGCAGTGTGTACCATCTACAAGATGCACTGCAGCAACTCGCTAAGGCGTCTTCGGCAGCACCTCCCAAACACACCTAGAAGGACAAGGGCATCAGGAGCATGGAAATAACACCACCTGTAAGTGCCCCTCCAAGTCACACACCATCCTCACTTGGAAGTATATCGCCATTCCTTCATTGTCGCTGAGTCAAAATCATGCAACACCCTCCCTTACAGCACTGTGGAGACTGGTTCCCACGGATTGAAATGTAGCAAATGTAAACACACTCTTTAAGAAAGCAGGGAGAGAGAAAACGGGGAACCACAGCCCAGTTATCCTCACATCAGTACATAGATACATAGAACAGTACAGCACAGTACAGGCCCTTCGGCCCTCGATGTTGTGCCGAGCATTGTCCGAGACCAAGATCAAGCTATCACACTCCCTATCACTCTGGTGTGCTCCATGTGCTTATCCAATAACCGCTTGAATGTTTCTAAAGTGTCCGACTCCACTATCACAGCAGGCAGTCCATTCCACACCCCAACCACTCTCTGAGTAAAGAATCTACCTCGGACATCCCTTCTATATCTCCCCCCATGCACCTTATAGTTATGCCCCCTTGTAACAGCTGCCTCTACCCGAGGAAATAGTCTCTGAACATCCACTCTATCTATCCCCCTCATCATCTTATAAACCTCTATTAAGTTGCCTCTCATCCTCCTCCGCTCTAAAGAGAAAAGCCCCAACTCCCTCAATCTTTCCTCATAAGACCTCCCCCCCAAACCAGGCAGCATCCTGGTAAATCTCCTTTGCACTCTTTCCAATGCTTCCACGTCCTTCCTATAGTGAGGTGACCAGAACTGCACACAATATTCCAAATGTGGTCTCACCAAGGTCCTGTACAGTTGCAGCATAACCTCACGGTTCTTAAACTCAAACCCTCTGTTAATAAACGCCAACACACCATAAGCCTTCTTTACTGCTCTATCCACTTGAGTGGCAACCTTCAGAGATCTGTGGATATGAACCCCCAGATCCCTCTGCTCCTCCACGTTCCTCAGAACCCTGCCGTTGACCCTGTAATCCTTATTCAAATTTGCCCTACCAAAATGAATCACCTCGCACTTATCAAGGTTAAATTCCATCTGCCATTTTTCGGCCCAGCTCTGCATCCTATCAATGTCTCTTTGCAGCCTACAACTGCCCTCCACCTCATCCACTACTCCACCAATCTTGGTGTCATCAGCAAATTTACTGATCCACCCTTCAGTCCCCTCCTCCAAGTCATTGATAAAAATCACAAACAGCAGAGGACCCAGCACCGACCCCTGTGGCACACCGCTGGTAACTGGTCTCCAGTCCGAAAATGTTCCATCCACCACCACCCTCTGCCTTCTATGAGATAGCCAGTTACTTATCCAATCGGCCAAATTTCCCTCTATCCCACAACTCCTTACTTTCTTCATGAGACAACCATGGGGAACCTTATCAAACGCCTTACTAAAATCCATGTATACGACATCAACTGCTCTACCTTCATCTACACACTTATTTACCTCCTCAAAGAATTCAATCAAATTTGTTAGGCAAGACTTACCCTTCACGAATCCGTGTTGACTATCCCTGATTAAGTTGCCCCTTTCCAAATGGTCATAAATCCTATCCCTCAGGACCTTTTCCATTATCTTACCAACCACCGAAGTAAGACTAACCGGCCTATAATTACCAGGGTCATTCCTATTTCCTTTCTTGAAGAGAGGAACAACATTCGCCACTCTCCAGTCCTCTGGCACCATCCCCGTGGGCAGTGAGGACCCAAAGATCAAAGCCAGAGGCTCTGCAATCTCCTCCCTTGCCTCCCAAAGAATCCTAGGATATATCCCATCTGGCCCAGGGGACTTATCGACCCTCAGGTTGTTCAAAATTGCTAAAACATCTTCCCTCAGAACATCTACCACCTCCAGCCTATCCACCTTTATCACACTCTCATCCTCAAGAACATGGCCCCTCTCCTCGGTGAACACTGACGAAAAGTATTCATTCATCACCTCTCCTATCTCTTCTGACTCCATGCACAAGTTCCCACTACTGTCCTTGGCCGGCCCTACCCTCACCCTGGTCATTCTTTTATTTCTCACATAAGAGTAAAAAGCCTTGGGGTTTTTCTTGATCCGACCCGCCAAGGACTTCTCATGCCCCCTCCTAGCTCTCCTAAGCTCTTTTTTTAGCTCATTCCTTGCTACCTTGTACCCCTCAATCGACCCAACTGAACCTTGTTTTCTCATCCTTACATACGCTTCCTTTTTCCTCTTGACTAGACATTCAACCTCTTTTGTGAACCATGGTTCTCTCACTCGGCCATTTCCTCCCTGCCTGACAGGGACATACCTATCAAGGACACGCAGTAATTGCTCCATGAAAAAGCTCCACTTTTCGTGTGTGCCTTTCCCTGATAGTTTCTGTTCCCATCTTATACTCCCTAATTCTTGCCTAATCGCATCATAATTACCCCTCCCCCAATTATAAACCCTGCCCTGCCGTATGGCCCTATCCCTCTCCATTGCAATAGTGAAATTTATCGAATTGTGGTCACTATCTCCAAAGTGCTCTCCCACATACAAATCAAACACTTGGCCCGGTTCATTACCCAGTACCAAATCCAACGTGGCCCCACCTCTTGTCGGCCTATCCACATATTGTGTCAGGAAACCCTCCTGCACACACTGTGCAAAAACTATCCCATCCGAACTGTTTGACCTATAAAGGTTCCAATCAATATTTGGAAAGTTGAAGTCACCCATGACAACTACTCTGTGACCTCCACACCTATTCATAATCTGCTTTGCAATTTCTTCCTCCACATCTTTATTACTATTTGGGGGCCTGTAGAAAACTCCTAACAACGTGACCGCTCCTTTCCTATTTCTAACTTCAGCCCATATTACCTCAGACGGCAGATCCCCCTCGAACTGCCTTTCTGCCGCTGTTAAACTATCCTTGATTTGGATGAGGGGACCAAATGTAATATATCCAAGTCTACTGATGATACAAAGTTCGGTGGGAATGTAAGTTGTGAGGAGGACGCAGGTAAAGGGTGTACAGGCAGGAAGTGAATTGGTGACCACCAGCCAGAGTAAGTGGTGCAGGCAGGTAGTGCAAAGGTCCCCTGTGGCCATCCACCTCTCAAACAGATATACCGCTTTGGATACTGTTGGGGAGGATGACTTATCAGGGGAAGGCAGCAGCAGCCAACTTCCTGGCACCATGGGTGGCTCTGCTGCACAGTCTGGGAGGAAAAAGTTTAGAAGAGCTATAGTGATAGGGGACTCAATTGTTAGGGGAATAGATAGGCGTTTCTGCGGCCGCAAACGAGACTCCAAGATGGTGTGTTGCCTCCCTGGTGCAAGGGTCAAGGACGTCTGGGAGCGGCTACAGAACATTTTGGAGGGGGAGGGCGAACAGCCAGTTGTCGTGGTGCACATAGGCATCAACGATATAGGTAAAAAACGGGATGACGTCCTCAAAGCAGAATATAGGGAGTTAGGAGGTATATTAAAAAATAGTACCTCAAAGGTAGTAATCTCAGGATTGCTACCAGTGCCACGTGCTAGTCAGAGTAGAAATAGGAGGATAGTTCTACTGAATACGTGGCTAGAGGAATGGTGCAAGGGGGAGGGATACAAATTCCTTGGACACTGGAACCGGTTCTGGGGGAGGTGGGACCACTACAAACTGGACGGTCTGCACCTGGGCAGGGCCGGTACCGATGTCCTAGGGGGAGTGTTTGCTAGTGCTGTTGGGGACGGTTTAAATTAAATAGGCAGGGGGTTGGGAACATGAGCAGGGAGACAGAGGAAAGGGAAACAAGGATTAAAGCAAAAGACAGGACGGAGAAAAACAAAAGTAGTGGGCAAAGAACTCAACGGTTTAAATCAAACATGGTCACAGTAAATAATAGCGCATATAGGTCTGAGAGCGTAAAAAAAAACAAGCCTGAAGGCTTTGTGTCTTAATGCAAGGAGCATTCCGAACAAGGTGGATGAATTAGCTGCGCAAATAGAGGTAAATGAATACGATTTGATTGGGATTACAGAAACATGGCTCCAGGGTGGCCAAGGCTGGGAACTCAACATCCAGGGGGTTTTGAATATTTAGGAAAGATAGGCAAAAATGAAAGCATTGCTGGTTAAAGAGGGGATTAACACAATTGAAAGGAAGGATATTAGCTCTGATGATGCAGAATCTGTATGGGTAGAACTGAGAAATAACAAGGGGCAGAGAACGTTAGTGGGAGTGGTATATAGACCTCCAAACAGTAATACGGAGGTTGGGGACGGCATTAAAAGGGAAATTAGAGAAGCATGCAGTAAGGGCACAGCAGTCATCATGGGTGACTTTAATTTACATATAGAATGGGCTAACCAAATGAGTTAAAATGCTGTGGAGGGGGAATGCCTAGAATATTTATGGGATGGTTTTCTGGAACAATATGTCGAGGAACCAAGCAGAGATCAGGCCATCTTAGACTGTGTATTATGTAACGAGAAAGGATTAATTAGCAATCTTGTTGTACGAGGCCCCTTGAGTCAGAGTGATCATAATATGATAGAATTCTTCATTAGGATGGAGAGTGAAGTAGTTGAATCGGAGACTAGGGTCCTGAATTTAAATAAAGGAAACTTCAATGGTATGAGGCACGAATTGGGTAGGATTGATTTGGAAATGTCACTCAAGGGGTTGACGTGGATACGCAATGGCATACATTCAAAGACTGCATGGATGAACTGCAGAATTTGTTCATCCCAGTGTGGAATAAGAATAAAACAAAAAGGGTGACTCAACCGTGGCTAACAAGGGAAATTAGGGATAGCATAAGAATCAGGGAGAGGGCATATAAATTGGCCAGAAAAAGCGGTAACCCTGAGGATTTGGAGCAGTTTAGGATTCAACAAAGGAAGACAAAGGGATTAATTAAGAAGGGGGAAATAGAATATGATAGTAAGCTTTAGGGGAACATAAAAACTGACTGTAAGAGCTTTTATACATATGTGAAGAGAAAAAGATTAGTGAAATCAACTGTAAGTCCCTTGCAGTCAGAAGCGGGGGAAGTTATAATGGGGAGCAAAGAAATGGCAGAACAATTAAATGAACATTTTGGTTCTGTCTTCACAACGGAGGACACAAATAACCTCCCAGAGATGTTGGAGAACATAGGGTCTGATGAAAGGGAGGAACTGAAAGAAATCAGTATTTGCAGGGAAATTGAATTTGGAAAATTGACGGGATTGAAGGCCGATAAATCCCCAGTGCCTGATAATCTACATCCTATAGTACTTAAGGAAGTGGCCCTAGAAATATTAGATGCATTGCTGATCATCTTCCAACATTAGATGGAATCTGGAACTGTACCCATGGATTGGAGGGTAGCTAATGTTACCCCACTATTCAAAAGGGGTGGTAGAGAGAAAGCGGGGAATTACAGACCGGTAAGCCTGACATCGGAAGTGGGGAAAATGCTAGAGTCCATTATAAAAGATGTAATAGCTGAGCACTTGAAAAACAGTGACAGGATCGGACAAAGTCAACATGGATTTCCAAAAGGTAAATCGTGCTTGATTAATCTACTGGAATTTTTTTGAGTATGTAACTGGGAAAATAGATAAGGGAGAACCAGTAGATGTGGTGTATTCGGATTTTCAAAAGGCTTTCGATAAGGTCCCGCGTAAGAGATTAGCGTGTAAAGTTCAGGCACATGGGATTGGGGGCAAGGTATTGACTTGGATAGAGAACTGGTTAGCGGACAGAAAGCAGAGAGTAGGAATTAATGGTTCTTTTTCCGAGTGGCAGGCAGTGACTAGTGGGGTACCGCAGGGTTCAGTCCTTGGACCCCAGCTATTCACAATATACATTAATCATCTAGATAAAGGAACTAAATGTAATATCTCCAAGTTTGTAGATGACACAAAGCTGGGTGGGCGTGTGTGCTGCGAGGAGGATACTGAGAAACTCCAGGATGATTTGGACAGGTTGGACGAGTGGGCAGAAGCGTGGCAGATGCAATATAACGTGGATAAATGGGAAATTATCCACTTTGGTGTCAAAAACAGAAAGGCAGACTATTATCTGAATGTCAATAGATTGGGAGAAGGGGAAGTACAACGAGACCTGGGTGTCCTTGTGCACCAGTCGCTGAAGGTAAGCATGCAGGTACAGCGGGCCGTGAAGAAGGCAAATGGTATGTTGGCTTTCATAGCGAGAGGGTTTGAGTATAGGAACAAGGATGGCCTGCAGCAGTTGTACAGGGCCTTGGTGAGACCACACCTTGAGTACTGTGTGCAGTTTAGGTCGCCTTATCTGAGCAAGGATGGTCTTGCAATGGAAGGAGTTCAGCGAAGATTCACAAGGCTGATACCTGGGATGGCAGGAATGACATATGAGGCGAGATTGGGTCGATTGGGCTTATACTCGCTGGATGTATAGAAGAATGAGAGGGGATCTCATCGAAACTTATAAAATTCTGACAGGTCTGGCCAAGTAGATGCAGGAAAAATGTTTGCGATGGCCGGAGAGTCCAGAACCATGGGTCATAATCTAAGGATAAGGGGTAAGCCATTTAAGACAGAAAAGAGAAAGAATTTCTTCACCCAGAGAGTGGTGAACCTGTGGAATTCTCTACCACAGAAGGTAGTTGAGGCCAAGTCATTAAATATATTCAAGAATGAGTTAGATATATTTGTCAAAGCTAAAGGTATCAAGGGATATGGGGTGAAGGCAGGTACAGGGTACTGAGTTTAGATGATCAGCCATGATCTCATCGAATGGCGGAGCAGGCTCGTTGGGCGGAATGGCCTACTCCTGCTCCTATCTTCTATGTTTCTAGGACGCATGGAGGCTTCAATGAGATATAGACAGGCTAATTGAATGGGCAAGAACATTGCAAATGGAATATAAAGTGGAGAAATGTGAAGTTAGCTAAAATAGAAAAGCAGAGTATTTTTAAATGGCGAGAGGTTGAGAAATGTTGGTGTTCAGAGGGTCCTGGGTGTCTTTGTACATGAATCACTGAAAGTTAAAATGCAGGTAGAGCAAGCAATTCGGAAAACAAATGGTATTTTACCGTTATAGAATTGGCCAAGTGGATTTTAGTATAAGAGTAAATACGTCTTACTGCAATTATATAGGGCCCTGGTGAGACCACACCTAGAGGATTGTGTACAGTTTTGTTCTCCTTACCTAAGGAAGGATATAGTTGCCAAAGAGGGAGTGCGACGAAGGTTCACCAGACTTGTTCCTGGGATGGGGGGATTGGCCTATATTCTCTCGAGTTTAGAAGAATGAGAGGTGATCTCATTGAAACACACAAAATTCTTACAGGGCTTGACAGGGTAGATGGAGGGAGGATGTTTCCCCTGGCTGGGGTATCTAGAACCAGGGGTCACAGTCTCAGAATAAGGGGTCAGCCACTTTGGACTGAGATGAGGAGAAATTTCTTCACTCAGAGGGTGGTGAATGTTTGGAATTCTCTACCCCAGCAGGCTGTGGAGGCTCAGACGCTGAGTATATTCAAGACAGAGATCGATAGATGTTTGGGTATTCAGGGAATCAAGGGAGATAGGAATAATTCAGGAAAGTACAGTTGAGGTACAAGATCAGCCATGATCTTATTGAATGGCGGAGCAGGTTCGATGTGTCGAAAGGCCTACTGCTGCTCATATTTCTTATGTTCCTATATTCTAACTCTCACTAATTAACCCGGTCTTTCTTTTCCCTCTGTATCTCTCTGCCTGTCTCTTTCTCTCTCTCTCTGGCTGTCTATAGATCTCCCCCTGATGTCTGTCTGGTTCTCTGTTTATATTTCTCTGTATGCTCACTCTCTTTTTGTTTCTCTTTTTCTCTCTTTGTCTCTGACTGACTCTCTCTATCTTAGTCCTCTCTATCTCTCAGTGTCCCTCCCAATGACTCGCTCAATGTCACTCTCTATGTCCCTCCCAATGTCCCTCCCAATGTCCCTCCCAATGACACGCTCAATGACTCGCTCAATGTCACTCTCTATGTTTCAGTCAATAAATCTCTCAATGTCCCTCTCAATGTATCCCTGCTTTTAATTCCTCCACCATTGGTGGCCGTGCTTTCAGCTGCCTGGGCCCCAGCACTGCAATTCCATCCGTAATCCTCTCTGCCTATCTCTCCTCCATCAAGACGCTCCTGAAAACCTACCTCTTTGACAAAGCTTTTGGTTATCTGCCCTAATAAATCCTTACGTGGCTCGGTGTCAAATGTTGTTTGATACACTCGTGTGGAGCGCCTTGAGACGTTTTAATGCGGTAAAGGTGCTATATAAATTCAGGTTGTTGTTGTTGCTTATCGCTTATGTCCAATTTATGAATTAACAGTAAACTTTACACACCGGTGTATTGGTTATCAAGCCCAATATAACGATTAAATTCAACAGTTTTATCCTGTGCATTATCAAGCCCGATTTGACAATTATTTCTAAATGTATTCCCTTGTGAATTCATTATCATTTACAATTAAACAATTAACTGTAGTTTTGTACTCCATGCACAGGTTATCGCCACCAATTTAAAAATTAACTAATTTTATAAGACGGTTTAATAATTATAGTCAATTTATAAATGAACTAACTTTAGTTTTTTTTTCCAATTTTCCGATTTAACAACTGTAGCTTTATACACTGCGCACTCGTTAAAATACTAATTAAACAATAAACTAATTAAATTAGCGTGTGCTGTTTATATTCAATTCAACAATTACTTAACTTTATTCCCCTTATCATACCCAATTTAACAATTAACTGTAACAGTTTTCCCTGTGTATTTGTTATTATACACAATTTCACAATTACCTTTGACAGTTTTACCCTGTGTATTGTTGACCATACGCAATTTAATAATTAACTGTAACAATTTTACCCTGTGTATTGGTTATCATACCCAATTTAACAATTAACTAACAGTTTTACCCTGTGTATTGGTTATCATAGCCAATTTAACAATTAACTAACAGTTTTACCCTGTGTATTGATTATCATACCTAAGTTAACAATTAACTGTTATAGATTTATCCTGCGTGTTGGTTACCATATCCAATTAAGCAATTAACTGTAACAGTTTAACCCTGTGTATTGGTTATCATACCCAATTTAACAATTAAAGGAAACCGTTTTACCCTATGTATTAGTTATCATACCCAAATTAACATTTCACTGTGACAGTTTTATCCTGTGTATTGGTTATCATACCCAACTTAACAATTAACTGTGACAGTTTTATCCTGTGTGTTGGTTATCAGTCCCAATTTAACAATTACCTGTCAGTTTTAACTGTGTTGGTTATCAGTCCCAATTTAACAATTAACTGTATAACACTTTTACCTTGTGTATTATACCCATTTTAACAATTAACTGAAGCTGTGTTTCCCTGTGTATTGGTTATCATACCCAATTTAACAATTAACTTCTGCTCTCACCCCACCCCCTCCCTCCAGGAACCACGATAGGGTTCCCCTTGTCCTCAGCTTTCACGCCACCAGCCTTCAGATTCAATGGATCATCCACCGCAATTTCCGCCACATCTATTGTAATCCCACCAACAAACAAATCTTTCCCTCACCTCCACTTTCAGCATTCCGAAGGGATCGCTGCATCCGCGTCACCCTGGTCCACTCCTCTATCACCCCCAGCACCCCTTTCCCTTTGCCCAGCACCCGTGCAAGTGCAGGAGATACAAAGCCTGCCCTTTGACCTCCACTTCCCACTGTCCAGGGCCCCAAATACTCCTTCCAGGTGAAACAGCGATTTACTTGTACTTCTTGCAATTGAGAATACTGTATTCGTTGCTCACGATGCGGTCTCCTTTACACTGCGGAGACCAAACGCAGATTGGGTGATTGCTTTGCGGAACACCGCCGTTCAGTCCGTAAGTTTGACCCCAAGCTTCTGGTCGCCTGTCACTTTAATTCTCCGTTCCACTCCCACTCAGATCTCACCGTCCTCGGCCTCTTACACTGTTCCAATGAAGTTCAACGTAAGCTCGAGGAACAGCACCTCATCTTCCGATTAGTTTCTTTACAGCTTCCTGGACTCAACATAGAGTTCAACAATTTCAGATCATAACCTCTGCCCCTATCCTTTTTTCCCATTTATTTTTTTTCTCTCTCCCACATGGCAGCTTTCTTTCATTCTGCCAGTGCCATTTACACTTTATCTAGAGCCATCTTTTGTTTCTTAACGTGTCCCAATACCATCTATTTTTCCTTGTACCATCTCTTAATCTCCTTTAATGTCTCTTTATCTCTCCTGCCTTCCATCCTTTCACCGACCCTCACTTTTGTTCTTTCCTCCCATCCCCCCTTTCTCTGCCACTGCACTTGCTTAAAAACCTGTTCCATCTCCAGCTTTTTCCAGTTCTGATGAAGGGTCATCGACCTGAAATGTTAACTCTGTTTCTCTACCCACAGATGCTGCCTGACCTGCTGAGTATTTCCAACATTTTCTGTTTTTGTTTAACAATTAACTAATAGTTTTACCCTGTGTATTGGTTATCATGTCCAATTTCACATAACCATTGAAAGTTACAGCACGGAAAGCGGCCATTTCGGCGCACCGTGTCCGCGCCAGCCAACTAAGAGCTATCCAGCCTAATCCCACTTCCCAGCTCTTGGTCCCTAGCTCTGCAGATTACAGCATCCCAATTGCACATCCAAGTACGTTTTAAATGTGGTTAGGGTTTCTGCTTCTACCACCGTTTCAGGCAGTGAGTTCCAGACCCCCACAACCCTCTGGGTGAAGAAATGTTCCCTCAAATCCCCTCTAAACCTTCCACCAATTACTTTAAATCTGTACCAAATGTTTCTTGACCCCTCTGCTAAGGGAAATTGGGCAATTCTATCCACTTTATTTCGGCACCTCATAACTTTATACACCTCAATAAGGTCGCTCCTCAGCCTCCTCTGTACCAAGGATAACAAACCAAGCCTATCCAGTCTTTCCTCATAGCTGCGATTCTCTACTCCCGGCAACATCCATGTAAATCTCCTCTGTACCCTCTCGAAAGCAATCACATCTTTCCTGTAATGTGGTGACCAGAACTGCACGCAGTACTCTAGCTGAGGCCTAACTAGTGTTTTATAAAGTTGAAGCATAAACCCCCTGCTCTTGTATTCTATGCCACGTACATGTACAGCAGGCAGCTCAATGCACTGGAGAGGTACCACCAACGCTGACTCCGCAAGATCCTGCAAATCCATTGACAGGATAGGCGCACCAACGTTAGTGTTCTTGCTCAGGCCAACATCCCCAGCATCGAAGCTCTGACCACGCTCCATCAGCTCCGATGGGCGGGTCACATCGTCCGCATCCCCGATACGAGAATCCCAAAACAAGCGCTCTACTCGGAGCTCCGGCACGGCAAGAGAGCCCCAGGTGGGCAGAGGAAATTCTTCAAGGACACCTTCAAAGCCTCCTTGAAAAAGTGTAACAGCCCCACTGACATCGAGGAATCCCTGCCCCAAGACAGCACAAAGTGGAGGAGAAGCATCCGGGAAGGCGCTGAACACCTCACGTCTCTTCGACGGGAGCAAGCAGAAGCCAAGTGCAGGCAGTGCAAGGAGTGCACGTCAACCCAAGCACCCCAACCACCCGCCCCTTCAACCATCGTCTGCCCACCTGTGACAGAGACTGTAGGTCCCGCATTTGACTCCTCAGTCACCTGCGAACTCATTTTTAATGTGGAAGCAAGTCATCCTCGGTTCCGAGGGACAGCCTAAGAAGAGGAAGTAGATGATTCTATGCCATGGCTAATAAAGGCAAGCATTCCATATGCCTTCTTAATCACCTTATCTACCTGGCCTGCTACCTTAGTATCTGTGGACATGTACTCCAAGGTCCCTTTGTTCTTCTACACTACTCAGTGTCCTACCATTTAACGTGTATTCCCTTTCCTTATTGGACCTCCCCAAATGCATTACCTCACACTTCTCTGGATTGAATTCCATTTGCCACTGTTCTGCCCACCTGACCAATTTATTGATATCCTCCTGCAGTCTACAGCTTCCTTCTTCAGTATCAATCACACAGCCGATATTAGTATCATCTGCAAACTTCTTAATCATACCCCCTATATTCAAGTCTAGATCATTGATATATACCACAAAAAGCAAGAGACCTAGTACTGAGCACTGCGCAACCATACTGGAAATAGCCTTCCATTCACAACAACACCCATCAACCAGTACCCTCTGCTTCCTTCCTCCGAGCCAGTTTTGAATCTTACTTATCACTTTGCCCTGGATCCCATGGGCTTTTAACTTCGTGAACAGTCTGCCATGTGTAACCTTATCAAAAGCCTTGCTAAAGTCGTTATACACTACATCAAACGCACTACCCACATCTACCCTCCTTAGTACCTCCTCAAAAAATTAAATGAAGTTTGTCAGACACGACCTTCCCCAATCAAATCCGAGCTGACAATCCTTGATTAATCCGTGTCTTTCTAAATGAAGATTTATCCTATCCTTCAGAATTCTTTCCAATAATTTTCCCACCACCTAGGTTAGGCTGACTGGCCTGTAATTTCTCGGTCTATCCTTTTCCCCCTTTTTAAACAAGGGTACCACATTAGCAGTCCTCTAGTCCTCCGGCACCACACTTGAAACCAGAGAGGATTGAAAAATGATGGTCAGGGCCTCTGCTATTTCCGCTGTTGTTTCGCTTAACAGCCTGAGATACATTTCATCCGGGCCTGAGGATTTATCCACTTTTAAAGCTGCTAAACCCCTTAATGCTTCCTCTCTCGCTATGTTTATTTCATCTAATATTTCACACTCCTCCTCCCTGATGGCAATGTCTGCGTTGCCCCACTCCCTTGTGAAATTAGACGCAAAGTATTCATTAAGAACCCTACCGACGTCTCCCGCCTCCGCACACAGATTACCCTCATGATCTCTAGTAGGACATACCCTTTCTTTTGTTATCCTCTTACTCTTAATATATTTATCAAACATCTTTGGGTTTTCTTTGATTTTAATTGCCCAGAATTTTTCATGCTCTCTCTTTGCTTTCCTAATACCCTTTTTAATTGCTCCCCTGCACTTTCTGTACTCCTCGTAAGATTCTGGAGGATTTGGCCCTCGGTATCTGTCATACGCCTCCCTTTTTTTTCTTTATACCACCCTGCATGTCCCGAGACATCCAGGGGGCTCTAGATTTGTTAGGCCCACCTTTTTTCTTTTAGGGCACATATTTGGTCTGAATCCTCCGGAACTCCTCCTTGAATGCCTCCCACTGCTCTGAAACGGATTTACCTTCAAGTAGCTGTTTCCAGTCCACTATGGCTAAATTCGGTCTGAGCTTTGCAAAATTTGCTTTTCCCCAATTTAGAATTGTTATTTCTGGTCTACCCTTGTCCTTTTCCATAACTACCTTAAATCTAACAGAATTGTGGTCACTAGCACCAAAATGCTCCACCACTGATACGCCTTCCACCTGTCCAGCTTCATTGCCTAAAACGGAGTCCAGAACCGTCCCCTCCCTTGTTGGGCTTGCTACATACTGGCTAAAAAAGTTCTCCTTGATGCATTTTAGAAATTCCGCACCCTCTCTACCCTTCACACTAAGTTTATCCCAGTTAATAATGGGGTAGTTGAAATCCCCTCCTATTACTGCCCTATCGATTTTGCACTTCTCAGAAATGTGTTTAGATATTTGTTCTTCAATCTCCCTCTCACTGTTTGGGGGTCTGTAGTACACTCCCAGCAGTGTGATCGCCCCTTTTTTGTTTTTCAATTCGACCCATGTGGCCTCGTTTGATGATCCCTCCAACATATCACCCCTCCTCATAGTTGTAATAGATTATTTAATCAATACCGCGAACCCCCGTCTATTTTTACTTCCATCTCTATCCCGTCTGAAAATCTTGTAACCAGGAATGTTGAGCTGCCATACCTGCCTCTCTTTTAGCCATGTCTCTGTAATAGTTATAATATCATAGTCCCAAGTATCTACCTGTGCCCTTAGCTCCTCTGCCTTGTTCGCTATAATCCTTGCATTGAAGTATACACCATTTAGTACAGGCAAAAGTCCTTGTTCACTGCTATCTTGGCCTTGATTCCTCTGTCCTTCCAATTTACATTCTACGTTTTTGTTTTCCAATTCCAGTTTTTCTTCCCTCCCTACTGAATCTATTGTTAGGTTCCCATCCCCCTGCTAAGCTGGTTTAAACCCTCCCCAACAGCACTAGCAAACCCTCCCGAGAGGATATTGGTCCCGTTCCCGTTGATGTGCAACCCGTCTGGCTTGTAGAGGTGCCACCAACCCCAGAAACGGTTCCAATTCCTCAGCAATCTAAAGTCGTACCTCCTACACCATCTCTCCAGTCACGCATTAATCTGCTCTGTCTTCCTATTTCTGTACTCACTAGCACGTGGCACTGGTAGTAATCTGGAAATTACTACCTTTGAGTTCCTGCTTTTTAACCTCTTCCCTAGTTCCCTAAACTCTGTCTGCAGGACCTCATCCCTCTTCCTAACTATGTCGTTTGTACCGATATGGATCACGACCTCTGGCTGTTCACCCTACCCCATCAGAATGCTGCACGCGATAGGTACAGAGTAAATCTCTCTTAAATTTGGTTCATCAACACAACCAACTCGGATGCAGCATGTGTTCAATACAGCTCCCTTGACACTATGCAAAGATGCACAATCAGCTCAGGTACAGCATGGTGTGAATATAGAATAAAGATCCCACTGCATGTAAGTGTCAAACTCTCGCAGGTGAGGTACTGGCAAGATTTAACTCCGAGTTAAGCTCCGCTCAACTTGCCACATCAAAGGCCGAGCCTGATGGCAGATGTTGAACAGCTCCCAGTATCTGGTTAGACTCTCACCTCGGAAAAATCCTGGACTGATGGGATTCTCAGTAAAGTTCCACACCTTTCCAATCATTGTTGAATTTTCCCGTTGTATTCCGTCTCCGACACTGGGGGTCTCAGTCCCACCAGATCTGCTCTGAGAACCCAGCGCCATTTCTCCAGTCACAGTTTTTGAGGCGATTTTTCGACTTTTCTCTCTCCACCTTCCTGAGATATTGCTCACTCTCAGAGACTGTCAATATAGAAATGATTCATATTAATCCCAGACTTTGTAACTAGATTAGAGTGGGACTGTTTGTGACTGTGAATATATTTAATTTGAAAATGTTTGCGATTAATGAGTGTGTTTTATTGGTTAGACTCTCACCTCGGCAAAATCCTGGACTTTTGGGATTCTCAGTAAAGTTCCTCACCTTTCCAATCATTGCTCAAGCTTCCCGTTTTATCCCGTCACTGACATGGGGATCTGGGTCCCACCAGATCTGCTCTGTGAAGCCAACGACATTTCTCCAGTCCCAGTGAGTGTGGAGATGATTCGATTCTCTCTCTCCACCTTCCTGAGATATTGCTCACTCCCAGAGACTGTCAATAGAAAAATGATTCATGTTAATTCCAGAATCTGTACTTGGAATACATTGGGACGGTTTTTGCGACTGTTACTGTATCTAATTTCATTATATTTGCAATTAATGAGTGTGTTTGAATTAATTACTTTAATATTAAATTGTTCCTTTCGGCCCATTGTCATCTTTATTGCGACTGAACTCCTCCCAGTGTCAGCTGTCACTCCAGCTCCTCCCACACTGACATAACCAGGGGCGGAAACCTGTCTCCAAGGTGACATCACAAAGGAGCCTGAAGCCAATCAAACAGCAGCCTGGAACAATGTCACAAAGCGGCCAAGCCCCTCCCACTCCCGGGGCAGGTACATACGAACATACGAAATAGGAGCAGGTGTCGGCCACTCGGCCCCTCGAGCCTGCTCCGCCATTCAAAATGATCATGGCTGATCTGATTACTGCACATTCCCACCTAACCCCGATAACCTTTCACACCCTTGCTTATCAAGAATCTATCTACGTCCGCCTTAAAAATATTCAAAGACTCTGCTTCCACCGTCCTCTGAGAAAGAGAGTTCCAAAGACTCAAGAGCAGCTGTGAGAAAAAAAAATTCCCCTCATTTCTGTCGAAAATGGGCGTCCCCTTATTTTAAAACAGTGACCCCTAGCTGTAGATTCTCGCACAAGAGGAAACATCCTCTCCACATCCACCCTGTCAAGAACACTCAGGATTTTATATATTTCAATTAAGTCATTCTAAACTGCAGCGGATACAAGCCTAGTCTGTCTAACCTTTCCTCATAAGACAATCCGCCCATTCCAGGTATTAGTGTAGTAAAAGGTCTTTGAACTGCTTCCAACGAATTTACATCCTTCCTTAAATAAAGAGACCAATACTGTACACAGTACTCCAGATGTGGTCTCACCAATGCCCTGTACAACTGAAGTGTAACCTCCCTACTTTTGTATACAATTCCTCTCGCAATAAAAGATAACATGCTATTAGCTTTCCTAATTATTTGCTGTACCTGCATACTAACCTTTTGCTATTCATGCACTAGGACACACAGACCCCTCTGCATCTCAGAGCTCCGCAATCTTTCTCCATTTAGATAATATGCTTATTTTTTATTCTTCCTGCCAAAATGCACAATTTCACATTTTCCCACATTATACTCCATTTGCCAGATCTTTGCCCACTCACTTAACCTCTCTGTATCTCTTTGTAACCTCCTTATGTCCTCTTCACAATTTACTTTCCTCACTATCTTTGTGTCATCAGCAAATTTAGCAACCATACCTTCGTTCCCTTCATCCAAGTCATTTATATAAATTGTAAAAAGTTGAGGCCCCAGCATTATCCCTGTGTCACATTACCCGCTACATCTTACCAACCAGAAAATGACCCATTTATGCCTACTTTCTGTTTCCTGTTAGCTGACCAATCTTCTATCCATGCTAATGTTAACCCTACACCATGAGCCTTTATTTTCCGCAATAACCTTTGATGTGGCACCATATCAAATGCCTTCTGGAAATCTAAGTACAGTACATCCACCGGTTCCCCTTTATCCACAGCACATGTTACTTCCTCGAAGAACTCCAATAAATTGGTTAAACATGATTTCCCTTTGACACAACCATGTTGACTCTGCCTGATTACCTTGAACTTTTCCAAGTGCCCTGCTATAACGTCTTTAATAATAGTTTCTAACATCTTCCCTAAGACAGGTGTTAATCTAACTGGCCTGTAGTTTCCTGCTTTCTGTCTCCCTCCCTTTTTGAATAAAGGAGTTACAATCGCTATTTTCTAATCTAATGGAACCTTCCCCGAATCTTGGGAATTTTGGAAAATTAAAACCAACGCATCAACTATTTCACTAGCCACTTCTTTTAAGACCCTAGGATGAAGTCCATCAGGAGCCGGGGACTTGTCAGCCCGCAGCTCCAACAATTTCCTCAGCACTACTTCCCTGGTGATTGTAATTTTCTTGAGTTCCTCCCTCCCTTCCATTTCCTGATTTACAGCTAGTTCTGGGATGTTACTTGAATCCTCTATAGTGAAGACTGATGCAAAATACCTGTTCAATTCTACTGTCATCTCCTTATTTTCCATTATTAATTCCCCAGACTCACTTTCTGTAGGACCAACACTCACTTTGTTAACTCTTTCCTTTTTTAAATATCTATAGAAACTCTTAATATCTGTTTTTATATTTCTAGCTAGCTTTCTCTTGTACTCTTTCTCTCCTTATTAATATTTAGTCATTCTTTGCTGTTTTTTATATTCTCTCGAATCTTCTGACCTGCCACCCACCTTTGCGCAATTATCTGCTTCTTCTTTAAGTTTGATACCATCTTTAACTTTTTTAGTTAACCACGGATGGTGGGTCCTCCCCTTGGAATTTTCTATCTCGTTGGAATGTATCTATTCTGTGTATTCTGAAAAATCCCATTAAATGTCTGCCACTGCAACTCTATTGACCTATCTCTTAACCTAATTTGCCAGTTCACTTTAGCTAGCTCTGCTTTCATGCCCTCATAATTGCCCTTATTTAAGTTTAAAAACCTAGTCTGGACCCACTGTTCTCTCCCTCAAACTGAATGTAAAATTCAATCATATTCTGATCGCTGCTACCTAAGGGTGCCTTCACTATGTGGTCATTAATTAATCCTATCTTGTTGCACAATACCAGGTCGATTATAGCCTGTTCTCTGGTTTGCTCCAGAACGTGCTGTTCTATGAAACTATCCCGAACACATTCTATGAACTCCTCATCTAGGCTACCTTTGCCCATCTGATTTTTCAAGTCTATATCTCGATTAAAATCCCCCATGATTATTGCCGTACCTTTCTGATAAGCTCCCATTATTTCTTCCTTGATACTCCATCCTAACGTGTGGTTACTGTTAGGGGGCCTGTACACCACTTCCACAAGTGACTTCTTGCCTTTATCATTTCTCATCTCTACCCAAATCGCTTCTACATCCTAGTTTCCTGAACTTAAGTCATGCCTCTCTATTGCGCAAATACCATCATTAATTAACAGAGCCACCCCTCCACCTTTTTCTAGATTCCTCTCCTTCCCAAATGTCATGTACCCTTCAATATTCAGGTCGCAATCTATGTCAACCTGTAGCCATGTCTCTGTAATGGCTATCAGATCGTACTTATTTATTTCTATTTGCGCTATCAGTTCATCTGCTTTGTTTCGAATGCTACGTACATTCAGATGCAGAGCCTTTAGTTTTGTCCTTTTATTATGTTTGTAACCTCTAGCCTTATCTGTTGATTTACTCTTCGATTTGTACTCTCTATCCCTTCCTGTCACGGTCTGTTTATTATTTCCCAAATTAATACCTTTCTCTCTCGCCTTGTTTCTACTCTTTGATTTACCACATCTTCCCAAATTTGATCCCTTACTCCACTATTTCATTTAAAGCCCTCTCTACCGTCCTAGTTATAAGACTCGCCAGAACACTGATCCCAGCACGGTTCAGGTGAAGACCGTCATAAACGGCAAAGATCCCACTTTCCCCAGTACTGTTGCCAGTGTCCCAGGAATCGAAACCCATTTCTCACATACCAGTCGTTGAGCCACGCATTCATCTCTAATTTGATGGAACAGGGTAGAGGGATCTTTACTCTGTATCTAACCTGTGCTGTACCTGCTCTGGGAGTGTTTGATGGAACAGTGTAGAGGGAGCTTTACTCTGTATCTAACCCGTGCTGTACCTGCCCTGGGAGTGTTCTTGGGACAGTGTAGAGGGATCTTTACTCTGTATCTAACCGGTGCTGTACCTGCCCTGTGAGTGTTTGATGGAACAGGGTAGAGGGATCTTTACTCTGTATCAAACCCGTGGTGTACCTGCCCTGAGAGTGTTTGATGGGACAGTGTAGAGGGAGCTTTACTCTCTATCTAACCTGTGCTGTACCTGCCCTGGGAGTGTTTGATGGGACAGTGTAGAGGGAGCTTTACTCTGTATCTAACCCGTGCTGTACCTGCCCTGGGAGTGTTTGATGGGACTGTGTAGAGGGATCTTTACTCTGTATCTAACCCGTGCTGTACCTGAAATGGGAGTGTTTAATGGGAAAGAATAGAGGGAGCTTTGCTCTGAATCTAACCCATGCAGTTCCTGCCCTGGGAATGTTTAACGGGTCTTTGTAGAGGGGGCTTTACTCTTTAGATAAACTGTGTTATGCCTGCCCTGGCAGTTTTAAATGGGACAGTGTGGAGTGAGATTTACTCTGTACCTAACTTGTGTACTACCTGCCCTGCGAGTGTTTGATTGGACGGCGTAGAGGGAGCTTTACTCTGTATACATCCTCTGCTGTACCTGCCCTGGGAGTATCTTTTGCGACACTTCAGAGGGAGCTTTACTCCGTATCTAAACCGTGCTGTGTATGCCCTGCGAGTGTTTGATGGGAAGGCGTAGAGGGAGCTTTACTCTGTATCTAACCCGAGCTGTACCTGCCCTGGGAGTGTTTGATGGGACAGTGTCGAGGGAAGTTTACTCTGTACCTAACCCGTGCACTATCTACCAATCGAGTGTTTCAAGGGACAGTGTAGAGTGTGCTTCACTGTAGATCTAACTAGTGCTGTACCTGCTTTGGGAGTGTTTGTTGGGACAGTGTAGAGGAAGCTTTACTCTGTATCTTAATCGTTCTCTATCTGCCCTGGGAGAGTTTGATGGGACAGTGTAAAAGGAGCTTTACTCTGTATCTAACCCGTGCTGTACCTGCCCTGGGAGTGTTTGATGAGACAGTGCAGAGGGAGCTTTACTCTGTATCTAACCCGTGCTGTACCTGCCCTGGGAGTGTTTGATGAGACTCTTTAGAGGGAGCTTTACTCTGTATCTAACCCGTTCTGTACCTGCCCTGGGAGTGTTTGATGGGACAGAGCAGAGGGAGCTAAGGCCATCCCCACGCCTCCACTACTCGCCTTCAAGCAGCCGCCTAACCTCAAAAGTACCATTGTTTGCAGCAAATTACCGAGCAGTCAGGAGAACAGCGAACACGACACCACACAACCCTGCCACGGCAACCTCTGCAAGACATGCCAGATCATGAACACAGATACCATCATCACACGTGAGGACACTACCCACCAGGCACATGGTACATACTCATGTGACTCGGCCAACGTTGTCCACCTGATACGTTGCAGTAAAGGATGCCCCAGAGCATGGTACATCGGCGAGACCATGCAGACACTGAGACAATGTATGAACGGACACCGTGCAACAATCGCCAGGCAGGATGGTTGCCTCCCAGTCGGGGAACACTTCAGCAGTCAAGGGCATTCAGCCTCGGATTTGCGGCTTAGCGTTCTCCAAGGTGGCCTTCGAGATACACGACAACGCAAAATCATCGAGCAGAAACTGATAGCCAAGTTCCGCACTCATGAGGACGGCCTCAATAGGGATATCGGCTTCATGTCACGCTACAGAAAGTGACTTGACATCGTTGTCTGTCTTTCCAGTTTTTTAAAAACAAACACAAAAACCAAACACAAAAAACAAACCCAAATGGAGAGGATATGCAGACAGCAGGTTTTGACACGTTGGACCCCCTGGGACACATCTCATTGTCTTGGCTGTGCTCTTAGTGTGTCTTTGATGTAAGGAAAGATTGTATCTCTGCATTTTCTCTGTGTTTGTATTCTGTGAATTTTTGTACATTCACTCACAGTAACTTTACCTGAAGAAAGGGCGATCGATAGCTCCGAAAGCTTGTAATTTTAAATAAATCTGTTGGACTATAACCTGATGTTGTGCGACTTCTCAGTGTTTGATGGGACAGTGTAGAGGCAGATTTACTCTGTATCTAACTTTGCTGTACCTGATCTGGGGGTGTTTGATGTGATAGTTTACAGGGAGCTTTACTCGGTATCTAACTCAGGGTGTACCTGCCTGAGAAAATTTTATTTGGACAGTTCAGAGAAAGCTTTACACTGTATCTAACCTTTTGCTGTTCCTGAGCTGGGGGAGTTTGATGGATCTTTGTAGAGGGAGCTTTAGTCTGTATCTAATCCGTGCTGTACACGCCCTGGGAGTGTTTGATGGGAAAGTGTCGAGGAAGTTTTACTCTATATCTAACCTGTGATGTGCCTGCCCTGGGAGTGCTTGATCTGATAGTGTACAGGGAGCTATAATCGGTATCTAAACCAGGCCGTACCTACCTGGGGATATTTGACGGAACAGTGTAGAGAAAGCTTTACTCTGTGTCTAACCATGTGCTGTACCTGCTGGGAGTGTTTGATGGGTCTTTGTAGAGGAAGCTTTACTCTGTATCTAAACTATGATATATCTGCCCTGGCAGTGTTTGATGGGACAGTGTAGAGGGAGCTTTATTGTGTATCTAACCCGGGCTGTACATGACCTGGGTTTATTTTTTGGGACAGTGTAGATGGAGCTTTACTTGGCAGTTAAACTGTGATATACCTGCCTTGGCAGTTTTTGATGGGACAGTGTAGGGTGATCTTTACTCTGTATCTAAACCGTGCTGTACCTGCCCTGGGAGTGTTTGATGGGACAGTGTAGATGGACCTTCACTTTGTTTCTAACCTGTGCTGCACCTGCCCTCTCAGTGTTTGATGGGACAGTCTAGAGGCAGCTGTACTCTGTATCTAACTTTGCTGTGCCTGATCTGGGAGTGTTTGATGTGATAGTATACATGGAGATTTACTCGTTATCTAACCCAGGCTGTACTTGCCTGGGAATATTTGATGGAACAGTGCAGAGAAAGCTTTACTCTGTATCTAACTTTGCTGTGCCTGATCTGGGAGTGTTTGATGTGATAGTATACATGGAGCTTTACCCGGTATCTAACCCAGGCTGTACTTGCCTGGGAATATTTGATGGAACAGTGCAGAGAAAGCTTTACTCTGTATCTAACCCTGTGCTGTTCCTGATCTGGGAGCGTTTGATGGGTCTTTGTAGATGGAGCTTTAATCTGCAGCTAAACTATGATATACCTACCCTGTCAGTTTAATTTGGGAAAGTGTAGAGGGAGTTTTGATCTATATCAAACCGGTGCTGTACATGGTCTGGGAGTGTTTGATGGGACAGTGTAGAGGGAGCTTTACTCTGTATCCATTCTGTGCTGTACCTGGCCTAGGAGTGTTTGATGGGACAGTGCAGAGGGAGCTTTACTCTGCATCTAATCCGTGCTGTACCTGCCCTGATTTTGTTTGATGGGACAGTGCAAAGGGAGCTTTATTCTGTATCTAACCCGTGCTTTACCTGCACTGGCAGTTTTAGATGGGGCAGTATAGAGGGAGCTTTACTCTGTTTCTATACAGTGGACTACCTGCCCTGGCAGTTTTATTTGGGAATGTGTAGAGGGAGCTTTACACTTTTTTTATCCCGTGCTGTACATGGACTGGGAGTGTTTGATGGGTCAGTGTAGAGTGAGATTAACTCTGTATCCATCCTGTGCTGTACATCGCATGGGAGTGTTTGATGGGACAGCGTAGAGGGAGCTTTATTCTGTATCTAACCCGTGCTTTACCTGCACTGGCAGTTTTAGATGGGGCAGTATAGAGGGAGCTTTACTCTGTTTCTATACAGTGGACTACCTGCCCTGGCAGTTTTATTTGGGAATGTGTAGAGGGAGCTTTACACTTTTTTTTATCCCGTGCTGTACATGGACTGGGAGTGTTTGATGGGTCAGTGTAGAGTGAGATTAACTCTGTATCCATCCTGTGCAGTACATCGCCTGGGAGTGTTTGATGGGACAGCGTAGAGGGAGCTTTACTCTGTATCTAAACCGGGTTGTAGATGCCCTGGGAGTGTTTTTTTGGGACAGTGTAGAGGGAGCTTTACTCTGTATCTAACCCGGGCTGTACATGCCCTGAGAGTGTTTGATGGGACTTTTTAGTGAGATCTTCACTCTGCAGCTAAACTATGAGACACCTGCCCTGGCAGTTTTAGCTGGGACAGTCTAGAGTGTGTTTTATTCTGTATCTAACCAGTGGACTACCTGCCCTGCGAATGCTTGATGGGACAGTGTACAGGGAGGTTTACTCTGTGTTTAACCCATGCGGTACATGCCATTGGAGTGTTTGATGTGACAGTGTAAAGAGAGCTTTACTCTCTATCTAACCTGAGCAGTACCTGCCCTTGGAGTGTTTGATGGGACAGTGCAGAGGCAGCTTTACTGTGTGTCTTACCTGTGCTGTACATGACTTGGGAGTGTTTGATGGGACAGTGTAGAGGGAGCTTTGTTCTGTATCTACGCCGTGCTTTCCTGCCCTGGGAATGTTTGATGCGTCTTTGTAGAAGGGGCTTTACTCTGTATGTAAACTGTGTTATGCCAGCCCTGGCAGTGTTTGATGGGAAAGTGGAGAGGTAGCTTTACTCTGCATGTAACCCGTGCTGTACCTGCTGGGAGTTTTTGATGGGTCTTTGTAGTGGGAGCTTCACTCTGTAGCTAATCTATGATATACCTGCTCTGGCATATTTAGATGGGACATTGTGGAGGGAGTTTTACTCTGTATCTAACCCGTGGTGTACATGCCATTGGAGTTTTTGATGCGACAGTGTAAAGAGAGCTTTACTCTGTATCTGACCCGGGCTGTACAGGCCCTGTGAGTGTTTTTTGGGACGATGTAGATGGAGCTTTACTGGGCAGTTAAACTGTGATATACCTGCCTTGGCAGTTTTTAGTGGGACAGTGTAGAGTGATCTTTTCTCTGTATCTAAACCGTGCTGTACCTGCCCTGGGAGTGTTTGATGGGACAGTGTAGAGGGAGCTTCACTTTCTATCTAACCTGTGCTGTACCTGCCCTGTCAGTGTTTGATGCGACAGTGTAGAGGGAGCTTTACTCTGTATCTAACTTTGCTGTACCTGATTTGGGAGTGTTTGATGTGATAGTATACATGAAGCTTTACTCGGTATCTAACCCGGGCTGTACTTGCCTGGGAATATTTGATGGGACAGTGCAGAGAAAGCTTTACTCTGTATATAACCCTGTGCTGTTCCTGACCTGGGAGTGTATGATGGGTCTTTTTAGAGTTAGCTTTAATCTGTAGCTAAACTATTATATACCTACTCTGGCAGTTTTATTTGGGAAATTGTAGAGAGCTTTACTCTGTATCTAACCCGTGCTGTACCTGCCCTGGGAGTGTTTGATTGGACAGTGTAGAGCGAGCTTTACTCTGTATCTAACCCGTGCTGTACCTGCCCTGGGAGTGTTTGATGGGACAGTGTAGAGGGAGCGTTACTCTGTATCTAACCCGTGCTGTACCTGCCCTGGGAGTGTTTGATGGGACAGTGTAGAGGGAGCTTTACTCTGTATCTAACCCGTGCTGTACCTGCCCTGGGAGTGTTTGATGGGACAGTGTAGAGGGAGCTTTACT
Organism: Squalus acanthias; assembly: GCA_030390025.1. Taxonomy (NCBI): domain Eukaryota; kingdom Metazoa; phylum Chordata; class Chondrichthyes; order Squaliformes; family Squalidae; genus Squalus; species Squalus acanthias. Next base: position 582,884 of record JASTWF010000210.1, on the reverse strand, counting down.
CTGCATCTAACCCGTGCTGTACCTGGCCTGGGAGTGTTTGATGGGACAGTGTAGAGGGAGCTTTACTCTATATCTAACCCGTGTTGCACCTGCCCTGGGAGTGTTTGATGGGACAGTGTAGAGGGTGCTTTACTCTGTATCTAACCCGTGCTGTAGCTGCCCTGGGAGTTTTTGATGGGACAGTGTAGAGGGAGCTTCACTCTGTATCTAACCCGTGCTGTACCTGCCCTGGGAGTGTTTGATGAGTCAGTGTAGAGGGAGCTTTACTTTGTATCTAACACAGGCTGTACCTGCCCTGGGAGTGTTTGATGGGACAGTGTAGAGGGAGCTTCACTCTGTATCTAACCCGTGCTGTACCTGCTCTGGGGGTGTTTGATGGGACAGTTTAGAGGGAGCTTTACTCTGTATCTAACCCGTGCTGTACCTGCCCTGGGGGTGTTTGATGGGACAGTGTAGAGGGAGCTTCACTCTGTATCTAACCCGTGCTGTACCTGTCCTGAGGGTGTTTGATGGGACAGTTTAGAGGGAGCTTTACTCTGTATCTAACCCGTGCTGTACCTGCCCTGGGGGTGTTTGATGGGACAGTTTAGAGGGAGCTTTACTCTGTATCCATCCTGTGTTGTACATCTTTATACCATGGTTATAATTGCCAGTGGAAGCAGAGTCGATCTCTCATTTTCCACTATCAGAATGAATTGAGACCATTTGGAATAAACAGGCCCAGCACTTTTCAAAGTGACTCGTGAACCTGCATCATGTTGGTCAGCCTGTTAATAAGTATTGTTATTTTTAGTCAGTGTGGAAACGGCCTGAAGGGCTCTTTATACAATAAATGCTAGAAAGAATTTTAATGGCAACTATGGTGAACACGATTCTTTTTATTTGTGTGGCAATGTTCCCTCTAATAATGTTAGTGCGCGGTCCCTTTAAATTTGCTGTATCTCTTCCAGCGGCAGGAGGTGGTGAGCGGCCTGCACGTGACCTCGCCATTGGTCGGCGGCCGCCCACCTTGAGGTAACATTAGTGTGGGGCCCTCGACAGCTCAACAAAACTTGTTAACCAGCCCTCCAGCCCAAGTAATTGCCCACCCCTGCTCTACACTCTCCCATCAAAGACTCCCAGGACAGGTATAGCATGGGTTAGATAGTTTAAAGCTCCCTCTACACTGTCCCATCAAAGACTCCCAGGGGTCGATATAGCACGGGTTAGATACAGTGTAAAACTCCCTCTGCACTTCCACATCAAACGATCTGTGGGTCTGAAACAATGGATGTCTATTTACAATCTGCTTGAAGAAATCCGTTAAAGTGAGATATCCTGAACCCCGAACAATCAGAGTGCTGACACTCTGGGACACCTGTCTTATCTCAGTACCTTGCTGAATGTGTTATTAAGCACTTCGAGATTCCCCACACTGGTTTCCTCTTCCCATTTATGCAATTCCCACCTCTTCTCCCAGCCTCATTCCATCCCCGAACACCTTGTCCTCGGCCACACAGATCCCAAAGAGAAACAAGGCACGGATGTGAAGCTGTGATCAATGCAGTAAGTTTTATTTCTGAGTACAGCCCATTATTCTGACAGCAGTAACACAGGGTCAGGGGTTACGGGACCTAAACAATCAAACAGAGCCTGTTTCCCGTGAACGAAGGTTTCATTCAGTGAGCTCAGATCCCCCACTGTAGCGGTGTGCAACAATTCTTCCCATTGTAGCAACGTACAAATGTGACCATCATCTCGTGGCTATTACATTTGCCCACACGACATGTAAATTGATCATATCCGTCACAGTCTGCTAAAATGCAAAATGATGAATTGATTGATGGTTCTGAACACAGAGGGAGGGAGAACAATGAGAAAACATGAAGCTGAGTCTCTCAGTGTTACTGGGACTGACTCTGGACCACACATGAACCTTAACTCTTTCATACTTAATGAAAGCCCACAATGCTCCCCCACCCCCAATCTTTGTCCTGAAGGGCTTTCCTCAGAATGGAGCCCACCACCCCCGCTATCCGAGACCAGAGAGGAAAGATCAGACATTGATATAGAACCATTCCCGGCACCAGAAGGGCCCAAAGAGTTTCACAGACCGTGGATTGTTTCTGAAGTGCCGACACTGTTTTGTAGGAAACGCGCAGCCAATTTGCTCACAGCAAAGTCCCACAAACAGCAAATGAGATTCAACAGGATGGGGAGTCTCTGCTCATGTTTGTTGAGAGAGTGATGTTGGTCCAAGACACCGGGCGAACTCCCAGCTCTTCAAATAATGCCACCAGATGTTTCCTGCCCCATGGACAGGGAGACAGAGTCTCTGTTTAACGTTTCATCCACAACATGACACCTCCAACAGTGCAGCACTCCCCCAGTGCTGGGCTGTATGTACTGGACCGGGGCATCAACCCACAACTTGTTCACTCAACTCCCACCTGAGCCAAACTGACACCCAGCTACTGACAACTGATCATTTCACCACTTGCCTGCTCTATTTAGTCCTTGTTCTCACAACCCGATCTCTATGAAGGCTGCAGAATTATTCCAATTAAATAAATCTGTTTTGAAACCCTTTCGATCCCATCCACTGCCGTCATGTTATGAAAAGCTGACTCATGTCTGGGGACCGGTTCCACAGACACCTCCAGTATCACTGCCAATTCACCATTCTTCATCTGTGAGACTGGACAGTGAGTGTGGGGGAAAGGGACTGAAGGAGCTCCCGCTCCTGTCCTCACACAGAGTCCGCACTCTCACACTTTGCAGCGGGTTGGTGACCGGGAGCAGCAACTGGGAGTTTCCCCTCTGTAGTACCTGGGTACTGAGGCCAGTTACAGAGTCTCCCAACAGGGTCAATGCTCCAGCTGAGATCCACCCACTCGGCACCGGCCAGTAATTCGTGTTTTTATTGTTGGCCTGTTTGGATAAACAAACACCCACCATTCCCTCGACCCTCTGAGGTAACCGCTGAACAAGCAGGGGATTTACCCGTGGAACTTGTTCAGATTAAATTCTTCAGACTTTCTTACAATCTCACAATCACCTTTACTCAACCAATCAAACCATGACGTTCAAACAGAGAATACAATAGTTTTTAAAAATAAAACTGTCTGAACACTGGCTGTGGAGAGATCGGAGAAATTTACCTCTAGGATCCCTCAAAGCAAGGCTGGGCTGAGTCAGCACCAGGACTCCAACAATCAAGAGCAGAACTTTCATCATCATCTGCGCAGTTTTTCCAGAGTCAGGTTCAGGTGACTTGAGTGGAAATGTTCTGAATCTGGACTCGAGTTTGCTGCATTTATAATCACACACACGGGGAGTGGCTCTGCTCTCTGAAGATATCCTGGGAAAAGGCGTTTCCTTTCTGTGTGGCGTGGATCAGTTGGCAGCTGGACCCAGTTGGCAGTTCTCTATCTTTCAGAAGACGAGGTTGTGTGTTTGGGCCAAACTCCAGGTCTTAACTCATGAGCTCAGCTGACAGAATGAGCCAGGTACAGAAACAGGACATTTAACCCATTAAAACCTCAGTATTAAAATCATGGAATCATAGATGTTTACGGCACAGATGGTGGCCATTCGGCCCATTGTGTCCACGCTGGCCAAAAAAGAGCCATCCAGCCTAATCCCACTTTCCAGCTCTTGGTCCGTAGTCCTGTAGGTTACAGCACTTCAAGTGCATATCCAAGTACTTTTTAAATGTTTTGAGGGTTTCTGCCTCGACCATCCTTTCAGGCAGTGAGTTCCAGACCTCCAACACCCTCTGGGTGAAAAAAGTTCTCAACTCCCCTCTAACCCTTCTACCAATTACTTTAAATCTATGCCCCTGGTTATCGACCCCTCTGCCAGGGGATACAGGGCCTTCCTATCCACTTTATCTAGGCACCTCATAATTTTGTACACCTCAATCAAGTCTCCCCTCAGCCTGTCCAACCTTTCCTCATAGCTAAAATTCTCCAGTCCAGACAACATCCTCGTAAATCTCCTCTGTACCCTCTCTAGTTCAATCACATCTTTCCTGTAATGTGGTGATCAGAACTGTGCACAGTGCTCTAACTGTGGCCTAACTAGTGTTTTATACAGTTCAAGCATAACCTCCCTGCTCTTATATTCTATGCCTCGGCTAATAAAGGCAAGCATTCCGTATGCCTTCTTAACCACCTTATCTACCTGGCCTGCTACCTTCAGTGATCTGTGGACATGCACTCCAAGGTCCCTCTGTTCCTGTACACTTCAGTGTCCTACCATTTACTGTGTATTCCCTTGCCTTGTTAGCCTTCCCCAAATGCATTACCTCACACTTCTCCAGACTGACTTCCATTTGCCACTTTCCTGCCCACCTGACCAGTTCATTGATATCTTCCTGCAGTTTACAGCTTTCTCCCTCACTATCAACCACACGGCCAATTTTTGTATCATCTGCAAACTTCTTAATCATGCCCCCTACATTGAAGTCTAAATCATTGATATATACCACAAAAAGCAAGGGACCTAGTACTGAGCCCTGGGGAACCCCACTGGAAACAGCCTTCCAGTCACAAAAACTCCCGTCGACCTTTACCCTCTCTTTCCTGCCAGAGCCAGTTTTGGATCTAACTTACCACTTTCCCTTGGATCCCATGGGCTTTTACTTTTCTGACCGCTCTGCCATGTGGGACATTGTCAAAATCGTTGCTAAAAGCCAAATCTCCATATTTCTGCTGCAATGGACGTCTATTTCCAATCTGCCTGAAGAAACCCATTCAAATGAGATATCTTGAAAACTGAACGATCAGAGTGCTGACACTCTGGGACACCTGTCTTATCTCAGTACCTTTCTGAATGTGTTATTAGGAACTTGCAGAGATTCCCTGCAGCGGTTTCCTCTTCCCATTTCCTGCGATTCCCAAATCTTCTCCCAGCCTCATTCCACCCCTGAACACCTTGCCCTCGGACACACTGATCCCAAAGAGAAACAAGACACGGATGTGAAGCTGTGATCAATGCAGTAAGTTTTATTTCTGAGTACAGCCCATTATTCTGACAGCAGTAACACAGGGTCAGGGGTTACAGGCCATAAACAATCAAACAGAGCCTGCTTCCCGTGAACGAAGGTTTCATTCAGCGAGAACGTGGAGAGCTCGGGCTGGTGGGAATCAGTCACTGGATCTTTCACTGTCGGTCTGCAACATCCAAACCCACCGGGGAAGGATAGTGGGACAGACAGATATATAGGGTGAGTTGGAGCAGTCGCCGGGACTGGTGAACTATTCCAAATAGAGATTCAGTTGCTGAGGGTTTACAGGAGTTGTTTGCTGCTGTTAAATGCAGGAATCAAATGAATCAGAATGCATCAATTTAAACAGAAAATTCAACACTTTCTGGGGAGATGAATGGCCCAGACACATTGGTACTGAACAGTATTTAAAAAGGAACGGAACAAGGGGAAGGGAAAACACAGATACACTCACACACAGGAACACACGCACAGACATTAAACACAGACACACACACACACATACACATACAAAAATGCAGAGACAGACACACACACACACACAGAAACACAGACACTCAGTCGCACACATACATAGTCACATAAATGCACACAGACGTATAAACAGCCACACAGATCAACTGACAGACAGGCACACACTCGCAGACATATACACGTGTCTTTAAATGGCGAGAAGATAGGAACTGTAGATGAGCAGTGAGATTCAGGTGTCCAACAACAGGAATCAATAAAAGCTAGTGGATAGGTATAAAAGCTCATTTAAAATGCTACTGGGGATATGTTAGCCTTTATCTCGAGAGGGCTGGAATACAAAGGGGATGAAGAGATGCTTCAGCTGTACAGAGCTCTGGTTAGACCCCACCTGGAGAACTGCATTCAGTTCTGGGCACCGCATCTCAGGAAGGATATACTGGCCTTGGAGTGGGTGCAGCACATTCACCAGAATGACACCGGAGCTAAAAGGGCTCAATTATGAAGACAGGTTGCAGAGACTAGATAATTATTCCTTTACATATAAAGGATTAACTGGTGATATAATTGAGGTGTTTAAGATCAAAGAATCATAGAATCACAAGGAGGCCATTCAGTCCATCAAATCTGTGCCAGCTCTTTCGAAGAGCAATCCAACTTTTAGTGGACTTTAGCAAGGCTTTTGATAAGGTTCCACATGGCAGACTGGTCACGAAGTTAAAAGCCCATGGGATCCAGGGCAAAGTGTCAAGTTGGATTCAAAACTGGCTCGGAGGCAGGAAGCAGAGGGTAATGGTTGATGGGTGCTTTTGTGACTGGAAGGCTGTTTCCAGTGGGGTTCCGCAGGGCTCAGTACGAGGTCCCTTGCTATATATATATATATATATATATATATATATCAATAATCTAGACTGGAATATAACGGGTATGATTAAGAAGTTTGCAGATGATATTAAAATCAGCTGTGTGGTTGATACTGAAGGAAGCTGTAGACTGCAGGAAGATATCAATAAATTGGTCAGGTGGGCAGAACAGTGGCAAATGGAATTCAATCCAGAGAAGTGTGAGGTAATGCATTTGGGGAGGGCGAACAAGGAAAGGGAATACACATTAAATGGTAGGACAATGAGTAGTGTAAAGGAACAAAGGGACCTTGGGGTGCATGTCCACAGATCCCTGAAGGTAGCAGGCCAGGTAGATCAGGTGGTTAAGAAGGCATACGGAATGCTTGCCTTTATTAGCTGTGGCATAGAATACAAGAGCAGGGGGGTTATGTTTCAACTGTATAAAACATTAGTTAACCCTCAGCTAGAGTACTGCGTGCAGTTCTGGTCACCACATTACAGGAAAGATGTGATTGCACTAGAGCGGGTACAGAGGAGATTTACAAGGCTGTTGCCAGGAGTAGAGAATCTTAGCTATGAGGAAAGTCTGGATAGGCTGGGTTTGTTTTCCTTGGAACAGAGGAGGCTGAGGGGAGACCTTATTGAGGTGTATAAAATTATGAGGGGCCTAGATAAAGTGGATAGAAAGGACCTATTTCCCTTAGCAGAGGGGTCAAAAACCAGGGGGCACAGATTTAAAGTAATTGGTGGAAGGATTTGAGGGGAAATTTCTTCACCAAGAGGGTGGTGGGGGTCTGGAACTCACTGCCTGAAAGGGTGGTAGAAGCAGGAACCCTAACCACATTTAAAAAGTACTTGGATGTGCCCTTGGGATGCTCTAACCTGCAGGGCTACGGACCAAGAGCTGGGAAGTGGGATTAGGCTGGATAGCTCTTTGTTGGCCGGCGCGGACACATTGGGCCGAAATGGCCTCCTTCTGTGCTGTAACTTTCAATGGTTCATAGACTCCCCGCTCTTTCCCCATATCACTGCATTTTTTCCTCCAAGAATTTATACAATTCTCTCTTGAAGGCTACTATTGAATCTGTGTCCAGCACCCGATCAGGCAGTAAATTCCAAATCCGATAGGTGGGTCAGTGGCAACTTGGATAAGGAATTGGTTTAAGGACAGAAAACAGCGAGTTGTGGTAAATGGCTGTTTTTCAGACTGGAGGATGGTAGACAGTGGTGTTTCCCCAAGGGTCAGTGCTGGGGCCACTGCTTTTTTTGATGTATATATAAATGACCTGGATATTGGAATACAGAGTAGAATTTCTAAATTTGCCGATGATACCAAACTTGGGTGTGTGACGAACAGTGAGGATGATACCAATCGATTCCAACAGGACATAGAAAGGCTAGCAGAATAGGCATACAAGTGGAAGATGGAATTTAATACAGAGAAGTGTGAGGTGATGCATGTTGGCAGAAGGAACAGGGAGAGGCAATATACACTTAATGCACAGTTTTAAAGAGTGTGCAGGGACAGAGGGACCTGGGAGTTAATGTGCATAGGTCCCTGAAGGTGGCAGGACATATTGAGAGAGTGGTTAGCAAAGCATATGGGATCTTGGGCTTCATAAATAGAGGTATTGAGTTCAAAAGTAGAGAAGTTATGCTGAACCTTTATAAAGTGCTGGTTAGGCCACAACTGTATTATTGTTTCCAGTTCTGGTCACCGCACTTTAGGAAGGATGTGAAGGCCCTTGAGAGGGTGCAGAGGAGATTTACCAGAATGGTTCCGGGGATGGGGGATCTTAGCTATAAGGACAGGTTGGAAAAGCTGGATTTGTTTTCATTAGAGCTAAGGAGGTTGAGGGGTGATTTGATAGAGGTGTATAAGATTATGACGGGTTTGGATAGGCTAGACGGGGAAAGGCTGTTCCCACTAGTTGATGGTACAAGGACTAGGGGACACAGATTTAAGGTTTTGGGCAAGAGATACGTGGGGGGCGGGGGGGGCGTGAGGAAATTTTTTTATGCAGTGAGTGGTGAGGACATGGAACTCGCTGCCGACGGAAGTGGGGGAAAGGGAGACACTCAATGTTTTCAAGGGGAGACTGGATAGGCACTTGAGGGAAATAAACTTGCAGGGCTACGGGGATAGAGCGGGGGAAATGGGACTGACTCGATTGCTCTAGAGAGCTGGCGCGGACTCGATGGGCCGAATGGCCTCCTCCTGTACCGTTATGACTATGACCTCATTTAAAAACCTCATTTTCAACAGCCCACACTAGTACCATAAAATTTTCACATATCAAGAGTTATCCTCCCTCAGTCGATGCACCGAGCCACTTCTCATCCTGTCTACCTCCATCTCAGTCTGTCTCTCTCTCTCTCTCTCTCAGCCCTCCTATCCTCCCTTAATCTCTCCCTCCATGTAAACTCTCCAACCCATATTCACGGCCATCCCCTTGATCTTGCCATCTCACGGGGCCTCGCTACTCCCATCGTGTCAATCACAAATAAGACCATTTCTAATCACTTCCTTGTTTCATTCTCCATTCACATCCCCCTTCCCCCTCCCAACCCGACTTCCTGTGTGTTCGCCCCTGGAAAAAACTCTCTCCGAATTCACTTACAACTGCACTTTCAAAATCCCAACTGTCTGGCCTTTGGCCCTCCATTCACCATGACATTTCTGCTCAACCACCCTCTCACCTTTGATGCCCTAGTTCCTATTAAAACCATTAGTCTCTCTCTCACCCTGGCCGTTGCCCCTGGTCCGGCCCTCATGTTCGCTTCCTTAAGTCCAAGGGATGCAGACTTGAACGGATATGGTGAACTGTAACCGCCTTCTTAAAACCCTCTCCCGTCTCCTCCACCCTCACCTCCATCAACAAGTCTGAGGAGCTCATGGACGTCTTTGTCACTAAGATTGAGACCATCCGATCAGTTGCGTCTGACACTTCCCTCCCTTCCCATAGCCCACCGGGCCAAACTTCCTCGAAGGTTACCCCCTGCCCTAGCCCTAAACTTGCATCTTTCTCCAGTTTCTCTCCAATCTCCCCAAATGCCCTCTCCGAGCTCATCTTGTCCATGAGATCCACTTCCGGCTCCCTCAACCCTATTCCCACTAAACAGCTGACCACCCAACTTCCTTGCCTGGCTCCCATGTTGGTTGATATTGTTAACAGTTCTCTCTCATGTACTGTCCCCCTCGCCTTCAAACCTGCCTTCATCACCCCTCAAAGAAACAACCCTTTACCCATCTGTCCTTGCAAACTACCGCCCCATCTCCAACCTCCCTTTCCTCTCCAAAGTCCTTGAAAGTATTGTCGCCTCCCAAATCCGTTCCCACCTTTCCCGGAACTCCATGATTGAATATCTCCAGTCAGGTTTCCATCCCTGCCACGGTACCAAAACGGCTCTTGTCAAATTCACAAATGACATCCTATGTGACTGTGACAAAGGTAAACTATCCTCCTCGTCCTTCTCGACCTGTCTGCAGCCTTTGACACTGTTGACCACACCATTCTCCTCCAATGCCTCTCCACCGTCATCCAGCTGGGTGGACTGACTCGCTGACCTGCACTGATTCCCGGTTAAGCAATGCCTCGATTTCAAAATTCTCATCCTTTTTTTTGAAACCCTCCACGGCCTCTCCTCGACATACATACACAAACATTCAGACGGACACAAACACACAAATTACAGACAGACACACGCAGACTGAGCAGGAGGGAGGGGGTTAAGGTTGCAGGTGGACTGAAATCAGTGACGGAGCGAGAGGTTTTAAACAGGCTTAGCTTCCGGTCGCTTGTCATTTTAATTCACCCCTCCACGCTCACTCAGACCTCACCGTCCTCGGCCTCGTGCATTGTTCCACGGAAGCGCAGCGTAAGCTCCAGGAACAGCACCTCATCTTCCGTTTAGGCACTTTACAGCCCTCTGGACTCAATATTGAGTTCAACAATTTCAGATCGTAACCCCGGCCCCTACCACATATGTATACATTTTATCCACTCTTTTGGTTCGTGCCTTTTTCCTTTTTTTCTCTCTCTCCCCCCACGGCAGCTGTCTCTGATTCTGCCAGCATTTCACACCTTACCTTTTGTTTCTCAACCTGTCCCATTACCATCTCGTCTTGCCTTGAGCATCTCTCAATGTCTCTACTCACTAAAGACCATCCCTTTTGTTCTTTTATTCCTCCCCCCAGCCTCCCCCTTGCATTTTTATCTGTTTATTTCTTGCTCTCTCAGTTCCGACGAAGGGTTTCGACCTGAAACGTTAACTCTCTTTCTCTCTCCACGGATGTTGCCTGGCCTGCTGAGTTTTTCCAGCGTTTTCTGTTGTTATTTCTGAAGGTACTTGTTCAGCTCGTAACAGCCAGTCTGCCGATTTAGGGCCTAGCATGGTACAAATCCGACCTCTCAGCAAGGACTGTGTTTGAACTCCCCACATTCATTTTACACAAGACCTTCAGATCGGATGGGGTGAAAGGTCAGAGTTTCGACCCTCTGAGACCCAGCCCCTTGCTGAAGATTGTTTCGAGTGCTGTACCGTGTCTTTTCAGAGTTCAACACAGAATTACACAGTATTTACAGCACAGAAACAGGCCATTCAGCCCAACATCCATGCCGGTGTTTATGCTCCACACACGCCTCCTCCCACCTTATTTCATCTCACCCGACCATCATATCCTTCTATTCCTTTCACCCTCATGTACTTATCGAGCTTCTCCTTAAAGGCTCTCTGCTCTTCACCTCAACTACTCCATGTGCCAGTAAGCTCTACTTTCTAACCACTCTCTGGGTGAAGAGGTTGCTCCTGAATTCTTTATTGAATTTATTAGTGAAAGTCTTATATTTATGACCCCTAGTTTTGGACTCGCAACAAGTGGTAACATCTTCTCAACATCTACCCTATCAAACCCCTTCATCATTCTACAGATCTCTATTAGATCATCGCTCAGCCTTCTCTTTTCTAGAGAATGAGCCCCAGCATGTTCAGTCATTCTGGATACTTAGAACCTCTCAGTTCTGGTATCATTCTTGTCAATCTATTTTGCACCTCAATGTCCTTTTTGTAATATGGAGACCAGAACTGTACACAGTACTCAAAGTGTGGTCTAACCAAGGTTCTGTATACATTTAACTTAACTTCTCTGCTTTGCAATTCTCTTACTCTAGAAATGAACCCCAGTGCTTTGTCGGCATTTTCATGGCCTGGTTAACCTGCTTTTAATGATTTCTGCATCTGTCCCCGGAGATCCCTTTGCTCCTCTGCCCCATTCAGACACTTACTATCCAAGGAGTTTGTGGCCTTCTTATTCCCCTACCAAAACCCACCACTTCACTTAGCTGTATTGAAATTGATTTGCCATTTACACACCAACCTGCCAGTTTATTAACATCTTCTTGTATTTTGTCACGGTGCTCCTCTGTATTAACTATACGCCCGAATTTGGTGTCATCTGTAAATTTGGAACTTATACTGACTATTCCCGAGTCTATATAATGGAGCCTCTGCTCTCTCTTCCCTTGCTCCTTTTAGTATCGGGGTTTTATCCTCTCTAACTTTTGTTAGTTTATCAATTATTTTCCCTCTTTTTGATTTTAAATGACTTGACGTTAGAAGAGATCATAAAAGATATCATGTCCACCTTGTTAGTCTACCTGGTAAAAACTGAGGCAAAGTAATTTTCCAATATTGCTGAAACAGAAACATTACTTTTGTCTTTCTCTATCATTATCTTAAACATTATTATGTTGTGATCGATATAGCCTAGATTTTCAGCTAAGCTCACTTCTCTTATCTGCTCTGGTTCATTACACGTTATTAGTCCATCAGTGATTCCTCTCTTGTTGGGCTTCTTATGGACTGGGTAAGAAGAGTCCTGAACGCACTGTAAATTCCCCATTCCCTTTTCCACTTTCCCGACCTATACTTGCCAGATTATTTGGTGTAGTTGAAATCTCCCATGATTATTATATGTATTTTATTCATTTTATAGATTTGCTGACATAGTTTCCCTCCAGTTTCCCTCCACTGCTAGACGGTCTCTAGAATAACATGTTTAGCATTATTTCAACGTGACTGAGAACTCTGCTCCCCCGAGGCATCTGTGTCCTATATGGAAATATGCTCAGCAGATCAGCAGGAATCGGTTGCCAATTACTCAAAAATTTCAGATAAATTTACAAAATGACCAAATTGTTTCAATCAGAGAGACAGGCTGTCAAAAATAAGGAAAAACAAGGCCCAGTAGATTTACAGAGAGGAGCACATCAGAGGCAATGTATACACTAGCGGGTGGATGTGTCACTGGACAATGAAATGTAATAAAATGAGTTGAGGAATGGGGCTGGATGAGATGTGGAGGTAGAGGTCCAGCAGAGGATAGAACCAAAAGCAAGCTTCCCTCTAGATGAACAGCGGAATCTTGCAGGACTCAAAGCCCCTGTTGGGGCCTGGTACATCCTAGAAAGCACATTTTAAAACTGAGGGTGCAGAAGCTGTGAACAACTCATGCAGTGTGTTCAGAGTGGGGACTGGACTCAGTGTTTGTGTTCGGACTGTCCTGTTACACCAAGAATCTTCAGAGAGAGAGAGAGAGAGAGAGAGAGATAAAGGGAGAAACTGGGAGAGAGACAGACACGGGGCAGAGCGAGTCATAGAGTTAGACAGCACAGAAAGAGGCCCTTCGGCCCATCGTGTCCGCGCCGGCCATCAAGCCGTCTATTCTAATCCCATTTTCCAGCACTTGGGCCATAGCCTTGTATGCTATGGCGTTTCAAGTGCTCATCTAAATGCTTCTTGAATGTTGAGGGTTCCTGCCTCTACCACCTATGAGAGGAAACAAAGAGAGAGAGAGAGAGAGGAGAAAGAGAGGAAGAGCGAGAGAGAGATGGGGAGAGTGAGGAAATATTGACAGCAAAATAAGAGACACAAAGAGAGAGACTTAGAGCAAAAAGAGGGTGTGGAAGAGAGAATGGTGCAGAAAGAGAGAGAGGAGGGAAAGAGCAGATAGTGGCTGAGATGACGAGAGAGAGAATGAGGCAGGGAAGAGAGAGAGGGGTGACACAGGCATAGAGAGGGGGACCGAGAGTGAAGCAGAAAGAGGGACGAGAGGCAGAGAAGAGAAAGGCAGAGATAAATGAGAGGTAGAGAGGGGAGAACAAAGGTAAAAACTAAATTATTCGCTCATGGGGTGTGGGCGTCGCTGGCAAGGCCAACATTTGTTGCCCATATATAGTTGCCCTTGCGAAGGTGGTGGTGAGCCGGTTTCTTGAACCGCTGCAGTCCGTGTGGTGAAGTTACTCCCACAGTGCTGTTAGGGAGGGAGTTCCAGGACTTTGACCCAGCGATGATGAAGCATCGGCGATAAACTTCTAAGTCAGGATGGTGTGTGACTTGGAGGGTAACCTGGAGGTGGTGGTGTTCCCATGCGCCTGCTGCCCTTGTCCTTCTAGGTGGAAGAGGTCGCGGGTTTGGAAGGTGCTGCCAAAGAAGCCTTGGCGAGTTGCTGCAGTGCATCTTGTAGATGGTGCACACTGCAGCCACGGTACGCCGGTGGTGGAGGGAGTGAATGTTTAAGGTGGTGGATGGGGTGCCGATCAAGCGGGCTGCTTTGTCTTGGATGGTGTCGAGCTTCTTGAGTGTTGTTGGAGCTGCACTCATCCAGGCAAGTGGAGAGTATTCCATCACACTCCTGACTTGTGCCTTGTAGATGGTGGAAAGGATTTGGGGAGTCATGAGGGGAGACACTCGCCGCTGAATACATAGCCTCTGACCTGCTCTTGTTGCCACAGTATTTATGTGGCTGGTCCAGTTAAGTTTCTGGTCAATGGTGACCCCCCAGGATATTCCCCTAGGACCTGGCGATAGTAATGCCGTTGCATGTCAAGGGGCGGTGATTAGATGCTCGCTTGTTGGAGATAGTCATTGCCTGGCACTTGTGTGGCGCAAATGAGACAGAGAGACACAGAGACAGAGTGGGAGGGGGAGAACAAGGCGGGGAAGAGATAGAGCAATTGAGAGAGAAAGAAAGAGGAGAGATGCAAGTAAGGCAGATAAAGAGAGCAAAAATGGGGACAGAGGAAGCACGGGTTAGATAGAGAGTAAATCTCCCTCTACACTGTCCTATCCAACGGTCTGATGCAATGGGTGTCTATTTCCAATCTGCCTGAAGAAACCAGTTTAAGTGAGATATCTTCAACCCTTAATGGTCACAGAGCTGACACTCTGGGACACCCGTCTTATCTTAGTACCTTTGTGAATGTATTATTAGGCACTTACAAATATTCCCTGTAGCCGTTTCCTCTTCCCATTTCCTGTGATTTCCAAGTCAATTCCCAGCCTCATTCCACCCCCGAACACTGATCCTAAAGAGAAACAAGACATGGATGTGAAGCTGTGATCAATGCAGTAAGTTTTATATCTGAGTACAGCCCGTTATTCAGACAGCAGTAACACAGGGTTACGGGACCTAAACAATCAAACAGAGCCTGCTTCCTGTGAAGGAAGGTTTCATTGGGTGAGAACGGGGAGAGCTCGGGCTGGTGGGAATCCATCACTGGATCTTTCACTGTTGGTCTGCAACATCCAAACCCACCAGGGAAGTATAGTGGGACCGACAGATACATAGCGGGGAGCTGGAACAGTCGCCGGGACTGGTGAACTATTTCAAATAGAGATTCAGTTGCTGAGGGTTTGCAGGAGTTGTTAAATACCTGAAACAAATTAATCAGAATGCACCAATTTAAACAGAAAATTCAGCCCTTTCTGGGGAGGTGAATGGCCCAGACACTTTGATACTGAACAGTATTTGCAAAGGAACGGAACGGAAGTAGAAGGTGGAACAGACAAGCTCACACAGACTGAACAGTACTTGGAAAGGAATGGAGCAAGGGGAAGGGGGAACGCAGATAGTGACAAACACAGACACGGGTACACACAAACATACACATATAAGCACAGAGATACACACACGCAGAGAGATACCCTCAAACACATGCACAAGCATGTACACATACATATATAACACATACCCAGCCACACAGATTGTGACAGTCAACACACACACACACTTCTTTAAATGGCAGGGTGATAGGAAATCTGAAAGACCAGACAGATTTACGGGTCCAAGTACAGGAATCACTAAAAGGTAATGGACAGGTACAAAAAAAATGAAAAAGGCTAATGGAATGTTGGCCTTTATCTCGAGGGGCTGGAATACAAAGGGGATGAAGAGATGCTTCAGCTGTACAGAGCTCTGGTTAGACCCCACCTGGAGAACTGCATTCAGTTCTGGGCACCGCATCTCAGGAAGGATATACTGGCCTTGGAGTGGGTGCAGCACATTCACCAGAATGACACCGGAGTTAAAAGGGCTCAATTATGAGGACAGGTTACATATAAAGAATTTACTGGTGATATAATTGAGGCGTTTAAGATCAAAGAAGAGTACAGCATACAAGGAGACCATTCGGCCCATCAATTCTGTGCCAGCTCTTTCGAAGAGCAATCCAGTTAGTCCCACTCCCCCGGCCTTTCCCCATATCCCTGTAATTTTTTTCTCCATTCAAGTATTTATCCAATTGCCTTTTGAAAGCCACTATTGAATCTGTGTCCAGCACCCTATCAGGCAGTGCATTCCACTCCTAACCACTTGTTGCATAAACAAGTTTTTCCTCATGTCGCCTCTGGTTCTTTTGCCAATCACCTTAAATCTGTGCTCTCTCGTTATCGACCCTTCAGTGATTGGAAACAGTTCCTCTGTATTTACTCTATCTGAAACCTTCATGATTTTAAGCACCTCTATCAAATCTCCTCTTCGCCATCTCCGCGCTAAGAACAATAGAACCATAGAAAGTTACAGCATGAAAGGAGGCCATTTCGGCCCATCGTGTCCGCACTGGCCAACAAAGAGCTATCCAGCCTAATCCCACTTTCCCAGCTCTTGGTCCGTAGCCCTGCAGGTTACAGCATCCCAAGTGCACATCCAAGTACTTTTTAAATGTGGTTAGGGATTCTGCCTCTACCACACTTTCAGGCAGTGAGTTCCAGACCCCCACAACCCTCTGGGTGAAGAAATTTCCCCTCAAATCCCCTCTAAACCTTCCACCAATTACTTTAAATCTGTGCCCCCTGGTTTTTGACACCTCTGCCCAGGGAAATAGGTCCTTTCTCTTCACTTTATCTGTGCCCCTCATAGTTTTATACACCTCAGTAAGGTCTCCCCTCAGCCTCCTCTGTTCCAAGGAAAACAGACCCAGCCTATCCTCATAGCTAAGATTCTCTACTCCCGGCAACATCCTTGTAAATCTCCTCTGTACCCTCTCTAGTGCAATCACATCTTTTCTGTAATGTGGTGACCAGAACTGCACACCAGAACAAGACCACTCTGCTCCCGAACTCATTACAGCCTTGGTCTAAACATGGACAAAGTAGCTGAATTCCAGGGGTGAGGGGAGAGTGACTGCCCTTGACATCAATGCAGCATTTGTCCGAGTGTGGCATCAAGGAACCCGAGTAAAACTGAAGTCAATGGGAATCAGGGGTAAAACTCAGCACAGGTCAATCATCACAACCCCAGGAGTTCCTCGGGGGAGTGTCCTAGGCCAAACCAGCTTCAGCTGCTTCATCAATGACCTTCCCTCCAACATAAGGTCAGAAATGGGGCTGTTCGCTGATGACTGCACAGTGTTCAGCGCCATTCACAACTCCTCAGATAATGAAGCAGTCCATGCCCGCATGCAACAAGACCTGGACGACGTTCAGGCTTGGCCTGAGAAGAGGCAGGTAACATTCGCGCCACAGAAGTGCCAGGCAATGATTATCTGCAACAAGCGAGAGTCTAACCACCAGCCCATGACATGCAATGGCATTACCATCGCCGAATCCCCCACCATCAACATCCTGGGGTTCACCATTGAAACTTAACTGGACCAGCCACATAAATACTGTGGCAACAAGAGCAGGTCAGAGGCTAGGTATTCTGCGACGGGTGTCTCACCTCCCGACTCCCCAAAGCCTTTCTACCATCTACAAGGCACAAGTAAGGAGTGTGATGGAATACTCTCCACTTGACTGGACGAGTGCAGCTCCAACAACACTCAAGAAGCTCGACACCATACAGGACAAAGCAGCCCGCTTGATTGGTACCCCATCTACCACCTTAAACATTCACTCCCTCCACCACCGGCATACCGTGGCTGCAGTGTGTACCATCTACAAGATGCACTGCAGAAACTCGCCAAGGCTTCCTCGGCAGCACCTCCCAAACCCGCAACCTCTTCCACCTAGAAGGACAAGGGCAGCAGGCGAATGGGAACCACCACCAGTCCCTCCAAGTCACACACCATCCTGTCTTGGAAGTATATCGCCGATCCTTCATCGTCGCTGGAACTCCCTACCTAATATCACTGTGGGAGGACCTTCACCGGATGGACTGCAGCGGTTCAAGGCGGCGGCTCACCACCACCTTCTCAAGGGCAATTAGGGATGGGCAATAAATTCTGGCCTTGCCAGCGATGCCCACATCCCATAAAAAAACACATTTAAAAAAATCCCTCCAATCAGGTTTCCTCCCTGGCCACAGTACCAAAAGGGCTCTTATCAAAGTCACAAATGACATTGTGTGCGACTGCGACAAAGGTAAACTATCCCTGCTCGTCCTGGTCAACCTGTCTGCAGCCTTTGATACGGTTGACTACACCATCCTCCTCCTCCAACACCTCTCTACCGTTGTCCAGCTGGTTTGGTCTACACTTACCTGGTTCCATTCTTATGTCTAGTCAGAGAATCACCTGCAATGGCTTTTCTTCCCGCTCCCGCATCGTTCCCTATGGTGTCCCCCAAGGATCTATCCTTGGCCCCCTCCTATTTCTCATCTACATGCTGCCCCTCAGCGACATCATCCGAAAACACAGTCAGTTTCCACATGTACGCTGATGACACCCAGCTCTACGTCACCCCCACCTCGCTCGACCCCTCCACTGTCTCAATTGTCAGACTGCTTGTACAACATCCAATACAGGATGGAGCAGAAATATCCTAAAATTGAATATTGGGAAGACTGAAGCCATTGTCTTCGGTCCCCGCCACAAACTCCGTTCCCGAGCCACCGACTCTATCCCGCTCCCCGGCAACTGTCTAAGGCTGAACGAGACTGTTCACAACCTTGATGTCCTATTTGACCCCGAAATTAGCTTCCGACCACATATCCACGCCATCAGGAAGACCGCCTATTCCCGCCTCTGGAACATCGGCCGACTTGGGCCCTGCCTCAGCTCATCTGCTGCTGAAACGCTCATCCTTTCCTTTCTTAACTCTAGACCTGACTATTCCAAAGCACTCCTGGCCGGCCTGCCACATTCTACACTAAATCTGAGGTCAGCCAAAACTCCATTTTCAAAATTCTCATGCTTGTTCTTAAATCCCTCCATGGCCTCGACCATCACTATCTGTAATCTCCTCCGGCACTACAATCCCCCCACTACCCCCGCGAGGTATCTGAACTCCTCTAATTCTGTCCTCGACCATCACTATCTGTAATCTCCTCCAGCACTACAATCCCCCACCACCCCCGCGAGGTATCTGAACTCCTCCACTTCTGTCCTCGCCCCTCCCTATCTGTAATCTCCTCCAGCACTACAATCCCACACCACCCCCGCGAGGTATCTGAACTCCTCTAATTCTGTCCTCGAGCATCCCGGATGTTAATCGCTCCACCATTGGAGGCCGTCCTTCAGCTGCCAAGGCCCTATGCTATGGAATTCCCACCAGAAACCTCTCCGCCTCTCTCTCCTCCTTTAAGACGCTCCTTAAAACCTACCTCTTTGACCAAGCTTTTGGTCATCTGCCCTAATTCCTCCTTATGTGGCTCGGTGCCAAACTTTGTTTTAGAACGCTCCTGTGAAGCGCCTTGTGACGTTTTAGTATGTTAAAGGCTCTATGTAAATAATATATAAACACAAGGTGTTGTTGTTGCCATGCGTCCGTCCATTCCACCATCCTGTCGATGTCCTCTTGAAGTCTACCACTATCATTCTCACTGCTTTCCACACATTGCAAGTTTCGAGTCAGCCAAAAATTTCAAAATTGTGCCCTGTACCCCTAATTCCAAGTCATTAATGTATATCAAAAACAGCAGTTGTCCCAGTACTGATCCCTGTGGAACATCACTGTCTCCCTCCCTCCTATACAAAAAACGGTCCTTCACCACAATTCTCTTCTCTATCCGCTAGACAAGTTTGTATCCCTGCTGCTACTGCCCCTTTTATTCCACGGGCTTCAATTTTCATGACAAGCCTTTTACGTGGTACTTCTTCAAAGGACCTTGCAAAGTCCATTTACACAGCATCAACTGAACTGCCCTCATCCACCCTCTGTTACCTCACCAAAACCTCAATTAAGTTTGTTAAAATGGCAGAAACTATTTCCGCTAGTGGGAGAGTCTAGAACAAGAGGGCATAACATTTCCATTGTAAATAGTCCGTTCGGGGGTGATGTCAGGAAGCACTTCTTCAAACCAGGTGTAGCGCAACTCTTGAACTGTCACCCCAAAAAGCTGTTGAGTCCAGGGGTCAATTGAACAGTTCAAAACTGAGATTGACAGATTTTTGTTAGGCAAGGGTGCTGGTGTCTATACAAACACATAAATATAGACATAGAGACACAAATACACACACACATACAGAGACACACAGGCACACAGACACACACACATAAACATTCAGATGGACACAGACACACAAATTACAGAGAGACACGCATACTGAGCAGGAGGGAGAGGGTTAAGGTTGTAGGTGGATTGAAATCAGTGACAGAGGTTTTAAAAAGGCTTCTGAAGGCACTTGTTCGGCACGTGTCTGCCGATTTAGGGCCTAGTGTAATATAAATCTGACCTCTCACCAAGGACTGTGTTTGAACTCCCCACATTCATTTTACACAAGACCTTCAGATCGGTAGGGGTGAGAGGTCAGGGTTTTGACCCTCTGACACCCAGTCCCTTACTGAAGATTGTTGAGTGATGCACCATGTCTATTGAGAATTCACTGTGTAATTACATAGTATTTTCAGCACACAAACAGGCCATTCAGCCCAACAGGTCCATGTTGGTGTTTATGCTCCACACGAGCCTCCGCTTACCTTACTTCACCTCACCCGATCATCATATCCTTCTATTCCTTTCTCCCTGATGTTCTTATCGAGCTTCTCCTTAAAGGCTCTCTGCTATTCACCTCAACTACTCCATGTGACAGCAAGCTCTACATTCTAACCACTCTCTGGGTGAAGAGGTTGCGCCTGAATTCTCTGTTGGATTTATTAGTGACAATCTTATATTGATCACCCCAAGTTTTGGACTCCCCACAAGTGGTAACATTGTTTCTACATCTACCCTATCAAACCCCTTCATCATTATAAAGATCTCTATTAGATCATCGCTCAGCCTTCCCTTTTCTAGAGAAAGAGCCCCAGCATGTTCAGTCATTCTGGATACATAACCTCTCTGTTCTGGTATCATCCTTGTATTATTTTTTGCACCTTCAGCAGTGCCTCAATGTCCTGTTTGTAATATGGAGACCAGAAATGTACACAGTACTCCAAGTGTGGTCTAACCAATGTTCAATACACATTTAACATAACTTTGCTGTTTTGCAATTCTCTTACTCTATAAATGAACCCCAGTGCTTTGTTTGTATTTTCATGGCCTTGTTAACCTGTTTTTAAGGATTTGTGCATCTGTTCCCCGAGATCCCTTTGCTCCTCTACCCCATTTAGACACTTATTTTCCAAGGAGTTTCTGGCCTCCCTATTCCTAACAAAATACACCACCTCACACCTCTCTATATTGAAATTAATTTGCCACTTGCACACCCATCGTGCAAAATTATTAACGCCTTCTACTTTGTCACAGTCCTCCTCAGTATTAACTATAATCCCGAATTTGGTGTCATCCGTATATTTGGAAATTATACCAACTATTCCCGAGTATATATAATGGTGCCTCTGCTCTCTCTTCCCTTGCTTCTTTTAGTGGGTGTGAATTAAAACATCCAGACCCGCGGTTTAATCCTCTCTAACTTTTACTACTTCATTAATTATTTTCCCCCTTTCTATTTTCAATGTCTTGGCATTAGAACAAGAGATCAAAAAAGATATCATGTCCACCTTGTCAGTCTACCTGATAAAAACTGAGGCAAAGTAATTCTCCAATATCTCTGCCGTTTCGCTATCATTCCCTGAGAGTTTATCTTGTCCATGTCGCCCTGTCCCCGAGCCTGTTTAACCTTTTGTTTTATGTATCGGTAGAATACTTTACTATTTCTTTTTAACTTCCTTGGTAATTTAATTTCGTGGTTCCTCTTCTCATTCCTAATTGTGTTTTTTTACGTTTTCCACCAACCTCTTCCTGCTCCTTTTGTCATCCTCTTTATTGCCGCTCTACTCAGGGTCTGCCTTTTCCTTCAGTTTCAATGTTGTTCTTATCTCTTTATTCATCCCTGGTGTTTCATTATTGGCTCGTTTGTCCTTGTTTTTTAGTGGAATATATTTCTCCTGAACTCTATTGATCACCTTTTTAAATATTTCCCACTGCTGTTCTGTCTCCTGTCTGTCAATATTCTGTTCCAGTTTATCTTCCCTAGTTCCACTTTCATCACCTCAAAATCAGCTTTTTCCAATCTATTACTTTTGTTTTCCTCAGTCATTATCTTAAACCTTATTATGTTGTGATCGACACTGTCTAGATTTTCACCTAAGCTCACTTCTCTTATCCGCTCTGGTTCATTTCCCATTATAGATCCATCAGTGATTCCTCTCTTGTTGGGCTTCCTATGTACTGGGTAAGAAAGGGGTCCTGAACACACTGTAAATTCTCCATTCCATTTTCCCCTTTCCCTACAGCTTCTTGACAGATTATTTGGTGTAGCTGAAATCTCCCATGATAATTACGATATAAATTTTACTAATTTCATAGATTTGCTTCCATATCTTCCCTCCAATTCCCTTCCACTGTTAAAAAGGTTATACTACCGACCACTTAAGTGTTACTTTAACCTGGTTTGGGTCCCTGCTTCCCCGAGGCATCTGTGTCCTATATGGAAATAGACTCAGCAGATCAGCAGGAATCACTTGCCAATTATTCAAAATTTTCAGATAAACGTACAAAATGACCAAACAGATTAAATTAAAGAAACAGGCAGTCAAAAGGAAAAACAAGGCCCAGTAGATTTACAGAGAGGAGCACATCAGAGGCAATGTATACACAAACGGGTGGATGTGTCACTGGACGATGAAATGTAATAAAATCAGTTCAGGAATGGGGCTGGATGAGATGTGGAGGCAGAGGTGCAGCAGAGGTTAGAACCAAAAGCATGCTTCCCTCTAGATTAACAGCAAAATCTTGCAGGGCTCCAAGCCCCTGGTGGGACCCGGGACATCCTAAACAGCTCCTTTTAAAACTGGGGGCACAGAAGCTGTGATCAGCTCATGCAATGTGTTCAGAGTACGGGCTGGGCTCAGTGTTAAAGTGTGTGTGTTCGGACAGATCTGTTACATCAGGAATCTTGACCAAGAAGATAACAGAGAGAGAGAAACAGGGAAATGGAGAAACTGGGAGAGAGATAGAGGGGCAAAGAGAGAGGAAACAGACAGAGAGGGAGGAAGAGAGAGGGAGAGTGAAAGAGAGAGGAAGAGACAAAAAGAGAAAGAGAGAAGGGTGAGAAAAAAAGCAACAGAAAAGGAGAGAGATTGCCAGAGTGAGAGGAAACAGTCAGTAAAATAGAAAGATACTTAAAGCAAAAAAAGGGAGTGGGACAGAGAGAAGAGCAATACAGGTGGAGAGACGAGGACTGAGTGAGGCAGAAAGAGGGACCAAGAGGCAGTGAAGAGAAAGGCAGAAAGAATGAGAGACAGCAAGGCAGAGGGAAGAGAGGGGAGAGAGAGAGAGACAGAGCAAAGGTGAATGAGAGAGAGAAAACAAGGTGGGGAGAGATACAGTCAATGAGAGAGAAAGAAACAGAGGCAGAGAGGTGAAGCAGAGAGAGAGACAGAGAGAGACAAAAGGCAGCAGAGAGTGAAAAAAACGAGATAGAGGAAGCACACGTTAGATAAAGAGTAAATCTCCCTCTACACTGTCCCATCAAACGGTCTGTGAGTCTAATTATCATAAGAATTAGGAGTAGGACTAGGCCATATGGCCCCTCGAGCCTGCTCCGCCATTCAATAAGATTATGACTGATCGTACACCTCAGCTCCACTTTCCCAGCCTGATCTCCACATCTCTGATGTAATAGATGTCTATTTACAATCTGCATGAAGAAACCCGTTCAAATGAGATATCCTGAACCCCGAACGGTCAGAGTGCTGACACTCTGGGACAGTCTGTCTTCTCAGTACCTTTCTCAATGTGTTAAGCACTTACAGATTCCCTGCAGCGGTTTCCTCGTCCCATTTCCTGCGATTCCCAAATCTTCTCCCAGCCTCATTCCACCCACGAACCCCTTGTCCTCTGACACACTGATCCTAAAGAGAAACAAGACACGGATGTGAAGCTGCGATCAATGCAGTAAGTTTTATTTGAGTACAGCCCATTATTCTGACAGCAGTAACACAGGGTCAGGGGTTACGGGATCTAAACAATCAAACAGAGTCCACACACAGGAATCACAAAGGTAATGGACAGGTACAAAAAAAATAATTCAAAATCTAATGGAATGTTGGCCTTTATCTCGAGGGCTGGAATACAAAGGGGATGAAGAGATGCTTCAGCTGTACAGAGCTCTGGTTAGACCCCACCTGGAGAACTGCATTCAGTTCTGGGCACCGCATCTCAGGAAGGATATACTGGCCTTGGAGTGGGTGCAGCACATTCACCAGAATGACACCGGAGCTAAAAGGGCTCAATTATGAGGACAGGTTGCAGAGACTAGATAAGTATTCCTTTACATATAAAAGGATTAACTGGTGATATAATTGATGTGTTTAAGAGCATAGAATCACAAGGAGGCCATTCGGCCCATCAATTCTGTGCCAGCTCTTTCGAAGAAGAATCCAGTTCCTCTCACTCCCCAGGTCTTTCCACATATGCCTAAAATGTTTTTCTCCTACAGTATTTATACAATTCTCTCTTGAAAGCTACTATTGAATCTGTATCCAGCACCCTATCAGGCAGTGTATTCCAAATCCTAACCACTTGTT
Organism: Squalus acanthias; assembly: GCA_030390025.1. Taxonomy (NCBI): domain Eukaryota; kingdom Metazoa; phylum Chordata; class Chondrichthyes; order Squaliformes; family Squalidae; genus Squalus; species Squalus acanthias. The sequence goes on along the minus strand of JASTWF010000210.1, from coordinate 558,389 downwards.
GTGTGAAAATGTTGTTCCGTGTGTCGCCTGTGGTTCTTTTGCCAATCACCTTAAATCTCTGTCCTCTGGTCATCAACACTTCAGCGTCTGGAAACAGTTTCTCTTTATTACCCTCCGAGATCTCTGCGCTCCTCTCATTCTGGCCTCTTGAGCACCCTGATTTTAATCGCTCCACCATTGGTGGACGTCCTTCAGCTGTCAAGGCCTGAAGCTCTGAACTTCCCTCCCTAAACCTCTCCACCTCTCTGTCCTGCTTGAAGATGCTGCTTGAAACCTACCTCTTTGACTAAGCGTTTAGTCATCTGCCATAATCGCTTGTGGCTCGGTGTCAAATTTTGTTTGAGAACGCTCCTGTGAAGCGCCTTGGGACGTTTTACTACGTTAAAGACGCTGTATAAATACAAGTTTTGTTATTTACTCTATCTAAACCCGTCATGATTTTAAACACCTCGATCAAATCTCCTCTTAGCCTTCTCTGCTCTAAGGGGAACAATCCCAGCTTCTGCAGTCTATCCACGTAACTTCAATCCCATATCCCTGAAACCATTCTCTTCTGTAGAAGTAAATCTCTTCTGTAGCCGCTCCAAAGCCTTCACGTCCTTCCTGAAGAATGGTGCCCAGAATTGGACACAATACTCCGGCTGGGGCCGAACTAGTGTTTTATGTAGGTTTAGCGTAACTTCCTGGCTTTTGAACTCTACGCCTCGATTTATAAAGCCCAGGATCCCATATGCTTTATTAACTACAACTGCTTTCTTAACCTGTCCTGCCACCAAAGATTTGTGCACAAGCACCCCCAGGTCTGGGGACTTTCACCCCTTTAAAATTGTACAATTTATTGTGTCTGGTTTCTCCTCATTCTTCCTACCAAACTGTATCACCTCGCACTTTTCAGTGTTGTATTTAATCTTCCATGTGTCCGTCCAATCCACCAGCCTGTTCATGTCCTCTTGAAGTCTATTACTATCTTCCTCACTGTTTTCTACACTCCCAGGTTTAGTCAGAGGCAGATTTTGAAATTGTGCCCTGTACCCACAAGTCCAAGCCCCAATTCAAATGAACACAGGAACAGAGAGAAATTACAGACAGGCACACGTACAGATTGAGCAGGAGGGAAGGGGTTAAGGTTGCAGGTGGATTGAGATCAGAGAGAGAGAGAGGTTTTAAACAGGCTTCTGAAGGCACTTGTTCAGCACGTAACAGCCAGTCTGCCGATTTAGGGCTAGTTTGACACAAATCTGACCTCTCACCAAGGACTGTATCTGAACTCCCCACATTCATTTTACACACGACCTTCAGATCGGTAGGGGGGAAAGGTTAGAGTTTTGACTCTCTGACACCCAGCCCCTTGCTGAAGATTGTTTCGAGAGCTGGACCGTGTCTTTTCAGAATTCACCGTAGAATTACATAAACACAATTACAGCACAAACAGGCCATTCAGCCCAACAGGACCATGCCGGTGTTTATGCTCCACACGAGCCTCCTCCCAGCGTAATTCACCTCACCCGACCATCATATCCTTCTATTCCTTTCTCCCTCATGTACTTATCGAGCTTCTCCTTAAAGGCTCTCTGCTATTCACCTCAACTACTCCATGTGCCAGCAAGCTCTACATTCTAACCACTCTCCGAATAAAGAGGTTTCTCCTGAAGTCCTCATTGGATTTATCAGTGACTATCTTATATTTATGACCCCTAGTTTTGGACTCGCCATTAGTGGCAACATCTGCTCTACATCTACCCTATCAAACCAGTTCATCAATGTACAGATCTCTATCAGATCATCCTGCAGCCTTCTCTTTTCTTGCCATCTCACGGGGCCTCGCTACTCCCATCGTGTCAATCACAAATAAGACCATGTCTAATTACTTCCTTGTTTGTCACTAAGATTCAGACCATCCGATCAGTTGCGTCTGACACTTCCCTCCCTTCCCATAGCCCACCGGGCCAAACTTCCTCGAAGGTTACCCCGTGCTCTAGCCCTGAACTTGCATCTTTCTCCAGTTTCTCTCCGATCTCCCCTCATGCCCTCTCCGAGCTCATCTTGTCCATGAAACCCACTTCCGGCTCCCTCGACCCTATTCCCACTAAACGGCTGATCACCCAACTTCCTTGCCTGGCTCCCATGTTAGTTGATATTGTTAACAGTTCTCTCTCATGTACTGTCCCCCTCGCCTTCAAATCTGCCTTCATCACCCCTCAAAGAAACAACCCTTTACCCATCTGTCCTTGCAAACTACCGCCCCATCTCCAACCTCCCTTTCCTCTCCAAAGTCCTTGAACGTATTTTCGCCTCCCAAATCTGTGGGATATTTCCCATGTTTGAATATCTCCAATCAGGTTTCCATCCCTGCCACAGCACCGAAACAGCTCTTATCAAAGTCACAAATGACATCCTATGTGACTGTGACAAAGGTAAACTATCCTCCTCGACCTGTCGACAGCCTTTGATACTTTTTCTTATTTATTCGTTCAGGGGACGTGGGCTTCACTGGCAAGGCAGGCATTTATTGCCCATCCCTAATTGCCGTAGAGAAGGAGGTGGTGAGTCTCCTTATACAACGGAGTGACTCGCTGGGCCATTTCAGAGAGCAGTCCCAGAGTCAACCACATTGCTGGGTCTGGAGTCACATACAAGCCAGACCAGGTAAGGACGGCAGATTTCCTTCCCTAAAAGGGCAGTAGTGAACCAGATGGGTTTTTACAACAATCCGGTAGTTTCATGGTCACCATTACTGATACCAGCTTTTTATTCCAGATTTATTTAATTAAATTGAATTTAAATTCCCCAGCTGCCGTGGTGGGATTTGAACTCATGTCTCCGGATCATTAGTCCAGGCCTCTGGATTGACCAGTCCAGTAACTTAACCACTACGTCACTGTACCCGGTTGACCACACCATCCTCCTCCAATGCCTCTCCACTGTCGTCCAGCTGGGTGGGACTGATCGCTGACCTACTGCTCCCGGTTAAAGCAAAGCCACGATTTCAAAATTCTCATCCTTGTTTTCGAATCCCTCCATGGCCTCGCCCCTCCCCATCTCTGTAATCTCCACCAGCCCCACACCCAGAGATATCTGCACCACTAATTCTGGCCTCTTGAGCATCCCCGATTATAATTGCTCAACCTTTTTTGGCCGTGCCTTCTGTTGCCTCGGCCCCAAGCTCTGGAATTCCCTCCCTAAACCTCTCCACCTCTCTTTCCTCCTTTAAGACGCACCTTAAAACCTACTTCTTTGACCAAGCTTTCGGGCATCTGCCCTCAAATCTCTTTATGTTGCTTGGTGTCAATTTTTTTTTGTCTTATAATACTCCTGTGAAGTGCCTTGGGACATTTTACTACGTTAAAGGCACTATATAAATACAAGTTGCTGTTGTTGTTGTCTGCACTCGCCTGATTCCAGTCTTCTCTATCCCGTTGTAGCCAGAGAATCACTTGCAATGGTTTCTCTTCTCTTCCCGCTCCCGCACCATTACCTCTGCTGTCCCCCAAGGATCTATCCTTGGCCCCCTCCTATTTCTCATCGACATGCTGCCCTTTGGCGACATCATTCGAAAACACAGCATCAGTTCCCACATGTACACTGACGACACCCAGCTCTACCTCACCACCACACCTCTCGATCCCTCCATTGTCTCTAAATTGTCAGACTGCTTGTCCAACATCCAGTACTGGACGAGCAGAAATTTCCTACAATTAAATATTGGGAACACCAAAGCCATTATCTATGGTCCCCGCCACAAACTCTGTTCCCTAGCCACCGACTCCGCCCCTCTCCCCGCCAACTGTCTGAGGCTGAACCAGACTGTTCACAACCTTGGTGTGGTATTTGACTCCGAGATGAGCTTCCGACCACCAATCCGTACCATCACTAAGACTGCCCATTTCCACCTCCCGAATATCGCCCGACTCCACCCCTGCCTCAGCTCATCTGCTGCTGAAACCCTCATCCATGCCTTTGTTACCTCTAGACTTGATTATTCCAACGCACTCCTGGCCGGCCTCTCACATAAACTAAAGGTTATCCAAAACTCTGCTGCCCGTGTCCTAACTCGCACCAAGTCCCATTCACCCATCACCTCCGTGCTCGCTGACCAACATTGGCTCCCGGTTAAACACCACCATTTTAAAATTCTCATCCTTGTTTTCAAATCCCTCCATGGCCTCGCCCTTCCCCATCTCCTGTAGTCGCACAACACTACGAGATATCTACACTCCTCTAATTCTGGCCGATGATCATCCCCGATTTTAATTGCTCAACTATTGGTGGCCGTGCCTTCAGCTGCCAAGGCCCGAGGCTCTGGAATTCCCTCCCTTAACCTCTCCGCACTCTACCTCTCTTTACTCCTTCAGGACACTCCTTAAAACCTACCTCTTTGACCAAGCTTTCTGCCCTAATATCTTATGTGCTAGGTGTCAAATTTGTTTTATAATAATCCTGTGAAGCACCTTGGGATGTTTTACTGCGTTAAAGGCGCTATATAAATAAGTTGTTGTTGCCGCCATGTGTCCGTCCATTCCACCAGCCTGTCGATGTCCTCTTGAAGTCGATTACCATCTTCCTCACTGTTTCCTACACTTCCAAATTTTGAGTCACCTGCAAATTTCAAAATTGTGTCCTGTACCGCCAAGTCCAAGTCATTAATGTAAATGAAAAACAGCAGTTGTCCTAGTACTGATCCCTGGGGAACACGACTGTCTACCTCCCTCCAGTCCGAAAAACAGCCATTCACCACAACTCTCTGCTTTCTATCCGTTAGACAATTTTGTATCCCTGCTGCTACTGCCCCTTTTATCCCGTGGGCTTCAGTTTTTCTAACAAGTCTATTACGTGGTAGTTCATCAAACCCCTTTTTAAAGTCCATATAAACAGCATCAACTGAACAGCCCTCATCCACCCTCTGTTACCCTGTCAAATTGACAGAAACTATTTCCTCTAGTGGGGGAGTCTAGAACAAGTGGACAGAACCTTTACATTGTAAATAGTCCGTTCAACGGTGATGTCAGGAAGCACTTCTTCACACAAGGCGGAGTGGAAATCTTGAACTGTCACCCCAAAAAGTCTTGGGGCCATTTGAACAGTTGATAGATTGTTAGGTAAGAGTGTTTGTGTCTATACGTACACAGACACAAATACATGCAAACACACAGAAACACAGAGATTCAGGCACACAGACGCACCTAGAAACACACACATGGAGACACACAAACATTCAGACAGACACAGAAACACACAAATTACAGACAGACACATGCAGACTGAGCAGGAGGGAGAGGGTTAAGGTTGTAGGTGGACTGAGATCAGTGACGGACAGAGAGGGTTTTAAACAGGCTTCTGAAGGCACTTGGTCGGCACGTAACAGCCAGTCTGCCGATTTAGGGCCTAGTGTGGAACAAATCTGACCTCTCACCCAGGACTGTGTTTGAACTCCCCACATTCATTTTATACAAGACCTTCAGATCGGTCGGGGTGAAAGGTCAGAGTTTGGACCCTCTGACACCCAGCCCCTTGCTGAAGATTGTTTCGAGTGCTGTACTGTCTTTTTTCAGAATTCACCATAGAATCTATTACTTTTGTTTTCCTCATTCATTATCTTAAACGTTATTATGTTGTGATCGACACTGTCCAGATTTTCACCTAAGCTCACTTCTCTTATCCGCTCTCGCTCATTTCCCATTGTAGATCCATCAGTGATTCCTCTCTTGTTGGGCTTCTTACGTACTGGGTAAGAAAGGAGTCCTGAACACACTAAATTCTCCATTCCCTTTTCTTCTTTCCCTACCTCCTCTTGCCAGATTATTTGGTGTAGTTGAAATCTCCCATGATTATACGTAATTTACTCATTTCATAGATTTCCTTACATATATTTTCCCTGCAATTCCCTTCCACTGTTAGGTGGTCTGCAGAATAACATTTTCAGTGTTATTTTAACCTGATTTGGATCCCTGCTCCCCCGAGGCATCTGTGTCCTATATGGAAGTACGCTTAGCAAATCAGGAGGAATCGCTGGCCAATTATTCAAAAGTTTCAAATAAACGCACAAAATTACCAAATCGATTCTATTAAAGAAACAGGCTGTCAAAAATAATGAAAAACAAGGCCAGTAGATTTACAGAGAGCAGCACATCGGAGACATGTGTACATAAGCGGGTGGATGTGTCACTGCACAATGAAATGCAATAAAATCAGTTGAGGAATGGGGCTGGATGAGATGTGGAAGTAGAGGTGCAGCAGAGGATAGAACCAAAAGCAAGCTTCCCTCCAGATTAACATCGAAATCTTGCAGGACTCCAAGCCCCTGGTGGGACCCGGCACATCCTGGGCAGCTCATTTTAAAACTGGGGGTGCAGAAGCTGTGATCAGCTCAGGCAATGTGTTCAGAGCACGGGCTGGGCACAGAGAGGAAACAGAGACAGCGGGGATAAAGAAAGAGAGGGAGTGAAAAAGAGAGAAATGGAGAGTGAGGAAATAGAGAGAACACAACAGAGTGAGAGGAAACAGACAGCAAAATAGGTGAGAAAGAGACTTAAAGCCAAAAGAGGGAGTGGGAGAGTGAGGATGAGGCAGAGAGAGAGAGGAGGGAAAAGGAGACAGTGACAGGGATGGCGAGAGAGAGAGAGAATACGAGGCAAAGAGAAGAAAGAGAGGCGATACAGGTGGAGAGAGGGGGACTGAGAGTGAAGCAGGACAAGGGAGAGAGAAGCAGAGAAGAAAAATGCAAAAAGATTGAGCGACAGCGAGGCAGAGAGAAATGAGAGGTAGAGAGAGAATAGAGCAGCTGAGAATGGGAGAGAGAGGCGGGGAGAGATGGAGCAATCAAGAGAGAAAGAAACAGGGGCAGAAATGAGAGTCAGGCAGAGAGAGAGATAAAATGAGGCAGATAAAGAGAGAAAAAACGAGATAGAGGAAGCACGGGCTAGATAGAGAGTAAATCTCCCTCTACACTGACCCATCAAACGGTCGGTGGGTCTGAAACAATGGATGTCTATTTACAATCTGCCTGAAGAACCCCATTAAAGTGAGATATCCTGAACCCCGAACGGTCAGAGTGCTGACACTCTGGGACACCTGTCTTATCTCAGTACCTTTCTCAATGTGTTATTAGGCACTTGCAGAGATTCCCTGCAGCGGTTTCCTCTTCCCATTTCCTGCGATTTCCAAATCTTCTCCCAGCCTCATTCCACCCCGAACACCTTGCCCTCGGACACTCTGATCCTGAAGAGAAACAAGACACGGATGTGAAGCTGCGATCAATGCAGTAAGTTTTATTTCTGAGTACAGCCCATTATTCTGACAGCAGTAACACAGGGTCAGGGGTTACGGGACCTAAACAATCAAACAGAGCCCGTTTCCACTGAACGAAGGTTCCATGCAGTGAGAACGTGGAGAGCTCGGGCTGGTGGGAATCTGTCACTGGATCTGTCACACAAGCAGAGTGGAAGAATTTGGTGATAGTAGGAATTGACTGGTAGGTATTCGGTAAGGAAGGCAAGAAATCATCAGACTGGAATTGAGCTTTTGACTTGTAACATCAAAGAAAAGTGGATTGAAAGCAGCGTGAAAGAATGTGGTGATAGTAGGAATTCATTGCAAATTATTGACGTGGTTCGGAAATTAGCTGAGCGGCAGGAGACAGATAGTCGGTATAATGGGCAGGCGCTCAAATTGGCAGGATGTGACTAGTGGTGTCCCGCAGGGATCTGTGTTGGGGCCTCAACTACTCACAGTATTTATTAACGACTTAGATGATGGCAAAGAAAGTCAGATCTAAACTTGCGATGACACAAAGATAGGCGGCATTGGAGGCAATATAGATGAAAGCATAAGATTACAAAGTGATAGCAATAGATTAAGTGAATGGGCAAAACTGTGGCAAATGGATTTCAGTGTAGGCAAATGTGAGGTCATCCACTTTGGACCTAAAAAGGATACACTAGGATACATTCTAAATGGTGAAAAGCTCAAAAATAGTGGAGGTCCAAAGAGACTTGGGGGGTCCAGGTACGAGATCATTAAAATGTCATGGACAGGTGCAGAAAATAATTGAAAAGGCTAATGGATGCTGCCTTTATATCGAGAGGACTAGAGTACAGAGGGGTAGAGGTTATGCTGCAGCTTTACAAAGCCCTGGTTAGACCACACCTGGAGCACTGTGAGCAGTTCTGGGCCCCGCACCATGGGAAGGATATATTGGCCTTGGAGGGAGTGCAGCGCAGGTTTACCAGAATGATACCCGGACTTCAAGGGTTGTGACGAGGAGAGATTACACAAACTAGGGTTGTATTCCCTAGAATTTAGAAGGTGAAGGGGTGATCTGATTGAAGTTTTCAAGATATTAAGGGGAACAGATAGGGTAGATAGGGAGAAACTATTTCCACTGGTTGGGAATTCTAGGACTCGGGGGGCACAGACTAAAAATTAGAGCCAGACTTTTCAGGAGTGAAATTAGGAAACACTTCTACACACAATGGGTGGTAGAAGTTTGGAACTCTCTTCCCCAAATGGCAATTGATGCTCGATCAATTGTTAATGTTAAATCCGAGATTGATAGCTTTGTTTTAACTAAAGGTGTTAAAGGATATGGGCCAATGTACAGATCAGCCATGATCTCATTGAATGGCGGACCAGGCTCGAGGGGCTCAATGGCCTACTCCTGTTCCTATGTTGCTATGGAGCAGTCGCCGTGACTGGTGAACTATTGCAAATAGAGATTCAGTTGCTGTGGGTTTTCAGGAGTTGTTTGCTGCTGTTAAATACCAGAATCAAATTAATGAGAAGGCACCAATTTAAACAGAGAATTCAGCACTTTCTGGGGAGGTGACTGGCCGAGACACATTGGTACAGAACCATATTTATAAAAGGTAGAGAACAAGGGGAAAGTGGAACAGACAACCTCACAGACACAAACGTAGACCCACATGTACATAAATGAGAAGTCGCACAACACCAGGTTATAGTCCAACAGATTTATTTAATTTTACTTTAATAAATCTGTTGGACTATAACCTGGTGTTGTGCGACTTCTCATTTTTGTCCACCCCAGTCCAACGCCGGCATCTCCACATCATCACATGTACATAGGCACACAACCACTGACATGCAGAGACACACCCACAGAAGCACATACACAAGCATGTACACAGACATATATCACAGAGCTGAATGCCTCCTCCTGTTCCTACTTCCACTTTATACAGAGTATCAGCATAAGAACATAAGAAATAGGAGCAGGAGTTGGCCATTCGGCCCCTCGAGCCTGCTCCGCCTTTCAATAAGATCATGGCTGATCTGATCTTGGCCTCAACTCCACTTTCCTGCCCGTTCCCCATAACCCTTGATTCCCCTGTTTCTCAAAAATCTGTATCTCCGCCTTGAATATATTCAATGACTCAGCCGCCACAGCTCTCTGGGGTAGAGAATTCCAAAGATTCACAACCCTCAGAGAAGAAATTCCTCATCTCCATTTTAAATAGGCGACCCCTTATTCTGAAACTATGCCCCCGAGTTCTAGATTTCCCCCACGAGGGGAAACATCCCCCCTGCATTTATCCTGTCAAGCCCCCTCAGAATCTTATATGTTTCAATTAGATCACCTCTCATTCTTCTAAACTCCAATGAGTATAGGCCCAACCTGCTCAATCTTTCCTCATAAGACAACCCTTTCAACTCAGGAATCAACCTCGTGAACCTTCTCTGAACTGCCTCCGATAAAAGTATATCCTTCCTTAAATATGGAGACCAAAACTGTACGCAGTACTCCAGGTGTGGTCTCACCAACGCCCTGTACAGTTGTAGCAAGACTTCCCTACTTTTATACTCCATCCCCCTTGTAATAAAGGCCAATATTCCATTTTCCTTCCTAATTAATGGCTGTACCTGCATGCTAACTTTGTGTTTCATGTACGAGGACTCCCAGATCCCTCTGTACCGCAGCATTCTGTAGTCTCTATCCATTTAAATAATGTTTAGCTTTTTTATTCTCCCTACCAAAGTGAATAACCTCACATTTTCCCACATTATAATCCATCTGCCAAATTTTTTCCCACTCACTTAACCTATCTATATCCCTTTGCAGACTCTGTACTCCTCACAACTTGCTTTCCCACCTATATTTGTATCGTCAGCAAATTTGGCTACAGTACACTCGGTCCCTTCATCCAAGTCATTAATATAGATTGTAAATAGTTGAGGCCCCAGCACTGATCTCTGTGGCACCTCACTAGTTACAGTTTGCTAACCTGAAAATGACCCATTTATTCCGACTCTCTGTTTTCTGTTATTTAGCCAATCCTCTATCCAATCTAATACATTACCCCCAACACCGTGAGCTCTTATCTTGTGCAGTAACCTTTTGTGCGGCACCTTATCGAATGCCTTCTGGAAATCCAAATACACTACATCTACTGGTTCCCCTTTATCCACCCTGGAGCATCGAGCACTCCCGGGGGCAGGTACAATACAGAGCTCCCTCTACATTACCATGACATTACCACTGTTACTCTGTCCCCCATCCCTGCTCCAGACCATTTCTGTTCCTGAATTTATAAACTAGTAAAACTTAGAGATGATAAATCCTCGGGACTGGATGAATTGCATCCCAATATACTAAAACAGGCAAGGGAAGAGCCCATTGCATTCTGGACCTCACACCTCAAGAATGATGTCTGATCTTTGGCGGGGGTTCAGCACAGATTCACCACAATGATACCCGGGCTGAAAGGGTGAAATGAGGACCGGTTGCACAGACTAGTCTTTTACTTCCTTGAATATAGAAGATTAAGGGTGATATCACTGAGGTGTTGAAGATGATCGAGAGATACTATTTCATCTGGTGGGAGAGCCCAGAACAAGGGGCAAAACCTTGAAATTAAAGCTAGGCCGTTCAGGTGTGATGTCAGGAAGCACTTCTTCACACAAAGGGTAGTAGAAATCTGGAAAACACTCCCCAAAAAGCTGTTGAGGCTGGAGCTCAATTGAAAAATTCAAGACTCAGATTCATAGGTTTTTGTTAGGCAGGGTTTTGTGTGTCTGTATATTGACAGAGACACACAGGGACACACACACAGGTTGAGGTTGTAGGTGGATTGAAATCAGTGACGGAGAGAAAGGGTTTAAGAGGCTTTTGAAGGCACTTGGTCGGCACCTAACAGCCAGTCTACCGATTTAGGGCCGAGTGTGGTACAAATCTGACCTCTCACCAAGGACGCGTTTGAACTCCCCACATTCATTTTACACAAGACCTTCAGATCGGTAGGGGTGAAAGGTCAGAGTTTCGACCCTCTGACACCCAGCCCATTGCTGAAGATTGTTTCGAGTGCTGTACCCTGTCTTTTCAGAATTCACCACAGAATTACATAGTATTTACAGCACAGAAACAGGCCATTCAGACCAACAGGAGTGGTGGAGAGGAAAGAGAGAGAGAGAGAGCGACCGAGCAAAGATGAATGGCAGAGAGAAAACGAGGCAGGGAGAGAGGGCCATTGAGAGAGAAAGAAACAGAGGCAGAGAGGTGAGAATGAGGCAGAGAGAAATAAAATGAGGCAGATAGCGAACGAGAGAAAAACCATGATAGCAGAAGCACGGGTTAGATAGAGAGTAAATCTCCCTCTACAGTGTCCCATCAAACGGTCTATTACCAATCTGTCTGAAGAAACCCCATCAAGTGAGATATCTTGAACCCCGAACGGTCACAGTGCTGACACTCTGGAACATCCGTCTTATCTCAATACCTTTCTGAATGTGATCTTAGATACTTACAGATTCCCTGCAGCAGTTTCCTCTTCCCATTTCCTGCGATTCCCAAATCTTCTCCCAGCCTCATTACACCCGCAAACAGCTTGTTCTTGGACACACTGATCCTAAAGAGAAACAAGACACGGATGTGAAGCTGTGATCAATGCAGTAAGTTTAATTTCTGAGTACAGCCCATTATTCTGACAGCAGTAACACAGGGTAAGGGGTTACGGGACCGAAACAATCAAACAGAGCCTGCTTCCCGTGAACGAAGGTTTAATTCAGTGAGAACTTGGAGAGCTTGGGCTGGTGGGAATCGGTCACTGGATCTTTTACTGTCGGTCTGCAACATCCAAACCCACCGGGGAAGGATAGTGAGACAGACAGATATATAGGGTGAGTTGGAGCAGTCGCCGGGACTGGTGAACTATTCCAAATAGAGATTCAGTTGCTGAGGGTTTACAGGAGTTGTTTGCTGCTGTTAAATACCAGAATTAAATTAATCAGCATGCACCAATTTAAACAGAAAATTCAGCCCTTTCTGGGGAGGTGAATGGCCCAGACACATTGGTTCTGAACAGTATTTAGAAAGGAACAGAAGGGGAAAGGAGAATGCAGATACATTCACACTGACACTTGCGTACATACAGATACACACGCACCGAGAGACATCCCCTCAGAAACACGTACACAGACATATCATAATACATAACACGTACATAGAGGCATACACAGCCACACAGATCGACACATAGACACGTACATAACACACAGACACTTCGCTAAACGTCGATATGCTAGGAACTGTGGATGACCAGACAGATTTACGGGTCCAAGCACAGGAATCACAGGTACAAAAAAAAATGAAAAAAGCTAATGGAATGTTGGCCTTTATCTCGGGGGCTGGAATACA
>JASTWF010000210.1:505743-538243 GCA_030390025.1 Squalus acanthias | reverse complement strand
GTGCTCAATGACCTACATTGGCTCCCAGTCCAGAACCCCTGATTTACATAGGATTAAATACATGGGATATACGGCACAGAAACAGGCCATTCGGCCCAACCAGTCCATGCCGATGTTTATGCTCCACTCGAGCCTCCTCCCGTCTTTCCTCATCTAAATCTATCAGCATAACCCTCTATTCCCTTCTCTCACATGTTTGTCCAGCCTCCCCTTAAATGCATCCAAAGCATTTGCTTCAACCAATCCCTGTGGTAGCGAGTTCCAAATTCTCACCACTTTTTGGGTACAGAAGTTTCTTCTGAATTCCCTATTGGATTTCTTGGTGACTCTCTTATATTGATGGCCTCTAGTTATGCTCTTCCCCACAAGTGGAAACATTTTCTCTGTATCCACTCCATCAAAACCTTTCATAATTTTATAGACTTCAGCCTTCTTTTTTCAAGAAAAAAGAGACCCAGCCTGTTTATCCTTTCCTGATATGTATACCCTCGCATTTCTGGTATCATCCTTGTAAATCTTCTCTGCACCCTCTCCAGTGCCTCTATATCTTTTTTATAATATGGTGACCAGAACTGCACGCAGTACTCCAAGAGTGGTCTAACCAAGGTTCGATACAGGTTTAGCATAGCTTCCATACTTTTCAATTCTATCCCTCTAAAAATAAACCCTAGTGCTTGGTTTGCTTTTTTTATGGCCTTGCTAACCTATGGCGCAACTTTTAGTGATTTGTGTATTTCTACTCCGAGATCCCTTTGTTCCTCTACCCTACCTAGAACAAGTGATAAGTGACCTCCTTATTCTTCCTACCAAAATGTAATACCTCACATTTGTCTGTGTTGAACTTCATTTGCCAATTATTTGCCCATTCTGCAAGTGTATTAAGGTCCTCCTGTAATTTGTTGCAGTCCTCCTCAGTATTGACTATCCCCCCAATTTGGTATCATCTGCAAATATGGAAATTGTGTTTTTGATTCCAAAATCTAAACCGTTGATGTAAATTGTGAACAGCAGTGGTCCCAGCACTGATCCTTGTGGAACACCACTACCCACCTTCTGCCACTGTGAATAGCTACCCTTTACTCCCACTCTCTGCTTTCTGTCCTGAAGCCAGCCAGCAATCCATTCTGTTACTTGTCCCCTGACTCCGCATTCGCTGACCTTATTCATTAGTTTATTATGGGGTATCTTATCGAAGGCCTTTTGAAAATCTAGATAAATTACATCTACTGCATTACCATTGTCTACTCTCTCTGTTACCTCATCAAAAAATTCAATAAGGTTGGTCAAGCAAGATTTTCCCTTTTGAAATCCGTGCTGACTATTCATTATTATACTCTTCGTTTCTAGATGTTCTTTTATTCTCTCCTTTAGTAGGGATTCCATTATTTTCCCTACCACTGATGTTAAGCTGACTGATCTATAATTCCCTGGACATGTTCTATCCCCCTTCTGAAATATCGGTATTACGTTAGCTGTCCGCCAGTCCTCTGGCACTACACCTTTTTCTAACGAATTATTAAATATATGTAGTAATGCCTCTGCTATCTCTTCTCTAGATTTTTTAAAAATGCATGGATACAATCCATCCAGACCAGGGGTTTTATCCTTTTTGAGTTTGATTAGTTTATTTAATATATCTCCTTTTTTATTTTAAATGCACTTATCTCATTACTCAGCTCATCATCCAATGTCATGTCCATCTGTTCTATCTCCCTGGTAAATACCGAAGCAAAATAATGATTTAATATTTCTGACATCTCCCTATCGTTACCTGTGGTATTGTCCTGTCTATCCATTAATGGCCCTATTCCCATCCCAACCTGCCTCTAAAACATTGCACTATTTTGTTTTATGTTCCTTGATAATTTAATTTCATAGTTCCTCTTTGCCTTCCTAATTGTTTTTTTGACTTCTCTCCTAATCCCTTCATGTTCTCTCTCATCATGCAGTCCTCTGCTGTCTATGTACTTAATGTATGGCTCTTTCCTTACCCTCAATTGTTCCCTTATGGCTTTATTCATCCATCGAGTCTCATTGTTGTTTAGTTTGTTCTTTCCTGTTAGCGGAATATATTTTTCCTGCACTCTGTTGAACACCGTTTGAAATGTTTCCCATTGCTGTTCTACATCATTGTTTGCCAATATTGTTGCCCACTTTATCTTCCCAAGTTCTATTCTCAGCCCCTCAAAATCAGCTTTTCTCCAAACTGTTAACTTTTAAATTCTCATCCTTGTTTTCAAATCCCTCCATGGCCTCAGCACTCCCTATCTCTGTAAGCACTTCCAGCTCTAGAATTCCCCGAGATATCTCTTTTCCCACAATTCTGGCCTCTTGCACATCCCCTTCTGCTCTCACCCCTTCCCCTCCCTCCCAGAACCACGATAGAGTTCCCCTTCTCCTCAGCTTTCACCCCACCAGCCTCCACATTCAACGGATCATCCTCCGCCATTTCCTCCACCTCCAGCATGATCCCACCATCAAACACATCTTCCACTCACCTTCCCTTTCAGAATTCCGAAGGGACCGCTCCCTCTGCGGCACCTTTGCCCACTCCTCTATCACCCCCAACACCCATTCCCCTTCGCCCGGCACCTTCCCGTGCAAGCGCAGGAGATGCAACACCTGCCCTTTTACCTCCTCCCTTCCCACTGTCCAGGGCACCAAACACTCCTTCAAGGTGAAACAGCAATTTACTTGTACTTCTTGCAATTTAGTATAATGTATTCACTGCTCACGATGCGGTCTCCTCTACATTGGGGAACCCAAACGCAGATTGGGTGACCGCTTTGCGGAATACCTCTCTTCAGTCCGTGATCCCGAGCTTCCGATCGCCTGTCACTTTAATTCTCCGCTCCACTCCCACTCTGACCTCGGCCTCTCACACTGTTCCAATGAAGCTCAACGTAAGCTCGAGGAACTGCTCCTCATCTTTCGATTAGGCACTTTACAGCCTTCTGGACTCAACATCGAGTTCAACAATTTCAGACCATAACCTCTGCCCCTATCATTTTTCCCTCTCTCTCACATGGCAGCTGTCGATCATTCTGCCACTGCCATTTACACTTCTTCTAGAGTCATCTTTTGTTTCTTATTTTGTCCCATTACCATCTCCTTTTGCCTTGCACCATCATCCCTTTTGTCTCTTAATCTCTCCTGCCTTCCATCCAATCACAGACCTTCCCTGTTGTTCTTTCCTCCCTCCCCACTTTCCCTGCCCCTACACTGGCTTAAAAACCTTTTCCATCTCCAACATTTTCCAGTTCTGACGAAGGGTCATTGACCTGAAACGTTAACTCTGTTTCTCTCTCCACAAATGCTGCCTGACCTGCTGAGTACTTCCAGCATTTTCTGTTTTTATTTCAGATTTCCAGCATCCGCAGTATTTTGCTTTTGTACTAATAATTTAAATTGGGTCGCCCGCCTCTGCCGGTCAGGTCGGATCCACGCTGATAGACGCACCTGGGAGAAAGGTGTGAGGGAGCGGGATGACAGTGTGTTCCCGACCCGCTCCAAGAAATTACAACTTTCCCACCCGACCCACCTCCGATCGCGCCCGCGACCACCCCAGAAAATGAGTATTTCCAGCATTTTCTCTTTAAATTATTAGTAGCTTGTTGTCAGACCTTTAAGAGTGGCATTAACATTACCTTTTAAATTGAACTGGATGGCCACGGGATGCTCGCTGCTCGGGAATCACGTCTGACAACTTGAGGCGAGAGTTCAGTGGCCATTGCTTCAGCTGATTACTTGCCAGCATCAAATGTAGCATAAAAACTCCCACCTGACAGATGATCACTTTCCTCAGCAGAAGCTGTTTCTCACTGCATTCCCAGCACAGACTCTGCAGGTTACAGTCTTTCTAGCAAAGTCTCCACCCAGTGTCACCTCACTGGAAGAACCTCTCTCACCATTGACAGATTGCTTCTGTCATATCTACTTCACCTCCCATCTATTCCATCAGCATGGATGCCGATTATACTGTCTCACCTCGGCCCTCAGAATCTGACCACGATGAGCCCCAACACCAGCAGCACCAGGCACAACAACAGCACCAACAACACCACCAACCTTCTCCGCAATCACTTGATGCCGCAGAGGACAGAGCACATCAACACCCGAGCACATTGCTGTCCGGCAGGCCAGGGCTGGCCTCACCATGGCCAGATTTACTTCACTTGACGCTGTACACCCTTACAGCTGCCACCTGATGCCCCAGGTTGGCACCCCCTCACAGCAACACCGTAAAGCATCCCTGCAATGACCAAGCCATTCCTTTCACACTCACCACCATTGCTGGAGGTACCGTTATGTCTCACCATTCACTGCAACTCATGAATCCACTTGCAAAGGTGCACACAGATCTGTCCAAGACCGGAAAGTGTTGAAAATATGAATTTTGATGTTTGACAGCACATTAACGGAAACTTTACAGAAACATTCGATAAAACACCCAAGTGGCTACCCTTGTGAATTATACTTGTGTACGAAAGACTGATACCTTGATGTTTTTAGTAATAACATGTATAAGTGTGAGAGTGTAGAATAGTGAACTTCACATTAACCCAATATCTATATTCAGTGTGACCTGTAATGACTTATGCATAAATTGCTGAGGCTTGCTCAAAATGTAACTGCAAAGACAGCCAGGACTAGTCAAGACTATCTCTGGTAACGGACAGTATCGCAGCTTACGCAGCTTATGAGGCCTTGTACTGCCTGTACCAGGGAAGCTAGAAATGAGAGAGATAAGGTAAATTCCAGTGGGGTGAAGAACTATAAACAAGATAACGGTGAACAGGGTAAAGTTGTAGGAAAAATACTGGAAAGGCGGGGCCAAGATGCTAAACTTAGTCTGAGTGACGATGGTATTGTGACCATTAGAACCAATTAAAATAGGTGATTTTGTTAAAGACCATATATGGACAATGCCCAAACGAACTTTTGATAAGAAATGGGTTAAAACCTGAAAACTCAAAAAACAACTTTACACAGACCGACTGCAAGAACAAAGGAACAGACTGAAGATGACGTCACCTGTGTCCAAGAGGTTCCAGAGACCTTGTGTGTTGTTATTTGGTATGATTGCACGAGGATGCGGGTGAGTGTGAGGGGTGACTGGTGAGATGGGAATGTGATGTTGTAAATAGAAAGAGAGGGGTGGGTGGATGTGCAAGGTTTGTTGGTGTGAGTAAGAATGTGCAGGGGTAGGGTTGGGAAGGCAGAGTGATGGGGGTGTGATGAGAGGCACAGCAAGATGAAGGGGAGTGTGGCTTTGTACTCAGGTTTCCTGATCTAATGAGATCATTGAAATGTTTGTGGCACTGCACCCAGGTCTTCCTGACAACATCCCTGCTGGTGACCCCCTCTGCAATCTCCAACCAGGCTGTTTTGGTGCCCTGGGGAGGTCTCTTCCATCCATTGGAAGAGGAGAGGACCACCCTGCATGCTTTGACACCCTTCATAATCATATGGAGGGAGCCATCGGACAACCTGGGAGCAGCCCTCTGCCTCTGTGCAGTCATTGTCAGTGTTTGCAGCACTCCAATGCTGCAGTGCACCGGCAGCACTATGTTACATTGACATTCAAATCCAACGTGGCCATGGCCCCTTTTAAGCTCCCGCTGAAAACGCGTCATCGATTACGTCAACAGACCTGACCCGCATCATTTAATTAGACCGGGTAACGCGCTGGGCGGGCTTAATAGGCCCTATTAACATAAAGTCATTTTCAGCAGCGGGGTCACGACCCGTCATTGCCATCGCACGCATCAGACCTGCCCAGGTAGGCACAATTCCGGCCGTGGTTTTTACGGCCTTGAGGATTCCATGGGCCATATGTATTTTCAATGTGAGAGGTTGCAGCCTCAGTATCGTTACCTGAAGTGGCAGCTGCTCAACTTTTGGTTACATTTTAGCCCTAGGCTCCTAAACTTTGGCCGCCTGGTGCAGAGTGGGGTGAGTGAGGCGGCAGATCTTCTCCTGGACCTGCTCTTGGACTTGGCGGAATCAGCAATTTGTAGGTTCAGGGTAGGCGGGGCCCATGGGGTGCGAGGGTGTCTCTGGATTCCAGCTCCTCTTCCGCGGTCTTGTCCGTGCCCAGGTGGCCCTGGAGAGGGAGCATGCGGTGTCCACCGGTACGTACGATACCTTCCGTGCCCGGAGGGCACCGCAGATCAGTGAGGTGATAATCGATCCTCACAATCACATTGTGATTTAATTATTGTTTGTGTGTGTGGCTGTATTGTACATACTTATTACTGGAAAAACAACCGAAAATGCTGGAAACACTCAGCAGGTCAGGCAGCACCGAGGAGAGAGAAACAGAGCCAAAGTTTCGGGTCGATGGCCCTTTGTCAGAACTGTTACTGGAGATTTGTGGTGTGCTGGGACACTTGCCTTAATGGGTTATGTCCCCGCCTGCTGACACTGGGGCAACTTAATGTCACCCCCCCCTACAGATAGTGAACAACGGCCCAATCTGAATATGTGAATGTTCGCTTCACCAATTGGAGCATTCAATGGCGGTGTATTTACCCAGGATACCCCGCGCGGCAGAAAGTGCCCTATCAATGACTACAGGAGTCCAGTGCGCAGGCGCGGGTCCGGGGCGTGGTCCAAGCATGCGCAGTGCGGGTGATGACGTTTGGGAGCAATGAAGGGTAAACAACAACAACGGTTCGAGAGAAGCAGATCGAACGGTTCAGGTCGATGACCTTCGTCAGAGCATTTCCTGTTGTACTAATGGCCGAACAAGCGATTCGGGAGGCGGGAGGAGATTGTGGGGACCGGGGAGGAATAGGCGCCGCGGCTGGACTGGGAAACTTAATAAACACCCGGCGTAGGCCTAAGGCCCGGAATAAGACCCGGCGGGCCACGTGTTTGCGCCGCGGCGCCTGGCCCAGCCGCCGGGGTGAGCGGGGCGACTGTCCGCCACCTTGCTGAAGGCTTCCTCCGCGGGTACAGGCCCGGGTTACCCCGGCAACCGACCGCCATCTTGGTGAAGGTAGGCGGGACTTGTCCCCGCGCCGCCATCTTGGACAGGGCAGGGGTCAGGGCGCATGTGCGCCCCTCTCCCAGTGCAGCTGCAGCAGAAGCATTTTTCAATATTCGTTTATGGGATGTGGGCATCCCTGCGAAAAACCAGCATTTATTGCCCATCCCTAACTGCCCTTGAGAAGGTGGTGGTGAGCCACCTTCTTGAACTGCTGCAGTCCATGTGGTGAAGGTACTCCCACAGTGCTGTTAGTGAGGGAGTTCCAGGATTTTGACCCAGCGACGATGAAGGATCGGCGATATACTTCCAAATCAGGATGGTGCATGACTTGGAGGGGAACTTGGAGGTGGTGGTGTTCCCATGTGCCTGCTGCCCTTGCCCTTCTAGGTGGAAGAGGTCGCGGGTTTGGGAGGTGCTGCCGATGAAGCCTTGGCGAGTTGCTGCAGTGCATCTTGTAGATGGTACAAGCCACAGTACGCCGGTGGTGGAGGGAGTGAATGTTTAAGGTGGTGGATGGGGTGTCAATCACGCAGGCTGCTTTGTCCTGGATGGTGTCGAGCTTCTTGAGTGTTGTTGGAGCTGTACTCATCCAGGCAAGTGGAGATTATACCATCACACTCATCGCACACGGGGGCTGTAGAAATGGAGCCAAGCAGAGCAGAGGGTGGGAGAGAGTGGGAGACGGGCAAAGATATGGTGCAATGGGTAAGGATTTCAGCACAGGGAGAGGGAGTGTGTGTGGGACAGGAATTTACAGCTTTTGGGTGAAACAAGAGAGGAAAGATTGTTCCATAGAAACTAGAATTGTCTGTTCTGAATTTCTGTCCTGCACTTACAGTGATGACTTTTGTAATCTCCTTTTTTCAGGGTATTGGAAGGGGAGGATTTGCAGACCAGAAACTCAACCAAACATCACGCCAAGATCTGACAGAGTCACTCGATTCATCGGCCTTTGAATGTGGAAGGAGAAATCTTTCTCTGTTCTTGTGTGTGGGAAAGGATTTCAAACATCATGTGATTGGGAAAGCACCAAGACCCATTCACACTTGAGCGAGAGTGTTCCAGTGCACTGACTGTGGAGAGAGCTGTCATCATGTTACACAGCCTGAAAAAACTTCGCACCATTCACAGTGGGGAGAAACCGTACACGTGTTCTGTGTGTGGACGAGGCTTCAACCGATCGTCCAACCAGGAGAGACAGATGGACCTTGGAGAAACCGTGGGAATGTGGGGACTGTGAGAAGGGATTCAATTATCCATCTGAGATGCAAATTCATTGGCGCAGTCACACTGGGGAGAGACTGTTCACCAGCTTCGTATGTGGGCAGGGATTCAGTCGGTCATCCATCCTGCTGAAACACCAGCGAGTTCACACTGACGAGAGACCGTTCAGGTGCTTTCACTGTGGGAAGAGATTCAGTCTTCACACCTCAATGAACACCAGCATGTTCACACTGGAGAGAATCCGTTCACCTGCTCCGTGTGTGCGAAGGGATTCACAAGGTCATCCAGTCTGCTGAAACACCAGCGAATTCATTCTGAAAGCAGCCCTTTTAAAATTCTTGTAAGTATTGGTATATATAGATTATTAAATAGAATACACTGGTTGAGATATAGAATTATTTCAATATTAAACTAGAATAACTCGGGATTATGTTAGGTTAAAACACACTCCAGATAGACACACATCTGCTGCCAAGCAGGGCTGAGTGTGAAGATTGAATTTAATGCCAGCAGGGTGTCTGGGGGACTGCTGGGGAGTGTGGCCAGAGAATCAGTCCCTTTTGTAAAGGACATTGGAAGCTGTGAGGGTTTGAAGGTTACAGATGCAGGTAATGAACACTCCTGTGTGGGAGAGTAAAGAACAAACTGATAGAGATTAATGGGCAAGAACAACGAATGATAACAGCTCACCGCCCCACTAAACCAGCAGCTCACTGCCCCACTAAACCAGGAGCTCACTGCCCCACTAAACCAGCAGCTCACTGCCCCAATAAACCAGCAGCTCGCATACCCACTGAATCATAGTGTTACTGTGAGAGGGGGGGGGGCGGGTGCTGAAGGAGATTAGAGATAGGAAGGGGCGAGGCCATGGAGGGATTTGAAAACAAGGATGATAATTTTGAAATCGGGGTGTTGCTTAACCCGGAGCCAGTGTAGGTCAGCGAGCACAGGTGAGATGGACGAACGGGACTTGGTACGAGTTAGGACACAGGCAGCCGAGTTTTGGATGATCTCAAGTTTACATCGGGTGGAATGTGGGAGGCCAGTCAGGAGTGCGTTGGAATAGTCAAGTCTAGAAGTAAGAAAGGCATGGATGTTACGGAGGTGGAAGTAGGCGGCCTTTGTTATGCTGCGGATATGTGGTCGGAAGCTCATTTCAGGGTCAAATATGACACCAATGTTGTGATTAGTGCGGTTCAGCCTCAGACAGATGTTAGGGAGAGCGATGGAGTCAGTGGCTAGGGAACGGAGTTGATGGCGGGGACCAAAAACAATGGCTTCGGACTTCCCATTGTTTAAATGGAGAACATTTTTGCCCATCCAGAACTGGATGTCGGTCAAGCAGTCTGACAAATTAGACACTGTGGAGGGGTTCGAAAGAAGAGGTAGAGGTAGAGCTGGGTGTCGTCAGCGTACATGTGGAAACTGACGCTGT
The DNA here is from genome assembly GCA_030390025.1 of Squalus acanthias. NCBI lineage: Eukaryota > Metazoa > Chordata > Chondrichthyes > Squaliformes > Squalidae > Squalus > Squalus acanthias. The sequence continues at coordinate 528,590 of JASTWF010000210.1, read as the reverse complement.
GTTTTTGGATGATGTCGCCAAGGGGCAACGTGTAGATGATAAATAGGAGGGGGCCAAGGATAGATCCATGGGGGACACCAGAGGTAACGATGTGGGAGCGGGAAGAGAGGCTAACTGATATTCTGATCCTTTCCGCACAGTATGATCCCAGCCCCAGACGTATCCCTCACTGCGGAGAGAGGCAGAGACAGTGAGGGAGCAGATACGTAGAGAGGGAAAGAAACACTGGGGTAGAGTTTGACTTATAGTACGTGCTATAGTACAAACCGGGTGATTGTGAATCAGCCACCCATTTTACACCGATGGAAATAAAACTCGGGAGAGATGTCGGGCAGGATCCCGGTTCATTCCCGGAGACGGGGCTGATTGTACACCCTGTGTTCATGCCCAGTGAGACTGCACACCAGGAGCAGAGCCTGGTCAATGTGACCCTGTGACACCTCGAGTGGGAGGGGCTCCGGCCGCTTTGTGACATCACTCCTGGCTGCTGTGTGATTGGCTCCTGGCTCCTGCGATGTCACCTGGAGTCAGGGGCCCGCCCCTTGTTACATCCCATCAGTGGGATGTCCGTGTGGGAGGAGCTGGAGTGACAGCTGACACAGGGAGTGAGTTTAGTCCCAATAAACAGGGCAAAGGACAGAAAAGAACTATTTAATATTAAAGTAAGTAATTCAAACACACTCATTAATTTCAATTATGGTCACAAAAATGCTCCTCCTGTATTCTGGGATTAAAATGAAACATTTTTCTATTGACAGTCTCTGGGAGTGAACAATCTCTCAGGAAGGTGGAGAGAGAAAAGTCAAATCATCGCCACACTGACTGGACTGGAAAAATATCGCTGGCTTCACAGAGCAGGTCTGGTGGGACCGAGACCCCCAGTGTGGGAGACGGGATAAAACGTGAAGCTTCAACAATGATTGGAAAGGTGAGGAACTTTACTGAAATCCCATCAGTCCAGGATTTCGCCGAGGTGAGAGTCTAACCCGACACTGGGAGCTGTTCAACATCTGCCGTCAGGCTCGGCCTTTGATGCGGCAAGTTGAGCGGATCTTAACTCGTAGATAAACCTTGCCCGTACCTCACCCGGGAGTGTTTGACACTTGCATGTAGAGGGATCTTTATTCTGTATTCACCCCATGCTGTACCCCAGCTGGTTTGCTTCATTGGGTAGTGTCAAGGGAGCTGTACGCTGCACATGATGTATTAGAGGGAGCTTTGCATGTCACCCGCGCTGCACCTGCCCTGCGAGTGTTTGAGTGGACAGTGTAGAGGAAGCTTTACTCTGTATCTCTCTATCTAACCTGTGTTGTACCTGCCCTTGGACTGTTTGATTGGGCAGTGTAAAGGGAGCTTTATTCTGTATCTCTCTATCTAACCTGTGCTGTACCTGCCCTTGGACTATTTGATTGGGCAGTGTAAAGGGAGCTTTACTCTGTATCTCTCTATCTAACCTGTGCTGTACCTGCCCTTGGACTATTTGATTGGGCAGTGTAAAGGGAGCTTTACTCTGTATCGCTCTGTCTAAGCCGTTCTGTACCTGCCCTTGGACTGTTTGATTGGGCAGTGTAAAGGGAGCTTTACTCTGTATCTCTCTATCTAACCTGTGCTGTACCTGCCCTTGGACTGTTTGATGGGGCAGTGTAAAGGGAGCTTTGCTCTGTGTATAACTCATGCTACATGCAGGAAGATTGTGGCAAATGGAATTCAATCCGGAGAATTGTGCGGTAATGAATTTGGGGAGGGCTAACAAGTCAACGGATCCTACACTCAGGAACATAGGAAGAGGAGTCGGCCATTCAGCCCTTCGAGCCTGTTCCGCCATTCAATGCGATCATGACTGCTCTGTGATCGAACTCCATATACCTGCCTTTGGCCCATATCCCTTAATAGCTTTGTTTAACATAAAGCAATAAATCTCCAGTTTAAAATTAACAATTGTTCGAGCATCAATTGCCGTTTGTGGAAGAGAGTTCAAACTTCTACCACTCTTTGTGTGTAGAAGTGTTTCCTAATTTCACTCCTGAAAGGACTGTCTCTAATTTTTAGACTATGTCCCCAGTCCTAGTATCCCAACCAGTGGAAATAGTTTCTCGCTATCTACTCTATCTGTTCCCCTTAATATCCTGAAAACTTCGCTCAGATCACCCTTTAACCTTCTAAATTCTAGGGAATACAACCCTAGTTTGTGTAAACTCTCCTCGTAACTTAATCCTTGAAGTCCGGGTATCATTCTGGTAAACCTCCGCTGCACTCCCTCCAAGGCCAATATATCCTTCCTAAGGTGTGGTGCCCAGAACTGCTCCCAGTACTCCAGGTGTGGTCTAACCAGGGCTTTGGAAAGCTGCAGCATAACCTCTACCCCTCTGTACTCTAGTCCTCTCGATATAAAGGCCAGCATTCCATTAGCCTTTTTGATTATTTTCTGTACCTGTTCAGGGCATTTTAATGATCTGTACCTGGACCCCCCAAGTCTCTTTGGACCTCCACTGTTTTTAGCTTTTCACCATTTAGAAAGTAACTTGTTCTATCCTTTTGGGGTCCAAAGTGGATGACCTCACATTTGCTTACATTGAAATCCATTTGCCATAGTTTTGCCCATTCAATTAATCTATCAATAGCCCTTTGTAATTTTATGCTTTCTTCTACAATGCTGCCTATCTTTGTGTCATCGGCAAATTTGGACATATGACTTTCTATAACATCATCTAAGTCATGAATAAATATTGTGAATAGTTGAGGCCCCAAAACACCGATCCCTGCAAACACCACATGTCACGTCCTGCCTATGTGAGTACCTACCCATTATCCCTACGCTGTATCCTGATGCTTTATAAAGGGTTATAAAGGTTTATGCTAGGTTATACATGATTATAAAATAATGTAAAGTATTATAATATATAAAGGGTTACAATAGAATATAAAGAGTATTGATGAATTATAAAGGAATATAAATGGTTATAACGATTGACAAAGGCTTATAAAGGGCTATAATGATTGGCAAAGGATTATACAAAATTATAAAGGGATTTAAATGGGGTACAAAATGATGCAAATTATGCTAATGGGACATAATCATTTATAAATCATTATAATTCTTAATAACACTTTATAAACCTTTTGTAAATGAATATTAAGGATTATAATTTAGGCTCCCTCTACACTGTCGCATCAAACACGTCCAGGGATGGAACAGCACAGGTTAGATACAGAGTAAAGATCTCACTACATTGTGCCGTTCAACACTCCCACGGCAGGTACAGCATGGGTTAGATAGAGAGGAAAGCTCGCTCTACACTGTGACCTTAAACATTTCCAGGGCAGGTACAGCCTGGGTTAGATACAGAGTAAAGCTCCCTTTACATTGTGCCATCAAACACCACCATGGCAGGTACAGCAGGGGTTAGATACAGAGAAAAGCTACCACTAAACTGTCCAATCAAACACTCGAAGGGCAGGTAGTGCACGGGTTTGGTACAGAGTAAAGCTCCCCCTGCAAAACCTATCAACCACTCCCAGGACAGGTACAGCACAGGGTTAGATACAGAATGCAGCTTCCTCTACACTGTCCCATCAAATATTCTCAGGTAGGTACAGCCCCAGTTAGATACCGAGTAAAGCTCCCTCTATAGTGTCGCACCAGATAATCCCAGGGCAGGTACAGCACAGGATGGATGCAGAGTAAAGCTCTTTCTACGCCGTCCCATCAAACATTCGCAGAGCATCTACAGCACGGTTTAGATGCAGAGTAAAGCTCCGTCTCCACTGTCACATCAAACACTCCCAGGGCAGGTACTGCCTGGGTTACATACAGAGCAACGCTCCCTCTACACTGCCCCATCAAACAGTCCCAGGGCATGAACAGCCCGTGTTAGATACAGAATAAAGCTCCATCTACACTGTCCCATCAAACACTGCCAGGTCAGGTATAGCACGGGTTAGATGCAGAGTAAAGTTCCCTCTACGCCGTCCCATCAAACATTCGCAGGGCAAATAGTGCTCAGAGTTAGATACAGAGTAAAGCTCCCCCTACACTGTCCCATCAAACACTTCCAGGGCAGGAACAGCAATGGGTTAGATACAGAGTAAAGCTCCCTCTACACTGACCCAATAAACACACGCAGGGCAGGTAAAGCACGGGTTAGATACAGAGTAAAGCTCCCTCTACGCCATCCCATCAAACACTCGCAGGGCAGGTAGTGCACAGGTTAGGTACAGAGTAAAGCTCCCTCTACACTGTCCCATCAAAAACTGCCAGGGCAGGTATAACACAGTTTATCAACAGAGTAAAGCCCCCTCGACAAAGACCCATCAAACATTCCCAGGGCAGGGACAGCATGGCTTAAATTCAGAGCCAAGCTGCCTCTACACTGTCCCAGCAAACACTCCCATGTCAGGTACAACACGGGTTAGATACAGAGTAATGCTCCCTCGACACTGTCCCATCAAACACTCCCAGGGCAGGTATAGCCCGGGTTAGATACAGAGTAAAGCTCCCTCTACACTGTCCCATCAAACACTCCCAGGGCATGTACAACACGGGTTAGATACAGAGTAAAGCTCCCTCGACACTGTCCCATCAAACACTCCCAGGGCAGGTACAGCATGGGTTAGATACAGAGTAAAGATCCCTCTACACTGTCCCATCAAACACTCCCAGGGCAGGTACAGCACGGGTTAGATACAGAGTAAAGCACCCTCTACACTGTCCCATCAAACACTCCCATGTCAGGTACAGCACGGGTTAGATACAGAGTAAAGCTCCCTCTACACTGTCCCATCAAACACTCCCAGGGCAGGTAAGTTATAGAGTAAAGCTCCCTCTACGTTGTGCCATCAAACAATCCCAGGGCAGGGACAGCAGGGGTTTGATACAGAGTAAAGCTCCCTCTACACTGTCCCATCAAACATTCCCAGGTTAACACACTGACATACCACACACCCCTCACGGGTAGCAATCTGATATACCCCACATCCATCACTGTAACACTGATATACACCACACCCCTCACTGTAACACTGATATACCCCACACTGTAACACTGATATACCCCACACCCCTCACTGTAACACACTGATATACCCCACACCCCTCACTGTAACACTGATATACCCCACACCCCTCACTGTAACACTGATATACCCCACACCCCTCACTGTAACACTCTGATATACCCCACACCACTCACTGTAACACTGATATACCCCACACCCCTCACTGAAACGTTCTGATATACCCCACACCCCTCACTGTAACACTGACATACCACACACCCCTCACTGTAACGTTCTGATATACCCTACATCCATCACTGTAACACTGATATACCCCATACCCTTCACTGTAACACTCTGATATGCGCCACACACCTCACTGTAACAAGGGGGTTCTTGTGCATGAAACACAATAAGTTAGCATCAGGTACAGCACGTAATCAAAAAGACAAATGGAATGTTGGCCTTTATTTCAAAGGGGTTGGAGTATAAAAGCAGAGAGGTCCTGCTACAACTGTTCAGGGTATTGGTGAGACCACACCTTGAGTACTGCGTGCAGTTTTGGTCTCCTTATTTAAGACAGGATATACTTGCATTGGAAGCAGTTCAGAGACGATTCACTAGGTTAATTCCAGAGATTGAGGGGTTTGACTTATGATGAAAGATTGAGCAGGCTGGGCCGATACTCATTGGAATTGAGAAGAATGAGAGGTGATCTTATGAAACATATAAGATACTGAGGGGGCTCGACAAGGTCGATGCAGGGGGGATGTTTCCCATCGTGGGGAAATCTAGAACGCGGGGGCATAGTTTTAGAATAAAAAGTCGCCCTTTTAGAACTGAGATGAGGAGGAATTTCTTCCCCCAGAGGGTCGTAAATCTGTGGAATTCTCTGCCCCAGAGAGCTTTGGGGGCCGAGTCATTAAATACATTTAAGATGGAGATAGACAGATTTTTGCAAGATAAGGGAGTGAAGGGTTATAGATACATAGAAGATAGGAGCAGGAGTAGGCCATCCGGCCCTTCGAGCCTGCTCCGCCATTTAATGAGATCATGGCTGATCCTTCAATTCAGTATCCCGTCCCCGCCTTCTCTCCGTAACCCTTAACCCCTTTTGCCTGTAGAAATATATCTAATTCCCTCTTAAATATATTTAATGAGCTGGCGTACACTGCCCTCTGTGGCAATGAGTTCCACAGGTTCACCACTCTCTGAGTGAAGAAATTCCCCCTCATTTCTGTCCTAAATGGTTTAGCCCTTATCCTTAAATTATGTCCTCTAGTTCTGTTCTCACCCGCCAAGGGAAACATTCCTTCTGCATCTAATCTGTCTAGACCTGTCAGAATTTTATACACTTCTATGAGGTCCCCTCTCAATCTTCTAAACTCCAGTGTGTACATCCCTAAACTACATAGTCTCTCCTCATAGGTCAATCCCGCCATTCCTGGTATCAGCCTGGTGAATCGCCGCTGCACCCCCTCCATGGCAAGAACATCTTTCCTCAGATGAGGCGACCAAAACTGTACACAGTACTCGAGGTGTGGTCTCACCAGTGCCCTGTACAGCTGCAGCAAGGTATCCCTGTTCCTGTATTCCAACCCTTTTGCTATGAAGGCCAGCATACCGTTTGCCTTCTTGACCGCCTGTTGCACCTGCATGCTCGCCTTCAGTGACTGGTGTACAAGAACACCCAGGTCTCTCTGTACTTCCCCCTCTCCCAATTTATTGCCATTTAAATAATAATTTGCCCTCCCGTTCCTGCACCCAAGGTGGATAACTTCGCACTTGTCCACATTATAGTGCATCTGCCATTTATCCGCCCAATCACCCAGTCTGTCCAAATCGCTCTGGAGCTTCCTGGTCTCCTCCTCTGAGCCCACCCCCCCTCCTAGTTTAGTGTCGTCTGCAAATTTGGAAATGCTGCATTCGACTCCCTGATCCAGGTCATTAATATAAATTGTGAACAGCTGGGGACCCAGGACAGATCCCTGTGGTACCCCACTTGTTACTGCCTGCCATTCAGAAAATGAGCCGTTTATTCCAACTCTCTGTTTTCTATCTGACAGCCAGTTCTCTATCCACGTCAATACTTTCCCCTTTATCCCATGAGCTTCAATTTTCCATGCTAATCTTTTATGTGGGACCTTATCGAAGGCCTTTTGGAAGTCCAGGTACACCACATCTACTGGCTCTCCCCCATCTATTTTACCAGTTACTCCCTCAAAAAATTCCAATAGATTAGTCAAGCACGATTTACCCTTTGTAAATCCATGTTGACTCTGTCCTATCCTGTCCCCATTTGCTAAGTGCTCGGCTATTTCATCCTTAATGATGGACTCCAGCATTTTGCCCACAACTGATGTAAGGCTTACAGGTCTGTAATTACCTGCTTTTTCCCTACCCCCCTTTTTGAATAGTGGGGTAACGTTAGCTACCCTCCAATCCATGGGCACTGTTCCCGAGTCTAATGAATTCTGAAAAATCATGCTTAGTGCATCCGCTATCTCTAGGGCCACCTCCTTCAGTACCCTAGGATGCATGTTATCAGGCCCTGGGGATTTGTCCGCCTTCAATCCCTTTAGCTTCCTTAACACCATATCCTTAGAGATATTGATTTGCGTCAGTTCCTCCTTTGCCAATGTCCCTATTTTTCCCGATATCCCAGGGAGGTTTTTTGTGTCTTCCTTCGTAAAGACTGACCCAAAGTATGCATTTAGTTGGTCTGCCATTTCCTTATTTCCCATTATATATTCCCCCGTATCTGACTGCAATGGACCAACTTTGGTTTTCACCAGTCTTTTCCTCTTGATATACTTATAAAAGCTTTTGGAGTTAGTTTTTATATTTTCCGCCAGCTTGCTTTCGTAAGCTATTTTGCCCTTCTTGATTAAGCCCTTTGCCCTCCTTTGCTCTATCTTAAACTGTTCCCAATCTTCCGCTCTGGCGCGTTTTTTGGCTATTTTATACGCCCTATCTTTGGATTTTATGCTGTCTCTAATTTCCCCTGTTATCCACGGTTGAGTCACCTTTTTAGATTTCCTTTTATGCCAGATTGGTATAAACAATTTTTGCAATTTTGTCATTCTATCTTTAAATGCTTGCCATTGTTTATCTACCTCCAGTCCTCCCAGGAACGTTGTCCAATCAGACCTACTCAGTTCCCGTCTAATGGCATCATAATTCCCCTTGTTTAAATTCAGGACCTGAGTCTCTGAGTCAATTTCTTCGCTCTCCATTTCGAGTGAGAAATCGATCATGTTATGATCGCTCTGACCCAAGGGTCCCCGTACAACAAGATTACTAATTAGTCCCTTCTCATTGCACAGTACCCAGTCCAATATAGCCTGTTCCCGAGTTGGTTCCTCGACATATTGATCCAGATAACCATCCCTTAAACACTCAAGGAATTCCTCCTCCTCATTATTTTTACTGATTATGAGGGGTGGGCGGTTAAGTGGCTTTGAGCCCATGATCAGTAATGATCTTCTTGAAGACGGAGCAGGCTCGAGGGGCCAAGTGACCTATTCCTGCTCCTATTTCTTATGTTAACACATTGATATACTCCACACCCCTCACTGTAACACACTGATATACCCCACACCCCTCACTGTAACACTGATATACACCACACCCCTCACTGTAACACTGATATACCCCACATCCCTCACTGTAACATTCTGATATACTCGACACCCCTCACTGTAACACTGATATACCCCACACCCCTCACTGTAACACTCTGATATACCCCACACCCCTCACTGTAACACTGATATACCCCACACCCCTCACTGTAACACTGACATACCCCACACCACTCACTGGAACACACTGACATACCCCACAACCCTCACTGTAACACTCTGATATACCCCACACCCCTCACTGTAACACTCTGATATACCCCACACCCCTCACTGTAACACTGATATACCCCACACCCCTCACTGTAACACTGATATACCCCACACCCCTCACTGTAACACTGATATACCCCACACCCCTCACTGTAACACTCTGATATACCCCACACCCCTCACTGTAACACTGATATACCCCACACCCCTCACTGTAACACTGATATACCCCACACCCCTCACTGTAACACTGATATACCCCACACCCCTCACTGTAACACTGATATACCCCACACCCCTCACTGTAACACTGATATACCCCACACCCCTCACTGTAACATTCTGATATACCCCACACCCCTCACTGTAACATTCTGATATACTCCACACCCCTCACTGTAACACTGATATACCCCACACCCCTCACTGTAACATTCTGATATACCCCACACCCCTCACTGTAACATTCTGATATACCCCACACCCCTCACTGTAACATTCTGATATACCCCACACTCCTCACTGTAACACTGATATACCCCACACCTCTCACTGTAACATTCTGATATACCCCACACCCCACACTGTAACACTCTGATATACCCCACACCCCTCACTGTAACACTCTGATATACCCCACACCCCTCACTGTAACACTGATATACCCCACACCCCTCACTGTAACACTGATATACCACACACCCCTCACTGTAACATTCTGATATACCCCACACCCCTCACTGTAACATTCTGATATACCCCACACCCCTCACTGTAACATTCTGATATACCCCACACTCCTCACTGTAACACTGATATACCCCACACTCCTCACTGTAACACTGATATACCCCACACCCCTCACTGTAACATTCTGATATACCCCACACCTCTCACTGTAACATTCTGATATACCCCACACCCCACACTGTAACACTGATATACCCCACACCCCTCACTGTAACACTCTGATATACCCCACACCCCTCACTGTAACACTGATATACCCCACACCCCTCACTGTAACACTGATATACCCCACACCCCTCACTGTAACATTCTGATATACCCCACACCCCTCACTGTAACACTGATATACCCCACACCCCTCACTGTAACACTGATATACCCCACACCCCTCACTGTAACACTCTGATATACCCCACACCTCTCACTGTAACACTCTGATATACCCCACACCCCTCACTGTAACACTGATATACCCCACACCCCTCACTGTAACACTGATATACCCCACACCCCTCACTGTAACATTCTGATATACCCCACACCCCTCACTGTAACATTCTGATATACCCCACACTCCTCACTGTAACATTCTGATATACCCCACATCCCTCACTGTAACACTGATATACCCCACACCCCTCACTGTAACACTGATATACCCCACACCCCTCACTGTAACACTGATATACCCCACACCCCTCACTGTAACACTCTGATATACCCCACACCCCTCACTGTATCACTGATATACCCCACACCCCTCACTGTAACACTGATATACCCCACACCCCTCACTGTAACACTCTGATATACCCCACACCCCTCACTGTAACACTGATATACCCCACACCCATCACTGTAACACTGATATACCCCACACCCATCACTGTAACACTGATATACCCCACACCCCTCACTGTAACACTGATATACCCCACACCCCTCACTGTAACACTGATATACCCCACACCCCTCACTGTAACACACTGATATACCCCACACCCCTCACTGTAACACTGATATACCCCACACCCCTCACTGTAACACTGATATACCCCACACCCCTCACTGTAACACTGATATACCCCACACCCCTCACTGTAACACTGATATACCCCACACCCCTCACTGTAACACACTGATATACCCCACACCCCTCACTGTAACAATGATATACCACACCCCTCACTGTACAATGATATACCACACCCTCACTGTAACAATGATATACCACACCCCTCACTGTAACAATGATATACCACACCCCTCACTGTAACAATGATATACCACACCCCTCACTGTAACAATGATATACCACACCCCTCACTGTAACAATGATATACCACACCCCTCACTGTAACAATGATATACCACACCCTCACTGTAACAATGATATACCACACCCCTCACTGTAACAATGATATACCACACCCCTCACTGTAACAATGATATACCACACCCCTCACTGTAACAATGATATACCACACCCCTCACTGTAACAATGATATACCACACCCCTCACTGTAACAATGATATACCACACCCCTCACTGTAACAATGATATACCACACCCCTCACTGTACAATGATATACCACACCCCTCACTGTAACACTGATATAACCACACCCCTCACTGTAACACTGATATACCACACCCTCACTGTAACAATGATATACCACACCCCTCACTTGTAACAATGATATCCACAACCCTCACTGTAACAATGATTATACCACACCCTCACTGTAAACAATGATAACCACACCCCTCACTGTAACAATGATAACCCACACCCTCACTTAGCAATGATATACCACACCCCTCACTGTAACAATGATATACCACACCCCTCACTGTAACAAAGATATACCACACCCCTCACTTTAAAAATATATACCACACCCCTCACTGTACCAATGATATACCACACCCCTCACTGTAAACAATGATATACCACACCCCTCACTGTAACAATGATATACCACACCCCTCACTGAACATGATATACCACACCCCTCACTGTAACACTGATATACCACACCCCTCACTGGAACACTGATATACCACACCCCTCACTGTACCAATGATATACCACACCCTCACTGTAACAATGATATACCACACCCCTCACTGTAACAATGATATACCACACCCCTCACTGGAACACTGATATACCACACCCCTCACTGTAACAATGATATACCACACCCCTCACTGTACCAATGATATACCACACCCCTCACTGGAACACTGATAAAGCACACCCCTCACTTTAATAAATATATACACACCCCTCACTGTAACAATGATATACCACACCCCTCACTGTAACAATGATATACCACACCCTCACTGTACTAATGATATACCACACCCCTCACTGTAACAATGATATACCACACCCCTCACTGTAACAATGATATACCACACCCCTCACTGTAACAATGATATACCACACCCCTCACTGTAACACTGATATACCACACCCCTCACTGTAACAATGATATACCACACCCCTCACTGTAACACTGATATACCCCACACCCCTCACTGTAACACTGATATACCTCACACCCCTCACTGTAACACTGATATACCCCACACCCCTCACTGTAACACTGATATACCCCACACCCCTCACTGTAACACTGATATACCCCACACCCCTCACTGTAACACTGATATACCCCACACCCCTCACTGTAACACTGATATACCCCACACCCCTCACTGTAACACTGATATACCCCACACCCCTCACTGTAACACTGATATACCCCACACCCCTCACTGTAACACTGATATACCCCACACCCCTCACTGTAACACTGATATACCCCACACCCCTCACTGTAACACTGATATACCTCACACCCCTCACTGTAACTCTGATATACCCCACACCCCTCACTGTAACACTGATATACCCCACACCCCTCACTGTAACACTGATATACCCCACACCCCTCACTGTAACACTGATATACCCCACACCCCTCACTGTAACACTGATATACCCCACACCCCTCACTGTAACACTGATATACCACACCCCTCACTGTAACACTGATATACCACACCCCTCACTGTAACACTGATATACCCACACCCCTCACTGTAACACTGATATACCCACACCCCTCACTGTAACACTGATATACCACACCCCTCACTGTAACAATGATATACCACACCCCTCACTGTAACAATGATATACCCCACACCCTCACTGTAACACTGATATACCCACACCCCTCACTGTATCAATGATGTACCACACCCCTCACTGTAACAATGATATACCACACCCCTCACTGTAACACTGATATACCCACACCCCTCACTGTAACTATGATATACCACACCCCTCACTGTAACAATGATATACCACACCCCTCACTGTAACACTGATATACCCACACCCCTCACTGTAACACTGATATACCCCAACCCCTCACTGTAACACTGATATACCCCACACCCCTCACTGTAACACTGATATACCACACCCCTCACTGTAACAATGATATACCACACCCCTCACTGTAACAACTGATATACCACACCCCTCACTGTAACAATGATATACCACACCCCTCACTGTAACAATGATATACCACACCCCTCACTGTAACAATGATATACCCACACCCCTCACTGTAACAATGATATACCCACACCCCTCACAGTAACACTGATATACCCACACCCCTCACTGTAACAATGATATACCACACCCCTCACTGTAACAATGATATACCACACCCCTCACTGTAACAATGATATACCACACCCCTCACTGTAACACTGATATACCACACCCCTCACTGTAACAATGATATACCACACCCCTCACTGTAACACTGATATACCACACCCCTCACTGTAACAATGATATACCACACCCCTCACTGTAACACTGATATACCACACCCCTCACTGTAACACTGATATACCCACCCCTCACTGTAACACTGATATACCACACCCCTCACTGTAACAATGATATACCACACCCCTCACTGTAACAATGATATACCACACCCCTCACTGTAACACTGATATACCACACCCCTCACTGTAACAATGATATACCACACCCCTCACTTTAAAAATGATATACCACACCCCTCACTGTAACAATGATATACCACACCCCTCACTGTAACAATGATATACCACACCCCTCACTGTAACAATGATATACCACACCCCTCACTGTAACAATGATATACCACACCCCTCACTGTAACAATGATATACCACACCCCTCACTGTAACAATGATATACCACACCCCTCACTGTAACAATGATATACCACACCCCTCACTGTAACAATGATATACCACACCCCTCACTGTAACAATGATATACCACACCCCTCACTGTAACAATGATATACCACACCCTCACTGTAACACTGATATACCCCACACCCCTCACTGTAACAAACTGATATACCCCACACCCCTCACTGTAACACTGATATACCCCACACTCCTCACTGTAACACTGATATATCCCACACCCCTCACTGTACCACTGATATACCCCACACCCCTCACTGTAACACTGATATACCCCACACTCCTCACTGTAACACTCGGATATACCCCACACCCCTCACTGTAACAAACTGATATAACCCACACCCCTCACTGTAACACTGATATACCCCACACCCCTCACTGTAACACTGATATACCCCACACCCCTCACTGTAACAAACTGATATACCCCACACCCCTCACTGTAACATTGATATACCCCACACCCCTCACTGTAACACTGATATACCCCACACCCTCACTGTAACACTGATATACCCCACACCCCTCACTGTAACATTGATATACCCCACACCCCTCACTGTAACATTGATATACCCCACACCCCTCACTGTAACACACTGATATACCCCACACCGCTCACTGTAACACTCTGATATACCCCACACCCCTCACTGTAACACTGATATACCCCACACCCCTCACTGTAACACACTGATATACCCACACCGCTCACTGTAACACTGATATACCCCACACCCCTCACTGTAACACTGATATACCCCACACCCCTCACTGTAACACTGATATACCCCACACCCCTCACTGTAACACTGATATACCCCACACCCCTCACTGTAACACTGATATACCCCACACCCCTCACTGTACCATTGATATACCCCACACCCCTCACTGTAACACTGATATACCCCACACCCCTCACTGTAACACTGATATACCCACACACCTCACTGAAACACTGATATACCCCACACCCCTCACTGTAACACTGATATACCCCACACCCCTCACTGTAACACTGATATATCCCACACCCCTCACTTTAACACTGATATACCCCACACCCCTCACTGTAACACTCTGATATACCCCACACCCCTCACTGTAACACTGATATACCCCACACCCATCACTGTAACACTGATATACCCCACACCCATCACTGTAACACTGATATACCCCACACCCCTCACTGTAACACTGATATACCCCACACCCCTCACTGTAACACTGATATACCCCACACCCCTCACTGTAACACACTGATATACCCCACACCCCTCACTGTAACACTGATATACCCCACACCCCTCACTGTAACACTGATATACCCCACACCCCTCACTGTAACACTGATATACCCCACACCCCTCACTGTAACACTGATATACCCCACACCCCTCACTGTAACACACTGATATACCCCACACCCCTCACTGTAACACTGGTATACCCCACACCACTCACTGTAACATTCTGATATACCCCACACCCCTCACTGTAACACTGATATACCCCACACCCCTCACTGTAACACTGATATACCCCACCCCTCACTGTAACACTGATATACCCCACACCACTCACTGTAACACTGATATACCCACACCCCTCACTGTAACAATGATATACCACACCCCTCACTGTAACACTGATATACCACACCCCTCACTGTAACAATGATATACCACACCCCTCACTGTAACAATGATATACCACACCCCTCACTGTAACAATGATATACCACACCCCTCACTGTAACACTGATATACCACACCCTCACTGTAACAATGATATACCCACACCCCTCACTGTAACAATGATATACCACACCCCTCACTGTAACAATGATATACCCACACCCTCACTGTAACACTGATATACCACACCCCTCACTGTAACACTGATATACCACACCCCTCACTGTAACAATGATATACCACACCCCTCACTGTAACACTGATATACCACACCCCTCACTGTAACAATGATATACCACACCCCTCACTGTAACAATGATATACCCACACCCCTCACTGTAACACTGATATACCACACCCCTCACTGTAACAATGATATACCACACCCCTCACTGTAACAATGATATACCACACCCCTCACTGTAACACTGATATACCACACCCCTCACTGTAACAATGATATACCCACACCCCTCACTGTAACACTGATATACCACACCCCTCACTGTAACACTGATATACCACACCCCTCACTGTAACAATGATATACCACACCCCTCACTGTAACACTGATATACCACACCCCTCACTGTAACACTGATATACCACACCCCTCACTGTAACACTGATATACCACACCCCTCACTGTAACACTGATATACCACACCCCTCACTGTAACACTGATATACCCACACCCCTCACTGTAACACTGATATACCACACCCCTCACTGTAACAATGATATACCACACCCCTCACTGTAACAATGATATACCACACCCCTCACTGTAACAATGATATACCACACCCCTCACTGTAACAATGATATACCACACCCCTCACTGTAACAATGATATACCACACCCCTCACTGTAACAATGATATACCACACCCCTCACTGTAACAATGATATACCACACCCCTCACTGTAACAATGATATACCACACCCCTCACTGTAACACTGATATACCACACCCCTCACTGTAACACTGATATACCACACCCCTCACTGTAACAATGATATACCACACCCCTCACTGTAACACTGATATACCACACCCCTCACTGTAACAATGATATACCACACCCCTCACTGTAACAATGATATACCACACCCCTCACTGTAACACTGATATACCACACCCTCACTGTAACACTGATATACCACACCCCTCACTGTAACAATGATATACCACACCCCTCACTGTAACAATGATATACCACACCCCTCACTGTAACAATGATATACCACACCCCTCACTGTAACAATGATATACCACACCCTCACTGTAACAATGATATACCACACCCCTCACTGTAACAATGATATACCACACCCTCACTGTAACAATGATATACCACACCCCTCACTGTAACAATGATATACCACACCCTCACTGTAACAATGATATACCACACCCCTCACTGTAACAATGATATACCACACCCCTCACTGTAACAATGATATACCACACCCCTCACTGTAACAATGATATACCACACCCCTCACTGTAACAATGATATACCACACCCCTCACTGTAACAATGATATACCACACCCCTCACTGTAACAATGATATACCACACCCCTCACTGTAACAATGATATACCACACCCCTCACTGTAACAATGATATACCACACCCCTCACTGTAACAATGATATACCACACCCTCACTGTAACAATGATATACCACACCCCTCACTGTAACAATGATATACCACACCCCTCACTGTAACACTGATATACCACACCCCTCACTGTAACACTGATATACCACACCCCTCACTGTAACACTGATATACCACACCCCTCACTGTAATAAATATATACCACACCCCTCACTGTAACAATGATATACCACACCCCTCACTGTAACAATGATATACCACACCCCTCACTGTAACAATGATATACCACACCCCTCACTGTAACATTGATATACCACACCCCTCACTGTAACAATGATATACCACACCCCTCACTGTAACACTGATATACCACACCCCTCACTGTAACAATGATATACCACACCCCTCACTGTAACAATGATATACCACACCCTCACTGTAACAATGATATACCACACCCCTCACTGTAACAATGATATACCACACCCCTCACTGTAACACTGATTTACCACACCCCTCACTGTAACAATGATATACCACACCCCTCACTGTAACACTGATATACCACACCCTCACTTTAATAATGATAATACCACACCCCTCACTGTAACAATGATATACCACACCCCTCACTGTAACACTGATAAACCACACCCCTCACTGTAACAATGATATACCACACCCCTCACTGTACTATGATATACCACACCCATCACTGTAACACTGATATCACCACACCCCTCACTGTACAATGATATACCACACCCCTCACTTTAATAATGATATTCCACACCCCTCACTGTACCATGGATTACACAACCCCTCACTGTACAATGATATACCACACCCCTCACTGTAACAATGATATACCACACCCCTCACTGTAACAATGATATACCACACCCCTCACTGTATCAATGATATACCACACCCCGCACTTTAATCATGATATACACACCCCTCACTTTAATATGATATACCACACACCCTCACTGTAACAAAGATATACCACACCCTCACTGTAAAATGATATACCACACCCCTCACTGTAACAATGATATACCACACCCCTCACTGTAACAATGATATACCACACCCCTCACTGTAACAATGATATACCACACCCCTCACTGTAACAATGATATACCACACCCCTCACTGTAACAATGATATACCACACCCCTCACTGTAACACTGATATACCACACCCCTCACTGTAACAATGATATACCACACCCCTCACTGTAACAATGATATACCACACCCCTCACTGTAACAATGATATACCACACCCCTCACTGTAACAATGATATACCACACCCCTCACTGTAACAATGATATACCACACCCCTCACTGTAACAATGATATACCACACCCTCACTGTAACAATGATATACCACACCCCTCACTGTAACAATGATATACCACACCCCTCACTGTAACAATGATATACCACACCCCTCACTGTAACAATGATATACCACACCCCTCACTGTAACAATGATATACCACACCCCTCACTGTAACAATGATATACCACACCCCTCACTGTAACAATGATATACCACACCCCTCACTGTAACAATGATATACCACACCCCTCACTGTAACAATGATATACCACACCCCTCACTGTAACAATGATATACCACACCCCTCACTGTAACAATGATATACCACACCCCTCACTGTAACAATGATATACCACACCCCTCACTGTAACAATGATATACCACACCCTCACTGTAACAATGATATACCACACCCCTCACTGTAACAATGATATACCACACCCCTCACTGTAACAATGATATACCACACCCCTCACTGTAACAATGATATACCACACCCCTCACTGTAACAATGATATACCACACCCCTCACTGTAACAATGATATACCACACCCCTCACTGTAACAATGATATACCACACCCCTCACTGTAACAATGATATACCACACCCCTCACTGTAACACTGATATACCACACCCCTCACTGTAACAATGATATACCACACCCCTCACTGTAACAATGATATACCACACCCCTCACTGTAACAATGATATACCACACCCCTCACTGTAACAATGATATACCACACCCCTCACTGTAACAATGATATACCACACCCCTCACTGTAACAATGATATACCACACCCCTCACTGTAACAATGATATACCACACCCCTCACTGTAACAATGATATACCACACCCCTCACTGTAACAATGATATACCACACCCCTCACTGTAACAATGATATACCACACCCCTCACTGTAACAATGATATACCACACCCCTCACTGTAACAATGATATACCACACCCCTCACTGTAACAATGATATACCACACCCCTCACTGTAACAATGATATACCACACCCCTCACTGTAACAATGATATACCACACCCCTCACTGTAACAATGATATACCACACCCCTCACTGTAACACTGATATACCACACCCCTCACTGTAACACTGATATACCACACCCCTCACTGTAACACTGATATACCACACCCCTCACTGTAACAATGATATACCACACCCCTCACTGTAACAATGATATACCACACCCCTCACTGTAACAATGATATACCACACCCCTCACTGTAACACTGATATACCACACCCCTCACTGTAACAATGATATACCACACCCCTCACTGTAACAATGATATACCACACCCCTCACTGTAACAATGATATACCACACCCCTCACTGTAACAATGATATACCACACCCCTCACTGTAACACTGATATACCACACCCCTCACTGTAACAATGATATACCACACCCCTCACTGTAACAATGATATACCACACCCCTCACTGTAACAATGATATACCACACCCCTCACTGTAACACTGATATACCACACCCCTCACTGTAACAATGATATACCACACCCCTCACTGTAACAATGATATACCACACCCCTCACTGTAACATGATATACCACACCCTCACTGTAACAATGATATACCACACCCCTCACTGTAACAATGATATACCACACCCCTCACTGTAACAATGATATACCACACCCTCACTGTAACAATGATATACCACACCCCTCACTGTAACAATGATATACCACACCCCTCACTGTAACAATGATATACCACACCCCTCACTGTAACAATGATATACCACACCCCTCACTGTAACAATGATATACCACACCCCTCACTGTAACAATGATATACCACACCCCTCACTGTAACACATGATATACCACACCCCTCACTGTAACAATGATATACCACACCCCTCACTGTAACAATGATATACCACACCCCTCACTGTAACAATGATATACCACACCCTCACTGTAACAATGATATACCACACCCCTCACTGTAACAATGATATACCACACCCCTCACTGTAACAATGATATACCACACCCCTCACTGTAACAATGATATACCACACCCCTCACTGTAACAATGATATACCACACCCCTCACTGTAACAATGATATACCACACCCCTCACTGTAACAATGATATACCACACCCCTCACTGTAACAATGATATACCACACCCCTCACTGTAACAATGATATACCACACCCTCACTGTACCAATGATATACCACACCCCTCACTGTAACAATGATATACCACACCCCTCACTGTAACAATGATATACCACACCCTCACTGTAACAATGATATACCACACCCCTCACTGTAACAATGATATACCACACCCCTCACTGTAACAATGATATACCACACCCCTCACTGTAACAATGATATACCACACCCTCACTGTAACAATGATATACCACACCCCTCACTGTAACAATGATATACCACACCCCTCACTGTAACAATGATATACCACACCCCTCACTGTAACAATGATATACCACACCCCTCACTGTAACAATGATATACCACACCCCTCACTGTAACAATGATATACCACACCCCTCACTGTAACAATGATATACCACACCCCTCACTGTAACAATGATATACCACACCCTCACTGTAACAATGATATACCACACCCCTCACTGTAACAATGATATACCACACCCCTCACTGTAACAATGATATACCACACCCCTCACTGTAACAATGATATACCACACCCTCACTGTAACAATGATATACCACACCCCTCACTGTAACAATGATATACCACACCCTCACTGTAACAATGATATACCACACCCCTCACTGTAACAATGATATACCACACCCCTCACTGTAACAATGATATACCACACCCCTCACTGTAACAATGATATACCACACCCCTCACTGTAACAATGATATACCACACCCCTCACTGTAACAATGATATACCACACCCCTCACTGTAACAATGATATACCACACCCCTCACTGTAACAATGATATACCACACCCCTCACTGTAACAATGATATACCACACCCCTCACTGTAACAATGATATACCACACCCCTCACTGTAACAATGATATACCACACCCCTCACTGTAACAATGATATACCACACCCCTCACTGTAACAATGATATACCACACCCCTCACTGTAACAATGATATACCACACCCCTCACTGTAACAATGATATACCACACCCCTCACTGTAACAATGATATACCACACCCCTCACTGTAACAATGATATACCACACCCCTCACTGTAACAATGATATACCACACCCCTCACTGTAACAATGATATACCACACCCCTCACTGTAACAATGATATACCACACCCCTCACTGTAACAATGATATACCACACCCCTCACTGTAACAATGATATACCACACCCCTCACTGTAACAATGATATACCACACCCCTCACTGTAACAATGATATACCACACCCCTCACTGTAACAATGATATACCACACCCCTCACTGTAACAATGATATACCACACCCCTCACTGTAACAATGATATACCACACCCCTCACTGTAACAATGATATACCACACCCCTCACTGTAACAATGATATACCACACCCCTCACTGTAACAATGATATACCACACCCCTCACTGTAACAATGATATACCACACCCCTCACTGTAACAATGATATACCACACCCCTCACTGTAACAATGATATACCACACCCCTCACTGTAACAATGATATACCACACCCCTCACTGTAACAATGATATACCACACCCTCACTGTAACAATGATATACCCACACCCCTCACTGTAACAATGATATACCCCACACCCCTCACTGTAACACTGATATACCCCACACCCCTCACTGTAACATTCTGATATACCCCACACCCCTCACTGTAACACTGATATACCCCACACCCCTCACTGTAACATTCTGATATACCCCACACCCCTCACTGTAACACACTGATATACCCCACACCCCTCACTGTAACACACTGATATACCCCACACCCCTCACTGTAACACACTGATATACCCCACACCCCTCACTGTAACACTGATATACCCCACACCCCTCACTGTAACACTGATATACCCCACACCCCTCACTGTAACACTGATATACCCCACACCCCTCACTGTAACACTGATATACCCCACACCCCTCACTGTAACACTGATATACCCCACACCCCTCACTGTAACACTGATATACCC
>JASTWF010000210.1:290000-505243 GCA_030390025.1 Squalus acanthias | reverse complement strand
GTGTCCCTCTGAGAATGCAGCGCTCCCTCAGTACTGACCCTCAGAAAGTGCAGCACTCCCTCAGTACTGACCCTCAGAAAGTGCAGCGCTCCCTCAGTACTGTCCCTCCGACAGTGCAGCGCTCCCTCAGCACTGCCCCTCCGACAGTGCAGCACTCCCTCAGTACTGCCCCTCTGACAGTGCAGCGCTCCCTCAGTACATCCCCTCTGACAGTGCAGCGCTCCCTGAGTACTGCCCATTCGACAGGGCAGCGCTCCCTCAGTACTGCGCCTCCGACAGTGCAGCGCTGCCTCATTACCCCTCCTTCAACAGCGCAGCACTCGCAAAGTATTGCCCCTCCTATAGTGCAGCACTCCCTCAGTATTGCCCCTCCGATAATGCAGCACTCCCTCCGTACTGCCCCTCCGACAGTGCAGCGCTCCCTCTGTACTGCCCCTCCGACAATGCAGCGCTCCCTCAGTACTGCCCCTCCGACAGTGCAACGCTCCCTCAGTACTGCCCCTCCGACAATGCAGCGCTCCCTCAGTACTTCCCCTCCGACAGTGCAGCACTCCGAGTACTGCCCCTTCGACAATGCAATGCTCCCTCCGTACTGCCCCTCCAACAGTGCAGTGCTCCCTCAGTATGTCCCCTCCGACAGTGTAGCGCACCCTTAGCACAGTCCCCCCGACAGTGAAACACTCCCTCAGTATTGCCTCTCCGACTGTGCGACATTCCCTCAGTAATGCCCCTCCAGCAGTGCAGCACTCCCTCAGTACTGCCCCTCCAACAATGCAGCGCTCCCTCAGTACTGCCCCTCCAACAATGCAGCACTCCCTCAGTACTGCCCCTCCGACAGTGCAGCACTCCCCCAGTACTGACCCTCCAAAAATGCAGCACTCCCTCAGTACTGCTCCTGACAGTGCAGCGCTCCCTCAGTACTGCCCCTCCAACAGTGCAGCACTCCCTCAGCAGTGCCCCTCCGACAGTGCATCGTTCCCTCAGTACTGCGCCTCTGACAGTGCAGTGCTACCTCATTACCCCTCCTTCAACAGCGCAGCAATCCCAAAGTAGTGCCCCTCCTATAGTGCAGCACTCCCTCAGTCCTGCCCCTCTGACAATGCAGTGCTACCTCTGTCTGAACCCTCCGACAGTGCAGCGCTCCTGCAGTCCTGCCCCTCCGACAGTGCAGCTTTCCCTCAGTACTCCCCCTCCGATAGTGCAGCTATCCCTCAGTACTCCCCCTCCGATAGTGAAGCTATCCCTCAGTACTGCCCCTCTGACAGTGCAACGCTCCCTCAGCACTGTCCCTCTGACAGTGCAGCGCTTCCTCAGTACTGTCCCTCCGACAGTGCAGCGCTCCCTCAGTAATGCCCCTCCCACACTGCAGTGCTCCCTCAGTACTGCCCCTCGGACAGTGCTATGCTCCCTCAGTACTGCCCCTCCGACAGTGCAGCGCTCCCTCAGTACTGCCCCTCCGACAGTGCAGCGCTCCCTCAGTACTACCCCTTCGACAGTGCAGCTCTCCCTCAGGACGAACTCTCCGACAGTGCAGCGTGCCCTCAGTACTGCCCTTCAGACAGTGCAGCGCCCCCTCAGTACTACCCCTTCGACAGTGCAGCTCTCCCTCAGTACTGACCCTCCGACATTGCAGCGCTCCCTCAGTACTGCCCCTCTGACAATGCAGCGCTCCCTCAGTACTGCCCCTGACAGTGCAGCGCTCCCTCAGTACTGCCCCTCCGACAGTGCAGCGTTCCCTCAGTACTGACCCTCCGACAGTGCAGCGTTCCCTCAGTACTGACCCTCCGACAGTGCAGCTCTCCCTCAGTACTGACCCTCCGACAGTGCAGCGTTCCCTCAGTACTGCCCCTCCGACAGTGTAGCATTCCCTCAGTACTGACCCTCCGACAGTGCAGCACTTCCTCAGTACTGCCACTCCGACAGTGCAGCACTCCCTCAGTACTGCCACTCCGACAGTGCAGCACTCCCTCAGTACTGACACTCCTACAGTGCAGTGCTCCCTCAGTACTGCCCCTCCCATAGTGCAGCGCTCCCTCAGTACTGCCCCTCCGACAGTGCAGCGCTCCCTCAGTACTGACACAGGGGGTGTCACGCTGGATTTTAGGGCTCGAGTCTCTGGACTGCGGCTCAAACCCATGACCTTGTCACTCAGACGTGAGAGTGACACAAAGTGAGCCACAGCTGAGAGCTGAGCAATGTCACAGAAAGGTCAGGGGTCATGATGACCCTGCGCAGTCAGACATTTGATGATCATAGGATCATCGAATCATACAGCACAGAAGGAGGCCATTCGAGCCATCGTGCCTGTGTCGTCTCTTTTAAAGAGCGATACAGTTAGTCTCACTCCCGACTCTTTCCCCATTGCCCTGCGAATTTCACTGCTTCAAGTATTTATTCAATTCCCTTTTGAAAGTTATTGTTGAATCTGCTTCCACCGCCCGTTCAGGCAGTGCTTTCCAGATCACAACAACTCACTGTGTCAAAAAAATCTCCTCATCTCCCCTCTGGTTCTTTTTCCAATTATCTTAAATCGGTTTCCTCTGGTTACCGAGCCTCCTACCACTGGAAACAGTTTCTCCTTATGTGGGATCCGTTCCTCCTCCCACAATGGTAAAAATTGGACTATGAAATATAAAAACCCAGAACTGCACAGCCCGCACAAAGAGATGGGCAATAAAGGGTTAATTCAAACATTGCAGACGGACCTTCAGGAGACTGGATCACAGACAATCTAATAGACGATTGCTTCTGAACAAGAACATTCGCATATTCATTTACCTTAAGGGGTTCCATTGTTAAAGACGACCATGGTCCCAGTATAACTAATATCAGTGCAGGCCCAGACAATGGGCCGGGCCTTGAACCATCTGAATACGAATGCTAACAGAAACCAACAACTAGCATATGCTGTCACCTTGGGAAGGTTGGATTGTCAGAAAGGTATCTCTCATCAATGGACAACACGAGGGACAATTAGCCATCAAGAGTTCTCTGCTCGAGACATTCACACATCTCTGAAACGGCCATCGTGTGCTCAGGAGGGGGCCAGGAAATGTGTATCAAGATTGAAAGTCGCTTTTGGTTTAAAGTAAGAGGCACTTTGAAGAGAGTGGTGTGGGAAGCCATCGGAAATACAGCGAGCAGAAAGATTCGGGCCGACAATCAACAGGAGACAGGCGATCGGGAGCGGTGATTGTAAGTTTCAGTCAAATCATAGAGGGGGCTTTTGTGATTGAGTCTGAGTAAGTTTCAGTCAGGTCACAATAAGGGTTTTCTGATTGAGTCTGAGTAAGTTTCAGTCAGATCACAATAAGGGTTTTGTGATTGAGTCTGCGTAAGTTTCAGTCAGATCACAATAAGGGTTTTGTGATGGAGTCTGGGTAAGTTTGTAAGTTTCACTCAGATCACAATAAGGGTTTTGTGATGGAGTCTGAGTAAGTTTGTAAGTTTCAGTCAGATCACAATAATGGTTTTGTGATTGAGTCTGAGTAAGTTTCAGTCAGATCACAATAAGGGTTTTGTGATGGAGTCTGAGTAAGTTTGTAAGTTTCAGTCAGATCACAATAAGGGTTTTGTGATGGAGTCTGGGTAACTCTATATGTCACAGTGAAATTGCGGACGGGTTTAACTGTGTCATATTGTGTCGATGCAAATGACCCTTGTGTAGGGGTTTGTATTTTGGTGTTGTTAGCCTGATATAAATGGTAGGGATTTATACTGGGAAGGTAATTGTGTGTGAGTGTTCAATAAACGAACGAATCAAAGGTTGAGCCAAAACCCTGTGCCGTGTGTATTTTGTTCTTATAAATCCTGACGTCCAAGAACTGTGTGTAACGGGGGACTAGTATCGGAGAAAACCCCTTACACTTATTTACTCAAAGCCCTTCAAAAGTTTGAACATCAATATCTAATCTTCCCTTAACTTTCTCCGCTCTAAGGAGAACAATCCCAGCTCTCCTGTCTCTCCACAGAACTGAAACCCCTTTTCCCTGAAACCCTTCTATAAATCTCCTCTGCACCCTCCCCAAGGCCTCGACATCCTCCCACCGGAGGCACTAACGGGAGGCGCTAAGAACCGAATTCTTCCCGCGAACACTTTGACCAAGCTTTTGGTCACCTGTCCTAATATCTCTTGTGACTCGGTGTCAAACTGTGAATCTTTACGCTCCTGTCAAGTGCTTCAGGATGTTTTACTTGAGCACTTTTTTCCCTCATCTCCAATATTTTTTAAACTAATTAACAAAAGTGTTGATGAAAATAGAAAACACACAATATTTTATTCAATGTCCCGGTGATTGTTCTCCCTTGCTGCTGTTAGCCGTGTCCTGGAGATTAATCTTTACTTCCTGCAGACTCCAGGACAAGCCTGGAGATTTGGCAACAGCAGAGTTAACTGACCGGGAACATTGTCATGGATAATCCTCGCTCCTGGTAATCGTTCAGCCTGGGATGTGAGGCCTGGGGGAAAGAGAAGATCCAATTGTGCTCTTCCTGGAACCAAAGATAACGATTCAACTCCATTATCACAGGACCACACGGCCAGTATCAGATCATCAAATGTCAGTGAGCGAGAACTGAACACATATTAAAATATAACACTGAGTCTATCTGATCATCCTCCCAGGTCAGCTACAGAATAACTCCCCACTCGCTCCGAATCCAGTGTAGAACCCGAGGTAGCGAGGCTACAATAGCCCAGGTCTGGTGTCAGGGGTGACTCAGTGGGTAGCACTCTCGCCTGTGAGTCAGATGGTTGTGTGTTCGACCACCCACTCCAGAGACTGGTGGACATAATCTTAACCAACACTCCCGGTGTCCCTCTGAGAATGCAGCGCTCCCTCAGTACTGACCCTCAGAAAGTGCAGCACTCCCTCAGTACTGACCCTCAGAAAGTGCAGAGCTCCCTCAGTACTGACCCTCAGAAAGTGCAGCACTCCCTCAGTAGTGCCCCTTCGACAGGGCAGCGCTCCCTCAGTACTGCCCCTCCGACAGTGCAGCGCTCCCTCAGTACTGCCCCTCTGACAGTGCAGCGTTCCCTCAGAACTGCCCTCTGACAGTGCAGCGTTCCCTCAGTAGTGCCCCTTCGACAGGGCAGCGCTCCCTCAGGACTGCCAATCCGACAGTGCAGCGCTCCCTCAGTACATCCCCTCCGACAATGCAGCGCTCCCTCAGTACTGCCCCTCTGACAGTGCAGCGCTCCCTCAGTACTGCCCCTCCGACAGTGCAGCGCTACCTCATTACCCCTCCTTCAACAGCGCAGCACTCGCAAAGTAGTGCCCCTCCTATAGTGCAGCACCCCCTCAGTATTGCCCCTCCGATAATGCAGCACTCCCTCAGTACTTCCCCTCCGACAGTGCAGCTCTCCCTCAGTACTGCCCCTCCAACAGTGCAGCACTCCCTCAGTACTGCCCCTCCGACAGTGCAGCGCTCCCTCAGTACTGCCCCTCCGACAGTGCAGCGCTCCCTCAGTACTGCCCCTCCGACAGTGCAGCTCTCCCTCAGTACTGCCCCTCCAACAGTGCAGCACTCCCTCAGTACTGCCCCTCCGACAGTGCAGCGCTCCCTCAGTACTGCCCCTCCGACAGTGCAGCGCTCCCTCGGTACTGCCCCTCCAAAAATGCGGCACTCCCTCAGTACTGCCCCTCCGACAGTGCAGCACTCCCTCAGTTCTGCTCCTCTGACAGTGCAGCGCTCCCTCAGTACTGCCCCTCCAACGGTGCAGCACTCCCTCAGCAGTGCCCCTCCGACAGTGCTGCGCTCCCTCAGTACTGCCCCTCCAACAGTGCAGCACTCCCTCAGTACTGCCCCTCCGACAGTGCAACGCTCCCTCAGTACTGCCCCTCCGACAGTGCAGCGCCCCCTCAGTACTGCCCCTCTGACAGTGCAGCGCTCCCTCAGTACTGCCCCTCCGACAGTGCAGCACTCCCTCAGTACTGCCCCTCCGACAGTGCAGCTCTCCCTCAGTACTGCCCCTCCAACAGTGCAGCACTCCCTCAGTACTGCCCCTCCGACAGTGCAGCGCTCCCTCAGTACTGCCCCTCCGACAGTGCAGCGCTCCCTCGGTACTGCCCCTCCGACAGTGCAGCACTCCCTCAGTACTGCCTCTCCGACAGTGCAGCACTCCCTCAGTACTGACACAGGGGGTGTCACGCTGGATTTTCGGGCACGAGTCTCTGGACTGCGGCTCAAACCCATGACCTTATCACTCAGACGTTAGAGTGACACAAACTGAGCCACAGCTGAGAGCTGAGCAATGTCACAGGAAGGTCAGGGGTCATGATGACCCTGCGCAGTCAGACATTTGATGATCATTGGATCATCGAATCATACAGCACAGAAGGAGGCCATTCGGGCCATTGTGCCTGTGTCGTCTCTTTTAAAGAGCGATACAGTTAGTCTCAATCCTGACTCTTTCCCCATTGCCCTGTGAATTTCACTGCTTCAAGTATTTATCCAATTCCCTTTTGAAAGTTATTATTGAATCTGCTTCCACCGCCCGTTCAGGCAGTGCATTCCAGATCACAACAACTCACTGTGTCAAAAAAATCTCCTCATCTCCCCTCTGGTTCTTTTTCCAATTATTTTAAATCTTTTTCCTCTGGTTACCGAGCCTCCTGCCACTGGACACAGTTTCTCCTTATGTGGGATCCGTTCCTCCTCCCACAATGGTAAAAATTGGACTATGAAATATAAAAACCCAGAACTGCACAGCCCGCACAAAGAGATGGGCAATAAAGGGTTAATTCAAACATTGCAGACGGACCTTCAGGAGACTGGATCACAGACAATCTAATAGACGATTGCTTCTGAACAAGAACATTCGCATATTCATTTACCTTAAGGGGTTCCATTGTTAAAGAAGACCATGGCCCCAGTATAACTAATATCAGTGCAGGCCCAGACAATGGGCCGGGCCTTGAACCATCTGAATACGAATGCTAACAGAAACCAACAACTAGCATATGCTGTCACCTGGGGAAGGTTGGATTGTCAGAAAGGTATCTCTCATCAATGGACAACACGAGGGACAATTAGCCATCAAGAGTTCTCTGCTCGAGACATTCACACATCTCTGAAACGGCCATCGTGTGCTCAGGAGGGGGCCAGGAAATGTGTTTCAAGATTGAAAGTCGCTTTTGGTTTAAAGTAAGAGGCACTTCGAAGAGAGTGGTGTGGGGAAGCCATCGGAAATACAGCGAGCAGAAAGATTCGGGCCGACAATCAACAGGAGACAGGCGATCGGGAGCGGTGATTGTAAGTTTCAGTCCAATCATAGAGGGGGCTTTTGTGATTGAGTCTGAGTAAGTTTCAGTCAGGTCACAATAAGGGTTTTGTGATTGAGTCTGAGTAAGTTTCAGTGAGGTCACAATAAGGGTTTTGTGATTGAGTCTGAGTAAGTTTGTAAGTTTCAGTCAGATCACAATCAGGGTTTTGTGATTGAGTCTGAGTAAGTTTGTAAGTTTCAGTCAGGTCACAATAAGGGTTTTGTGATGGAGTCTGAGTAACTCTATGTGTCACAGTCAAATCGCGGACGGGTTTAACTGTGTCATATTGTGTCGATGCAAATGACCCTTATGTAGGGGTTTGTATTTTGGGGTTGTTAGCCTGATATAAATGGTAGGGATTTATACTGGGAAGGTAACTGTGTGTGTGTGTTCAATAAACGAACGAATCAAAGGTTGAGCCAAAACCCTGTGCCGTGTGTATTTTGTTCTTATAAATCCTGACGTCCAAGAACTGTGTGTAACGGGGGACCAGTATCGGAGAAAACCCCTTACACTTATTTACTCAAAGCCCTTCAAAAGTTTGAACATCAATATCTAATCTTCCCTTAACTTTCTCCGCTCTAAGGAGAACAATCCCAGGTCTCCTGTCTCTCCACAGAACTGAAACCCCTTTTCCCTGAAACCCTTCTATAAATCTCCTCTGCACCCTCCCCAAGGCCTCGACATCCTCCCACCGGAGGCACTAACGGGAGGCGCTAAGAACCGAATTCTTCCCCCGAACACTTTGACCAAGCTTTTGGTCACCTGTCCTAATATCTCTTGTGACTCGGTGTCAAACTGTGACTCTTTACGCTCCTGTCAAGTGCTTCAGGATGTTTTACTTGAGCACTTTTTTCCCTCATCTCCAATATTTTTACAACTAATTAACAAAAGTGTTGATGAAAATAGAAAACACACAATATTTTATTCAATGTCCCGGTGATTGTTCTCCCTTGCTGCTGTTAGCCGTGTCCCGGAGATTAATCTTTACCTCCTGCAGACTCCAGGACAAGCCTGGAGATTTGGCAACAGTAGAGTTAACTGACCGGGTACATTGTCATGGATAATCCTCGCTCCTGGTAATCGTTCAGCCTGGGATGTGAGGGCTGGGGGAAAGAGAAGATCCAATTGTGCTCTTCCTGGAACCAAAGATAACGATTCAACTCCATTATCACAGGACCACACGGCCAGTATCAGATCGTCAAATGTCAGTGAGAGAGAACAGAACACATATTAAAATATAACACTGAGTCTATCTGATCTTCCTCCCAGGTCAGCTACAGAATAACTCCCCACTCGCTCCGAATCCAGTGTAAAACCCGAGGTAGCGAGGCTCCAATAGCCCAGGTCTGGTGTCAGGGGTGACTCAGTGGGTAGCACTCTCGCCTGTGAGTCAGATGGTCGTGTGTTCGACCACCCACTCCAGAGACTGGAGGACATAATCTTAACCAACACTCCCGGTGTCCCTTTGAGAGTGCAGCGCTCCCTCAGTACTGACCCTCAGAAAGTGCAGCACTCCCTCAGTACTGCCCCTCTGACAGTGCAACGCTCCCTCAGTACAGTCCCTCCGACACTGCAGCGCTCCCTCATTCCAGCTCCTTCATCAGTGCAGCAATCCCTCCTTCCTGCCCCTCCCACAGTGCAGCGCTCCCTCAGTACTGCCCATCCGACAGCGCAGCGCTCCCTCAGTAATGCCCCTCCAACAGTGCAGCACTCCCTCAGCAGTGCCCCTCCGACAGTGCAGCGTTCCCTCAGTACTGCGCCTCTGACAGTGCAGCGCTACCTCATTACCCCTCCTTCAACAGCGCAGCAATCCCTAAGTAGTGCCCCTCCTATAGTGCAGCACTCCCTCAGTCCTGCCCCTCTGACAATGCAGTGCTACCTCTGTAGGAACCCTCCAACAGTGCAGCGCTCCTGCAGTCCTGCCCCTCCGACAGTGCAGCTATCCCTCAGTACTCCCCCTCCGATAGTGCAGCTATCCCTCAGTACGCCCCCTCCGATAGTGCAGCTATCCCTCAGTAATGCCCCTCCCACACTGCAGCGCTCCCTCAGTACTGCCTCTCCGACATTGCAGCACTCCTCATTTCTGTTCTTTCAAAAGTAAAGCGCTCCCTCAGTACTGCCCCTCCGACAGTGCAGCGCTCCCTCAGTACTGCCCCTCCGACAGCGCAGCGCTCCCTCAGTACTGTCGCTCCGACCATGCAGTGCTCCCTCAGTACTGACCCTCCGACAATGCAGCGCCCCCTCAGTACTGACCCTCCGACAATGCAGCGCTCCCTCAGTACTGCCCCTCCGACAGTGCAGCGCACCCTCAGTACTGCCCCTCTGACAGTGTAGCGCTCCCTCAGTACTGCCCCTCCCACAGTGCAGCAACCCCTCAGTACTGCCCCTCCGACAGAGTAGCGCTCCCTCAGTACTGCCCCTCCGACAATGCAGCACTCCCTCAGTACTGCCCCTCCGACAATGCAGCACTCCCTCAGTACTGCCCCTCCGACAATGCAGCGCTCCCTCAGAACTGCCCCTCCGACAGTGCAGTACTCCCTCAGTACTGACCCTCCGACAGTGCGGCACTCCCTCAGTACTGCCCCTCCAACAGTGCAGCGCTCCCTCAGTACTGACCCTCCCACAGTGCAGCGCTCCCTCAGTACTGCTCCTCCGACAGTGCAGCGCTCACTCAGTACTCCCCTCCCACAGTGCAGCGTTCCCTCAGTACTGCCCCTCCGACAGTGTAGCACTCCCTCAGTACTGCCCCTCCGACAGTTTAGCACTCCCTCAGTACTGACCCTCCGACAGTGTAGCACTCCCTCAGTACTCCCCTCTGACAGTGCAGCACTCCCTCAGTACTGCCCCATCGACAGTGCAGCGCTACCTCAGTACTGCCCCTCCGACAGTGCAGCGCTCCCTCAGTACTGCCCCTCTGACAGTGCAGCACTCCCTCAGGACTGCCCCTCCGACAATGCAGCGCTCCCTCAGTACTGCCCCTCCGACAGTGCAGCGCTCCCTCAGCACTGACACAGGGGGTGTCACGCTGGATTTTGGGGCTTGAGTCTCTGGACTGCGGCTCAAACCCATGACCTTGTCACTCAGACGTGAGAGTGACACAAAGTGAGCCACAGCTGAGAGCTGAGCAATGTCACAGAAAGGTCAGGGGTCATGATGACCCTGCGCAGTCAGACATTTGATGATCATTGGATCATCGAATCATACAGCACAGAAGGAGGCCATTCGGGCCTTCGTGCCTGTGTCGTCTCTTTTAAAGAGCGATACAGTTAGTCTCACTCCCGCCTCTTTCCCCATTGCCCTGCGAATTTCACTGCTTCAAGTATTTATCCAATTCCCTTTTGAAAGTTATTATTGAATCTGCTTCCACCGCCCGTTCAGGCAGTGCATTCCAGATCACAACAACTCGCTGTGTCAAAAAAATCTCCTCATCTCCCCTCTGGTTCTTTTTCCAATTATCTTAAATCGGTTTCCTCTGGTTACCGAGCCTCCTGCCACTGGAAACAGTTTCTCCTTATGTGGGATCCGTTCCTCCTCCCACAATGGTAAAAATTGGACTATGAAATATAAAAACCCAGAACTGCACAGCCCGCACAAAGAGATGGGCAATAAAGGGTTAATTCAAACATTGCAGACGGACCTTCAGGAGACTGGATCACAGACAATCTAATAGACGATTGCTTCTGAACAAGAACATTCGCATATTCATTTACCTTAAGGGGTTCCATTGTTAAAGACGACCATGGCCCCAGTATAACTAATATCAGTGCAGGCCCAGACAATGGGCCGGGCCTTGAACCATCTGAATACGAATGCTAACAGAAACCAACAACTAGCATATGCTGTCACCTGGGGAAGGTTGGATTGTCAGAAAGGTATCTCTCATCAATGGACAACACGAGGGACAATTAGCCATCAAGAGTTCTCTGCTCGAGACATTCACACATCTCTGAAACGGCCATCGTGTGCTCAGGAGGGGGCCAGGAAATGTGTTTCAAGATTGAAAGTCGCTTTTGGTTTAAAGTAAGAGGCACTTCGAAGAGAGTGGTGTGGGGAAGCCATCGGAAATACAGCGAGCAGAGAGATTCGGGCCGACAATCAACAGGAGACAGGCGATCGGGAGCGGTGATTGTAAGTTTCAGTCCAATCATAGAGGGGGCTTTTGTGATTGAGTCTGAGTAAGTTTCAGTCAGGTCACAATAAGGGTTTTGTGATTGAGTCTGGGTAAGTTTCAGTGAGGTCACAATAAGGGTTTTGTGATTGAGTCTGAGTAAGTTTGTAAGTTTCAGTCAGATCACAATCAGGGTTTTGTGATTGAGTCTGAGTAAGTTTGTAAGTTTCAGTCAGGTCACAATAAGGGTTTTGTGATGGAGTCTGAGTAACTCTATGTGTCACAGTCAAATCGCGGACGGGTTTAACTGTGTCATATTGTGTCGATGCAAATGACCCTTATGTAGGGGTTTGTATTTTGGGGTTGTTAGCCTGATATAAATGGTAGGGATTTATACTGGGAAGGTAACTGTGTGTGTGTGTTCAATAAACGAAGGAATCAAAGGTTGAGCCAAAACCCTGTGCCGTGTGTATTTTGTTCTTATAAATCCTGACGTCCAAGAACTGTGTGTAACGGGGGACCAGTATCGGAGAAAACCCCTTACACTTATTTACTCAAAGCCCTTCAAAAGTTTGAACATCAATATCTAATCTTCCCTTAACTTTCTCCGCTCTAAGGAGAACAATCCCAGGTCTCCTGTCTCTCCACAGAACTGAAACCCCTTTTCCCTGAAACCCTTCTATAAATCTCCTCTGCACCCTCCCCAAGGCCTCGACATCCTCCCACCGGAGGCACTAACGGGAGGCGCTAAGAACCGAATTCTTCCCCCGAACACTTTGACCAAGCTTTTGGTCACCTGTCCTAATATCTCTTGTGACTCGGTGTCAAACTGTGACTCTTTACGCTCCTGTCAAGTGCTTCAGGATGTTTTACTTGAGCACTTTTTTCCCTCATCTCCAATATTTTTACAACTAATTAACAAAAGTGTTGATGAAAATAGAAAACACACAATATTTTATTCAATGTCCCGGTGATTGTTCTCCCTTGCTGCTGTTAGTCGTGTCCCGGAGATTAATCTTTACCTCCTGCAGACTCCAGGACAAGCCTGGAGATTTGGCAACAGTAGAGTTAACTGACCGGGTACATTGTCATGGATAATCCTCGCTCCTGGTAATCGTTCAGCCTGGGATGTGAGGGCTGGGGGAAAGAGAAGATCCAATTGTGCTCTTCCTGGAACCAAAGATAACGATTCAACTCCATTATCACAGGACCACACGGCCAGTATCAGATCGTCAAATGTCAGTGAGAGAGAACAGAACACATATTAAAATATAACACTGAGTCTATCTGATCATCCTCCCAGGTCAGCTACAGAATAACTCCCCACTCGCTCCGAATCCAGTGTAAAACCCGAGGTAGCGAGGCTCCAATAGCCCAGGTCTGGTGTCAGGGGTGACTCAGTGGGTAGCACTCTCGCCTGTGAGTCAGATGGTCGTGTGTTCGACCACCCACTCCAGAGACTGGAGGACATAATCTTAACCAACACTCCCGGTGTCCCTTTGAGAGTGCAGCGCTCCCTCAGTACTGACCCTCAGAAAGTGCAGCACTCCCTCAGTACTGCCCCTCTGACAGTGCAACGCTCCCTCAGTACAGTCCCTCCGACACTGCAGCGCTCCCTCATTCCAGCTCCTTCATCAGTGCAGCAATCCCTCCTTCCTGCCCCTCCCACAGTGCAGCGCTCCCTCAGTACTGCCCATCCGACAGCGCAGCGCTCCCTCAGTAATGCCCCTCCAACAGTGCAGCACTCCCTCAGCAGTGCCCCTCCGACAGTGCAGCGTTCCCTCAGTACTGCGCCTCTGACAGTGCAGCGCTACCTCATTACCCCTCCTTCAACAGCGCAGCAATCCCTAAGTAGTGCCCCTCCTATAGTGCAGCACTCCCTCAGTCCTGCCCCTCTGACAATGCAGTGCTACCTCTGTAGGAACCCTCCAACAGTGCAGCGCTCCTGCAGTCCTGCCCCTCCGACAGTGCAGCTATCCCTCAGTACTCCCCCTCCGATAGTGCAGCTATCCCTCAGTACGCCCCCTCCGATAGTGCAGCTATCCCTCAGTAATGCCCCTCCCACACTGCAGCGCTCCCTCAGTACTGCCTCTCCGACATTGCAGCACTCCTCATTTCTGTTCTTTCAAAAGTAAAGCGCTCCCTCAGTACTGCCCCTCCGACAGTGCAGCGCTCCCTCAGTACTGCCCCTCCGACAGCGCAGCGCTCCCTCAGTACTGTCGCTCCGACCATGCAGTGCTCCCTCAGTACTGACCCTCCGACAATGCAGCGCCCCCTCAGTACTGACCCTCCGACAATGCAGCGCTCCCTCAGTACTGCCCCTCCGACAGTGCAGCGCACCCTCAGTACTGCCCCTCTGACAGTGTAGCGCTCCCTCAGTACTGCCCCTCCCACAGTGCAGCAACCCCTCAGTACTGCCCCTCCGACAGAGTAGCGCTCCCTCAGTACTGCCCCTCCGACAATGCAGCACTCCCTCAGTACTGCCCCTCCGACAATGCAGCACTCCCTCAGTACTGCCCCTCCGACAATGCAGCGCTCCCTCAGAACTGCCCCTCCGACAGTGCAGTACTCCCTCAGTACTGACCCTCCGACAGTGCGGCACTCCCTCAGTACTGCCCCTCCAACAGTGCAGCGCTCCCTCAGTACTGACCCTCCCACAGTGCAGCGCTCCCTCAGTACTGCTCCTCCGACAGTGCAGCGCTCACTCAGTACTCCCCTCCCACAGTGCAGCGTTCCCTCAGTACTGCCCCTCCGACAGTGTAGCACTCCCTCAGTACTGCCCCTCCGACAGTTTAGCACTCCCTCAGTACTGACCCTCCGACAGTGTAGCACTCCCTCAGTACTCCCCTCTGACAGTGCAGCACTCCCTCAGTACTGCCCCATCGACAGTGCAGCGCTACCTCAGTACTGCCCCTCCGACAGTGCAGCGCTCCCTCAGTACTGCCCCTCTGACAGTGCAGCACTCCCTCAGGACTGCCCCTCCGACAATGCAGCGCTCCCTCAGTACTGCCCCTCCGACAGTGCAGCGCTCCCTCAGCACTGACACAGGGGGTGTCACGCTGGATTTTGGGGCTTGAGTCTCTGGACTGCGGCTCAAACCCATGACCTTGTCACTCAGACGTGAGAGTGACACAAAGTGAGCCACAGCTGAGAGCTGAGCAATGTCACAGAAAGGTCAGGGGTCATGATGACCCTGCGCAGTCAGACATTTGATGATCATTGGATCATCGAATCATACAGCACAGAAGGAGGCCATTCGGGCCTTCGTGCCTGTGTCGTCTCTTTTAAAGAGCGATACAGTTAGTCTCACTCCCGACTCTTTCCCCATTGCCCTGCGAATTTCACTGCTTCAAGTATTTATCCAATTCCCTTTTGAAAGTTATTATTGAATCTGCTTCCACCGCCCGTTCAGGCAGTGCATTCCAGATCACAACAACTCGCTGTGTCAAAAAAATCTCCTCATCTCCCCTCTGGTTCTTTTCCAATTATCTTAAATCGGTTTCCTCTGGTTACCGAGCCTCCTGCCACTGGAAACAGTTTCTCCTTATGTGGGATCCGTTCCTCCTCCCACAATGGTAAAAATTGGACTATGAAATATAAAAACCCAGAACTGCACAGCCCGCACAAAGAGATGGGCAATAAAGGGTTAATTCAAACATTGCAGACGGACCTTCAGGAGACTGGATCACAGACAATCTAATAGACGATTGCTTCTGAACAAGAACATTCGCATATTCATTTACCTTAAGGGGTTCCATTGTTAAAGACGACCATGGCCCCAGTATAACTAATATCAGTGCAGGCCCAGACAATGGGCCGGGCCTTGAACCATCTGAATACGAATGCTAACAGAAACCAACAACTAGCATATGCTGTCACCTGGGGAAGGTTGGATTGTCAGAAAGGTATCTCTCATCAATGGACAACACGAGGGACAATTAGCCATCAAGAGGTCTCTGCTCGAGACATTCACACATCTCTGAAACGGCCATCGTGTGCTCAGGAGGGGGCCAGGAAATGTGTTTCAAGATTGAAAGTCGCTTTTGGTTTAAAGTAAGAGGCACTTCGAAGAGAGTGGTGTGGGGAAGCCATCGGAAATACAGCGAGCAGAAAGATTCGGGCCGACAATCAACAGGAGACAGGCGATCGGGAGCGGTGATTGTAAGTTTCAGTCCAATCATAGAGGGGGCTTTTGTGATTGAGTCTGAGTAAGTTTCAGTCAGGTCACAATAAGGGTTTTGTGATTGAGTCTGAGTAAGTTTCAGTCAGATCACAATAAGCGTTTTGTGATTGAGTCTGAGTAAGTTTCAGTCAGATCACAATCAGGGTTTTGTGATTGAGTCTGAGTAAGTTTGTAAGTTTCAGTCAGATCACAATCAGGGTTTTGTGATTGAGTCTGAGTAAGTTTGTAAGTTTCAGTCAGGTCACAATAAGGGTTTTGTGATGGAGTCTGAGTAACTCTATGTGTCACAGTCAAATCGCGGACAGGTTTAACTGTGTCATATTGTGTCGATGCAAATGACCCTTATGTAGGGGTTTGTATTTTGGGGTTGTTAGCCTGATATAAATGGTAGGGATTTATACTGGGAAGGTAACTGTGTGTGTGTGTTCAATAAACGAAGGAATCAAAGGTTGAGCCAAAACCCTGTGCCGTGTGTATTTTGTTCTTATAAATCCTGACGTCCAAGAACTGTGTGTAACGGGGGACCAGTATCGGAGAAAACCCCTTACACTTATTTACTCAAAGCCCTTCAAAAGTTTGAACATCAATATCTAATCTTCCCTTAACTTTCTCCGCTCTAAGGAGAACAATCCCAGGTCTCCTGTCTCTCCACAGAACTGAAACCCCTTTTCCCTGAAACCCTTCTATAAATCTCCTCTGCACCCTCCCCAAGGCCTCGACATCCTCCCACCGGAGGCACTAACGGGAGGCGCTAAGAACCGAATTCTTCCCCCGAACACTTTGACCAAGCTTTTGGTCACCTGTCCTAATATCTCTTGTGACTCGGTGTCAAACTGTGACTCTTTACGCTCCTGTCAAGTGCTTCAGGATGTTTTACTTGAGCACTTTTTTCCCTCATCTCCAATATTTTTACAACTAATTAACAAAAGTGTTGATGAAAATAGAAAACACACAATATTTTATTCAATGTCCCGGTGATTGTTCTCCCTTGCTGCTGTTAGCCGTGTCCTGGAGATTAATCTTTACCTCCTGCAGACTCCAGGACAAGCCTGGAGATTTGGCAACAGTAGAGTTAACTGACCGGGTACATTGTCATGGATAATCCTCGCTCCTGGTAATCGTTCAGCCTGGGATGTGAGGGCTGGGGGAAAGAGAAGATCCAATTGTGCTCTTCCTGGAACCAAAGATAACGATTCAACTCCATTATCACAGGACCACACGGCCAGTATCAGATCGTCAAATGTCAGTGAGCGAGAACAGAACACATATTAAAATATAACACTGAGTCTATCTGATCTTCCTCCCAGGTCAGCTACAGAATAACTCCCCACTCGCTCCGAATCCAGTGTAAAACCCGAGGTAGCGAGGCTCCAATAGCCCAGGTCTGGTGTCAGGGGTGACTCAGTGGGTAGCACTCTCGCCTGTGAGTCAGATGGTCGTGTGTTCGACCACCCACTCCAGAGACTGGAGGACATAATCTTAACCAACACTCCCGGTGTCCCTCTGAGAGTGCAGCGCTCCCTCAGTACTGACCCTCAGAAAGTGCAGCACTCCCTCAGTACTGCCCCTCTGACAGTGCAACGCTCCCTCAGTACAGTCCCTCCGACACTGCAGCGCTCCCTCATTCCAGCTCCTTCATCAGTGCAGCAATCCCTCCTTCCTGCCCCTCCCACAGTGCAGCGCTCCCTCAGTACTGCCCATCCGACAGCGCAGCGCTCCCTCAGTAATGCCCCTCCAACAGTGCAGCACTCCCTCAGCAGTGCCCCTCCGACAGTGCAGCGTTCCCTCAGTACTGCGCCTCTGACAGTGCAGCGCTACCTCATTACCCCTCCTTCAACAGCGCAGCAATCCCTAAGTAGTGCCCCTCCTATAGTGCAGCACTCCCTCAGTCCTGCCCCTCTGACAACGCAGTGCTACCTCTGTAGGAACCCTCCAACAGTGCAGCGCTCCTGCAGTCCTGCCCCTCCGACAGTGCAGCTATCCCTCAGTACTCCCCCTCCGATAGTGCAGCTATCCCTCAGTACGCCCCCTCCGATAGTGCAGCTATCCCTCAGTAATGCCCCTCCCACACTGCAGCGCTCCCTCAGTACTGCCTCTCCGACATTGCAGCACTCCTCATTTCTGTTCTTTCAAAAGTAAAGCGCTCCCTCAGTACTGCCCCTCCGACAGTGCAGCGCTCCCTCAGTACTGCCCCTCCGACAGCGCAGCGCTCCCTCAGTACTGTCGCTCCGACCATGCAGTGCTCCCTCAGTACTGACCCTCCGACAATGCAGCGCCCCCTCAGTACTGACCCTCCGACAATGCAGCGCTCCCTCAGTACTGCCCCTCCGACAGTGCAGCGCACCCTCAGTACTGCCCCTCTGACAGTGTAGCGCTCCCTCAGTACTGCCCCTCCCACAGTGCAGCAACCCCTCAGTACTGCCCCTCCGACAGAGTAGCGCTCCCTCAGTACTGCCCCTCCGACAATGCAGCACTCCCTCAGTACTGCCCCTCCGACAATGCTGCACTCCCTCAGTACTGCCCCTCCGACAATGCAGCGCTCCCTCAGAACTGCCCCTCCGACAGTGCAGTACTCCCTCAGTACTGACCCTCCGACAGTGCGGCACTCCCTCAGTACTGCCCCTCCAACAGTGCAGCGCTCCCTCAGTACTGACCCTCCCACAGTGCAGCGCTCCCTCAGTACTGCTCCTCCGACAGTGCAGCGCTCACTCAGTACTCCCCTCCCACAGTGCAGCGTTCCCTCAGTACTGCCCCTCCGGAAGTGTAGCACTCCCTCAGTACTGCCCCTCCGACAGTTTAGCACTCCCTCAGTACTGACCCTCCGACAGTGTAGCACTCCCTCAGTACTCCCCTCTGACAGTGCAGCACTCCCTCAGTACTGCCCCATCGACAGTGCAGCGCTACCTCAGTACTGCCCCTCCGACAGTGCAGCGCTCCCTCAGTACTGCCCCTCTGACAGTGCAGCACTCCCTCAGGACTGCCCCTCCGACAATGCAGCGCTCCCTCAGTACTGCCCCTCCGACAGTGCAGCGCTCCCTCAGCACTGACACAGGGGGTGTCACGCTGGATTTTGGGGCTTGAGTCTCTGGACTGCGGCTCAAACCCATGACCTTGTCACTCAGACGTGAGAGTGACACAAAGTGAGCCACAGCTGAGAGCTGAGCAATGTCACAGAAAGGTCAGGGGTCATGATGACCCTGCGCAGTCAGACATTTGATGATCATTGGATCATCGAATCATACAGCACAGAAGGAGGCCATTCGGGCCTTCGTGCCTGTGTCGTCTCTTTTAAAGAGCGATACAGTTAGTCTCACTCCCGCCTCTTTCCCCATTGCCCTGCGAATTTCACTGCTTCAAGTATTTATCCAATTCCCTTTTGAAAGTTATTATTGAATCTGCTTCCACCGCCCGTTCAGGCAGTGCATTCCAGATCACAACAACTCGCTGTGTCAAAAAAATCTCCTCATCTCCCCTCTGGTTCTTTTTCCAATTATCTTAAATCGGTTTCCTCTGGTTACCGAGCCTCCTGCCACTGGAAACAGTTTCTCCTTATGTGGGATCCGTTCCTCCTCCCACAATGGTAAAAATTGGACTATGAAATATAAAAACCCAGAACTGCACAGCCCGCACAAAGAGATGGGCAATAAAGGGTTAATTCAAACATTGCAGACGGACCTTCAGGAGACTGGATTACAGACAATCTAATAGACGATTGCTTCTGAACAAGAACATTCGCATATTAATTTACCTTAAGGGTTTCCATTGTTAAAGACGACCATGGCCCCAGTATAACTAATATCAGTGCAGGCCTAGACAATGGGCCGGGCCTTGAACCATCTGAATACGAATGCTAACAGAAACCAACAACTAGCATATGCTGTCACCTGGGGAAGGTTGGATTGTCAGAAAGGTATCTCTAATCAATGGACAACACGAGGGACAATTAGCCATCAAGAGTTCTCTGCTCGAGATATTCACACATCTCTGAAACGGCCATCGTGTGCTCAGGAGGGGGCCAGGAAATGTGTTCAAGATTGAAAGTCGCTTTTGGTTTAAAGTAAGAGGCACTTTGAAGAGAGTGGTGTGGGAAGCCATCAAAAATACAGCGAGCAGAAAGATTCGGGCCGACAATCAACAGGAGACAGGCGATCGGGAGCGGTGATTGTAAGTTTCAGTCAAATCATAGAGGGGGCTTTTGTGATTGAGTCTGAGTAAGTTTCAGTCAGGTCACAATAAGGGTTTTGTGATTGAGTCTGAGTAAGTTTGTGAGTTTCAGTCAGATCACAATAAGGGTTTTGTGATTGAGTCTGAGCAAGTTTGTAAGTTTCACTCAGGTCACAATAAGGGTTTTGTGATTGAGTCTGAGTAAGTTTGTAAGTTTCACACAGGTCACAATAATGGTTTTTTGATTGAGTCTGAGTAAGTTTCAGTCAGATCACAATAAGGTTTTGTGATTGAGTCTGAGTAAGTTTCAGTCAGATCACAATAAGGGTTTTGTGATTGAGTCTGAGTAAGTTTCAGTCAGGTCACAATAAGGGTTTTGTGATTGAGTCTGAGTAAGTTTGTGAATTTCAGTCAGATCACAATAAGGGTTTTGTGATGGAGTCTGGGTAACTCTATATGTCACAGTCAAATCGCGGACAGGTTTAACTATGTCATATTGTGTCGATGCAAATGACCCTTGTGTAGGGGTTTGTATTTTGGGGTTGTTAGCCTGATATAAATGGTAGGGATTTATACTGGGAAGGTAACTGTGTGTGTGTGTTCAATAAACGAACGAATCAAAGGTTGAGCCAAAACCCTGTGCCGTGTGTATTTTGTTCTTATAAATCCTGACGTCCAAGAACTGTGTGTAACGGGGGACTAGTATCGGAGAAAACCCCTTACACTTATTTACTCAAAGCCCTTCAAAAGTTTGAACATCAATATCTAATCTTCCCTTAACTTTCTCCGCTCTAAGGAGAACAATCCCAGCTCTCCTGTCTCTCCACAGAACTGAAATCCCTTTTCCCTGAAACCCTTCTATAAATCTCCTTTGCACCCTCCCCAAGCCTCGACATCCTCCCACCGGAGGCACTAACGGGAGGCGCTAAGAACCGAATTCTTCCCCCGAATACTTTGACCAAGCTTTTGGTCACCTGTCCTAATATCTCTTGTGACTCGGTGTCAAACTGTGAATCTTTACGCTGCTGTCAACTGCTTCAGGATGTTTTACTTGAGCACTTTTTTCCCTCATCTCCAATATTTTTAAAACTAATTAAGAAAAGTGTTGATGAAAATAGAAAACACACAATATTTTATTCAATGGCCCGGTGATTGTTCTCCCTTGCTGCTGTTAGCCGTGTCCTGGAGATTAATCTTTACCTCCTGCAGACTCCAGGACAAGCCTGGAGATTTGGCAACAGTAGAGTTAACTGACCGGGAACATTGTCATGGATAATCCTCGCTCCTGGTAATCGTTCAGCCTGGGATGTGAGGGCTGGGGGAAAGAGAAGATCCAATTGTGCTCTTCCTGGAACCAAAGATAACGATTCAACTCCATTATCACAGGACCACACGGCCAGCATCAGATCGTCAAATGTCAGTGAGCGACAACAGAACACATATTAAAATATAACACTGAGTCTATCTGATCTTCCTCCC
The DNA here is from genome assembly GCA_030390025.1 of Squalus acanthias. NCBI lineage: Eukaryota > Metazoa > Chordata > Chondrichthyes > Squaliformes > Squalidae > Squalus > Squalus acanthias. Next base: position 484,041 of record JASTWF010000210.1, on the reverse strand, counting down.
AGGTCAGCTACAGAATAACTCTCACTCGCTCGAATCCAGTGTAGAATCCGAGGTAGCGAGGCTCCAATAGCCCAGGTCTGGTGTCAGGGGTGACTCAGTGGGTAGCACTCTCGCCTGTGAGTCAGATGGTCGTGTGTTCGAGCCCCACTCCAGAGACTGGAGGATATAATCTTAACCAACACTCCCGGTGTCCCTCTGAGAATGCAGCGCTCCCTCAGTACTGACCCTCAGAAAGTGCAGCACTCCCTCAGTACTGACCCTCAGAAAGTGCAGCGCTCCCTCAGTACTGTCCCTCCGACAGTGCAGCGCTCCCTCAGCACTGCCCCTCCGACAGTGCAGCACTCCCTCAGTACTGCCCCTCTGACAGTGCAGCGCTCCCTCAGTACATCCCCTCTGACAGTGCAGCGCTCCCTGAGTACTGCCCATTCGACAGGGCAGCGCTCCCTCAGTACTGCGCCTCCGACAGTGCAGCGCTGCCTCATTACCCCTCCTTCAACAGCGCAGCACTCGCAAAGTAGTGCCCCTCCTATAGTGCAGCACTCCCTCAGTATTGCCCCTCCGATAATGCAGCACTCCCTCCGTACTGCCCCTCCGACAGTGCAGCGCTCCCTCTGTACTGCCCCTCCGACAATGCAGCGCTCCCTCAGTACTGCCCCTCCGACAGTGCAGCGCTCCCTCAGTACTGACCCTCCCACAGTGCAGCGCTCCCTCAGTACTGCTCCTCCGACAGTGCAGCGCTCACTCAGTACTCCCCTCCCACAGTGCAGCGTTCCCTCAGTACTGCCCCTCCGACAGTGTAGCACTCCCTCAGTACTGCCCCTCCGACAGTTTAGCACTCCCTCAGTACTGACCCTCCGACAGTGTAGCACTCCCTCAGTACTCCCCTCTGACAGTGCAGCACTCCCTCAGTACTGCCCCATCGACAGTGCAGCGCTACCTCAGTACTGCCCCTCCGACAGTGCAGCGCTCCCTCAGTACTGCCCCTCTGACAGTGCAGCACTCCCTCAGGACTGCCCCTCCGACAATGCAGCGCTCCCTCAGTACTGCCCCTCCGACAGTGCAGCGCTCCCTCAGCACTGACACAGGGGGTGTCACGCTGGATTTTGGGGCTTGAGTCTCTGGACTGCGGCTCAAACCCATGACCTTGTCACTCAGACGTGAGAGTGACACAAAGTGAGCCACAGCTGAGAGCTGAGCAATGTCACAGAAAGGTCAGGGGTCATGATGACCCTGCGCAGTCAGACATTTGATGATCATTGGATCATCGAATCATACAGCACAGAAGGAGGCCATTCGGGCCTTCGTGCCTGTGTCGTCTCTTTTAAAGAGCGATACAGTTAGTCTCACTCCCGCCTCTTTCCCCATTGCCCTGCGAATTTCACTGCTTCAAGTATTTATCCAATTCCCTTTTGAAAGTTATTATTGAATCTGCTTCCACCGCCCGTTCAGGCAGTGCATTCCAGATCACAACAACTCGCTGTGTCAAAAAAATCTCCTCATCTCCCCTCTGGTTCTTTTTCCAATTATCTTAAATCGGTTTCCTCTGGTTACCGAGCCTCCTGCCACTGGAAACAGTTTCTCCTTATGTGGGATCCGTTCCTCCTCCCACAATGGTAAAAATTGGACTATGAAATATAAAAACCCAGAACTGCACAGCCCGCACAAAGAGATGGGCAATAAAGGGTTAATTCAAACATTGCAGACGGACCTTCAGGAGACTGGATTACAGACAATCTAATAGACGATTGCTTCTGAACAAGAACATTCGCATATTAATTTACCTTAAGGGTTTCCATTGTTAAAGACGACCATGGCCCCAGTATAACTAATATCAGTGCAGGCCTAGACAATGGGCCGGGCCTTGAACCATCTGAATACGAATGCTAACAGAAACCAACAACTAGCATATGCTGTCACCTGGGGAAGGTTGGATTGTCAGAAAGGTATCTCTAATCAATGGACAACACGAGGGACAATTAGCCATCAAGAGTTCTCTGCTCGAGATATTCACACATCTCTGAAACGGCCATCGTGTGCTCAGGAGGGGGACAGGAAATGTGTTCCAAGATTGAAAGTCGCTTTTGGTTTAAAGTAAGAGGCACTTTGAAGAGAGTGGTGTGGGAAGCCATCAAAAATACAGCGAGCAGAAAGATTCGGGCCGACAATCAACAGGAGACAGGTGATCGGGAGCGGTGATTGTAAGTTTCAGTCAAATCATAGAGGGGGCTTTTGTGATTGAGTCTGAGTAAGTTTCAGTCAGGTCACAATAAGGGTTTTGTGATTGAGTCTGAGTAAGTTTGTTAGTTTCAGTCAGATCACAATAAGGGTTTTGTGATTGAGTCTGAGCAAGTTTGTAAGTTTCACTCAGGTCACAATAAGGGTTTTGTGATTGAGTCTGAGTAAGTTTGTAAGTTTCACACAGGTCACAATAATGGTTTTTTGATTGAGTCTGAGTAACTTTCAGTCAGATCACAATAAGGTTTTGTGATTGAGTCTGAGTAAGTTTGTGAGTTTCAGTCAGATCACAATAAGGGTTTTGTGATGGAGTCTGGGTAACTCTATATGTCACAGTCAAATCGCGGACAGGTTTAACTGTGTCATATTGTGTCGATGCAAATGACCCTTGTGTAGGGGTTTGTATTTTGGGGTTGTTAGCCTGATATAAATGGTAGGGATTTATACTGGGAAGGTAACTGTGTGTGTGTGTTCAATAAACGAACGAATCAAAGGTTGAGCCAAAACCCTGTGCCGTGTGTATTTTGTTCTTATAAATCCTGACGTCCAAGAACTGTGTGTAACGGGGGACTAGTATCGGAGAAAACCCCTTACACTTATTTACTCAAAGCCCTTCAAAAGTTTGAACATCAATATCTAATCTTCCCTTAACTTTCTCCGCTCTAAGGAGAACAATCCCAGCTCTCCTGTCTCTCCACAGAACTGAAATCCCTTTTCCCTGAAACCCTTCTATAAATCTCCTCTGCACCCTCCCCAAAGCCTCGACATCCTCCCACCGGAGGCACTAACGGGAGGCGCTAAGAACCGAATTCTTCCCCCGAACACTTTGACCAAGCTTTTGGTCACCTGTCCTAATATCTCTTGTGACTCGGTGTCAAACTGTGAATCTTTACGCTCCTGTCAAGTGCTTCAGGATGTTTTACTTGAGCACTTTTTTCCCTCATCTCCAATATTTTTAAAACTAATTTACAAAAGTGTTGATGAAAATAGAAAACACACAATATTTTATTCAATGTCCCGGTGATTGTTCTCCCTTGCTGCTGTTAGCCGTATCCGGGAGATTAATCTTTACTTCCTGCAGACTCCAGGACAAGCCTGGAGATTTGGCAACAGTAGAGTTAACTGACCGGGAACATTGTCATGGATAATCCTCGCTCCTGGTAATCGTTCAGCCTGGGATGTGAGGGCTGGGGGAAAGAGAAGATCCAATTGTGCTCTTCCAGGAACCAAAGATAACGATTCAACTCCATTATCACAGGACCACACGGCCAGTATCAGATCGTCAAATGTCAGTGAGAGAGAACAGAACACATATTAAAATATAACACTGAATCTATCTGATCTTCCTACCAGGTCAGCTACAGAATAACTCCCCACTCGCCCCGAATCCTGTGTAAAATCCGAGGTAGCGAGGCTCCAATAGCCCAGGTCTGGTGTCAGGGGTGACTCAGTGGGAAGCACTCTCGCCTGTGAGTCAGATGGTCGTGTGTTCGACCACCCACTCCAGAGACTGGAGGACATAATCTTAACCAACACTCCCGGTGTCCCTCTGAGAGTGCAGCGCTCCCTCAGTACTGACCCTCAGAAAGTGCAGCGCTCCCTGAGTACTCCCCTCCCACAGTGTAGCACTCCCTCAGTACTGCCCCTCCGACAGTGCAGCGCTCCCTCAGTACTCCCCTCCCACAGTGCGGCGCTCCCTCAGTACTGCCCCTCCGACAATGCAGCGCTCCCTCAGTACTGCCCCTCCGACAATGCAGCGCTCCCTCAGTACTGCCCCTCCGACAATGCAGCGCTCCCTCAGTACTGCCCCTCCGACAGTGCAGCGCTCCCTCAGTAGTGCCCCTTCGACAGTGCAGCACTCCCTCAGTACTGTCCCTCCGACAGTGCAGCACTCCCTTAGTACCGCCCCTCCGACAATGCAGCACTCCGAGTACTGACCCTGCGACAATGCAGTTCTCCCTCCGTACTGCCCCTCCGACAGTGCAGCGCTCCCTTAGCACAGTCCCCCCGACAGTGAAACACTCCCTCAGTATTGCCTCTCCGACTGTGCGACATTCCCTCAGTAATGCCCCTCCAGCAGTGCAGCACTCGCTCAGTACTGCCCCTCCAACAATGCAGCGCTCCCTCAGTACTGCCCCTCCAACAATGCAGTGCTCCCTCAGTACTGCCACTCCGACAGTGCAGCACTCCCCCAGCACTGACCCTCCAAAAATGCAGCACTCCCTCAGTACTGCTCCTGACAGTGCAGCACTCCCTCAGTACTGCCCCTCCAACAGTGCAGCACTCCCTCAGCAGTGCCCCTCCGACAGTGCATCGTTCCCTCAGTACTGCGCCTCTGACAGTGCAGCGCTACCTCATTACCCCTCCTTCAACAGCGCAACAATCCCAAAGTAGTGCCCCTCCTATAGTGCAGCACTCCCTCAGTCCTGCCCCTCTGACAATGCAGTGCTACCTCTGTCTGAACCCTCCGACAGTGCAGCGCTCCTGCAGTCCTGCCCCTCCGACAGTGCAGCTATCCCTCAGTACTCCCCCTCCAATAGTGCAGCTATCCCTCAGTACTCCCCCTCCGATAGTGCAGCTATCCCTCAGTACTGCCCCTCTGACAGTGCAACGCTCCCTCAGTACTGTCCCTCTGACAGTGCAGCGCTTCCTCAGTACTGTCCCTCGGACAGTGCAGCGCTCCCTCAGTAATGCCCCTCCCACACTGCAGCGCTCCCTCAGTACTGCCCCTCGGACAGTGCTATGCTCCCTCAGTACTGCCCCTCCGACAGTGCAGCGCTCCATCAGTACTGCCCCTCCGACAGTGCAGCGCTCCCTCAGTACTACCCCTTCGACAGTGCAGCTCTCCCTCAGTACTAACCCTCCGACAGTGCAGCGTGCCCTCAGTACTGCCCTTCAGACAGTGCAGCGCTCCTCAGTACTACCCCTTCGACAGTGCAGATCTCCCTCAGTACTGACCCTCCGACATTGCAGCGCTCCCTCAGTACTGCCCCTCTGACAATGCAGCGCTCCCTCAGTACTGCCCCTGACAGTGCAGCACTCCCTCAGTACTGCCCCTCCGACAGTGCAGCACTCCCTCAGTACTGCCTCTCCGACAGTGCAGCACACCCTCAGTACTGCCGCTCCCGCAGTGCAGCGCTCCCTCAGTACTGACCCTCTGACAGTGCAGCGCTCCCTCAGTACTGCCCCTCCGACAGTGCAGCGCTCCCTCAGTACTGCCCCTCCGACAGTGCAGCGCTCCCTCAGTACTGCCCCTCCCACAGTGCAGCGCTCCCTCAGTACTGACCCTCCAACAGTGCAGCGCTCCCTCAGTACTGCCCCTCCGACAGTGCGGCGCTCCCTCAGTCCTGACACAGGGAGTGTCACACTGGATTTTTGGGCTTGAGTCTCTGGACTTGGGCTCAAACCCATGACCTTATCACTCAGACGTGAGAGTGACACAAAGTGAGCCGCAGCTGAGAGCTGAGCAATGTCACAGAAAGGTCAGGGGTCATGATGACCCTGCGCAGTCAGACATTTGATGATCATTGGATCATCGAATCATACAGCACAGAAGGAGGCCATTCGGGCCATCGTGCCTGTGTCGTCTCTTTTAAAGAGCGATACAGTTAGTCTCACTCCCGACTCTTTCCCCATTGCCCTGCGAATTTCACTGCTTCAAGTATTTATCCAATTCCCTTTTGAAAGTTATTATTGAATCTGCTTCCACCGCCCGTTCAGGCAGTGCATTCCAGATCACAACAACTCACTGTGTCAAAAAAATCTCCTCATCTCCCCTCTGGTTCTTTTTCCAATTATCATAAATCGGTTTCCTCTGGTTACCGAGCCTCCTACCACTGGAAACAGTTTCTCCTTATGTGGGATCCGTTCCTCCTCCCACAATGGTAAAAATTGGACTATGAAATATAAAAACCCAGAACTGCACAGCCCGCACAAAGAGATGGGCAATAAAGGGTTAATTCAAACATTGCAGACGGACCTTCAGGAGACTGGATCACAGACAATCTAATAGACGATTGCTTCTGAACAAGAACATTCGCATATTCATTTACCTTAAGGGTTTCCATTGTTAAAGACGACCATGGCCCCAGTATAACTAATATCAGTGCAGGCCCAGACAATGGGCCGGGCCTTGAACCATCTGAATACGAATGCTAACAGAAACCAACAACTAGCATATGCTGTCACCTGGGGAAGGTTGGATTGTCATAAAGGTATCTCTAATCAATGGACAACACGAGGGACAATTAGCCATCAAGAGTTCTCTGCTGGAGACATTCACACATCTCTGAAACGGCCATCGTGTGCTCAGGAGGGGGCCAGGAAATGTGTTTCAAGATTGAAAGTCGCTTTTGGTTTAAAGTAAGAGGCACTTCGAAGAGAGTGGTGTGGGAAGCCATCGGAAATACAGCGAGCAGAAAGATTCGGGCCGACAATCAACAGGAGACAGGCGATCGGGAGCGGTGATTGTAAGTTTCAGTCAAATCATAGAGGGGGCTTTTGTGATTGAGTCTGAGTAAGTTTCAGTCAGATCACAATCAGGGTTTTGTGATTGAGTCTGAGTAAGTTTCAGTCAGGTCACAATAAGGTTTTGTGATTGAGTCTGAGTAAGTTTCAGTCAGATCACAATAACGGTTTTGTGATTGAGTCTGAGTAAGTTTGTAAGTTTCAGTGAGGTCACAATAAGGGTTTTGTGATTGAGTCTGAGTAAGTTTCAGTCAGATCACAATAAGGGTTTTGTGATGGAGTCTGAGTAAGTTTGTGAGTTTCAGTCAGGTCACAATAAGGGTTTTGTGATGGAGTCTGGGTAACTTTATATGTCACAGTCAAATCGCGGACGGGTTTAACTGTGTCATATTGTGTCGATGCAAATGACCCTTGTGTAGGGGTTTGTATTTTGGGGTTGTTAGCCTGATATAAATGGTAGGGATTTATACTGGGAAGGTAACTGTGTGTGTGTGTTCAATAAACGAACGAATGAAAGGTTGAGCCAAAACCCTGTGCCGTGTGTATTTTGTTCTTATAAATCCTGACGTCCAAGAACTGTGTGTAACGGGGGACCAGTATCGGAGAAAACCCCTTACACTTATTTACTCAAAGCCCTTCAAAATTGTGAACATCAATATCTAATCTTCCCTTAACTTTCTCCGCTCTAAGGAGAACAATCCCAGCTCCCCTGTCTCTCCACAGAACTGAAACCCCTTTTCCCTGAAACCCTTCTATAAATCTCCTCTGCACCCTCCCCAAGGCCTCGACGTCCTCCCACCGGAGGCACTAATGGGAGGCGCTAAGAACCGAATTCTTCCCGCGAACACTTTGACCAAGCTTTTGGTCACCTGTCCTAATATCTCTTGTGACTCGGTGTCAAACTGTGAATCTTTACGCTCCTGTCAAGTGCTTCAGGATGTTTTACTTGAGCACTTTTTTCCCTCATCTCCAATATTTTTAAAACTAATTTACAAAAGTGTTGATGAAAATAGAAAACACACAATATTTTATTCAATGTCCCGGTGATTGTTCTCCCTTGCTGCTGTTAGCCGTGTCCTGGAGATTAATCTTTACCTCCTGCAGACTCCAGGACAAGCCTGGAGATTTGGCAACAGTAGAGTTAACTGACCGGGAACATTGTCATGGATAATCCTCGCTCCTGGTAATCGTTCAGCCTGGGATGTGAGGGCTGGGGGAAAGAGAAGATCCAATTGTGCTCTTCCTGGAACCAAAGATAACGATTCAACTCCATTATCACAGGACCACACGGCCAGTATCAGATCGTCAAATGTCAGTGAGCGAGAACTGAACACAAATTAAAATATAACACTGAGTCTATCTGATCTTCCTCCCAGGTCAGCTACAGAATAACTCCCCACTCCGAATCCAGTGTAAAATCCGAGGTAGCGAGGCTCCAATAGCCCAGGTCTAGTGTCAGGGGTGACTCAGTGGGTAGCACTCTCGCCTGTGAGTCAGATGGTCGTGTGTTCGACCACCCACTCCAGAGCCTTGGGCACATAACCTAGGCCGACACTCCCGGTGTCCCTCAGAGTGCAGCGCTCCCTCAGTACTGTCCCTCAGAAAGTGCAGCGCTCCCTCAGAAAGTGCAGCGCTCCCTCAGTACTGCCCCTCCGACAGTGCAGCGCTCCCTCAGTAGTGCCCCTTCGACAGGGCAGCGCTCCCTCAGTACTGCCCCTCCGACAGTGCAGCGCTCCCTCAGTACTGCCCTCTGACAGTGCAGCGCTCCCTTAGTACTGCCCTCTGACAGTGCAGCGCTCCCTCAGTAGTGCCCCTTCGACAGGGCAGCGCTTCCCCAGTACTGACCCTCCAACAGTGCAGTGCTACCTCTGTATGGACCCTCCGAAAATGCTGCACTGCTTCAGTACTTCCCCTTCGACATTGCAACATTCCCTCAGACCTTACCATCCGACACTGCGGCGCTCCCCCAGTACTGCCCCTGACTTTTCAGCAATCCCTCAGTTCTGCTCCTCTGAGAGTGCAATGCTCCCTCAGTACTGCCCCTCCAACAGTGCAGCGCTCCATCAGTACTGCCCCTCCGACAGTGCAGTGCTCCCTCAGTAATGCCCCTCCGACAGTGCAATGCTCCCTCAGTACTGCGCCTCCGACAGTGCAGCGTTCCCTCAGTACTGCGCCTCTGACAGTGCAGCGCTACCTCATTACCCCTCCTTCAACAGCGCAGCAATCCCTAAGTAGTGCCCCTCCTATAGTGCAGCACTCCCTCAGTCCTGCCCCTCTGACAATGCAGTGCTACCTCTGTAGGAACCCTCCGACAGTGCAGCGCTCCTGAAGTCCTGCCCCTCCGACAGTGCAGCTAGCCCTCAGTACACCCCCTCCGATAGTGCAGCTATCCCTCAGTACACCCCCTCCGATAGTGCAGCTATCCCTCAGTAATGCCCCTCCCACACTGCAGCGCTCCCTCAGTACTGCCTCTCCGACATTGCAGCACTCCTCATTTCTGTTCTTTCAAAAGTAAAGCGCTCCCTCAGTACTGCCCCTCCGACAGTGCAGCGCTCCCTCAGTACTGTCGCTCCGACAATGCAGTGCTCCCTCAGTACTGACCCTCCGACAATGCAGTGCCCCCTCAGTACTGACCCTCCGACAATGCAGCGCTCCCTCAGTACTGCCCCTCCGACAGTGCAGCGCTCCCTCAGTACTGCGCCTCCGACAGTGTAGCGCTACCTCAGTACTGACAATCCCACAGTGCAGCTCTCCCTCAGTACTGACCCTCCGACAGTGCAGTGCTCCCTCAGTACTGCCCCTCCGACAATGCAGCACTCGCTCAGTACTGCCCCTCCGACAATGCAGCGCTCCCTCAGTACTGCCCCTCCGACAGTGCAGTACTCCCTCAGTACTGACCCTCCGACAGTGCGGCACTCGCTCAGTACTGCCCCTCCGACAGTGCAGCGCTCCCTCAGTACTGACCCATCGACAGTGAGGCACTCCCTCAGTACTGCCCCTCCGACAGTGCAGCGCTCCCTCAGTACTCCCCTCCCACAGTGCAGCGCTCCCTCAGTACTGCCCCTCCGACAGTGCAGCGCTCACTCAGTACTCCCCTCCCACAGTGCAGCACTCCCTCAGTACTGCCCCTCCGACAGTGTAGCACTCCCTCAGTACTGACCCTCCGACAGTGTAGCACTCCCTCAGTGCTGACGCTACGAGAGTGCAGCACTCCATCAGTACTGCCCTTCAGACAGTGCAGCGTTCCCTCAGTACTGTCCCTCTGACAGTGCAGCGCTCCCTCAGTACTGCCCCTCAGACAGTGCAGCGCTCCCTCAGTAATGCCCCTCCCACACTGCAGCGCTCCCTCAGTACTGCTTCTCCGACACTGCAGCACTCATTACTGTTCCTTCAAAAGTGCAGCGCTCCCCCAGTACAGCCCCTCCGACAGTGCCGCGCTCCCTCAGTACTGCCCCTCCGACAGTGCAGCGCTCCCTCAGTACTGCCCCTCTGATGGTGCAGCGCTCCCTCTGTACTGACCCTCCGACAGTGCAGCGCTCCCTCAGTACTGACCCTCCAACTGTGCAGCCTTCCCTCAGTACTGACCCTCCGACAGTGCAGCGCTCTCTCAGTACTGCCCCTCCCACAGTGAAGCGCTCCCTCAGTACTGCCCCTCCCACAGTGCAGCGCTCCCTCAGTACTGACCCTCCGACAGTGCAGCACTCCCTCAGTACTGCCCCTCCCACAGTGCAGCACTCCCTCAGTACTGCCCCTCCGACAGTGCAGCGCTCCCTCAGTACTGCCCCTCTGACAGTGTAGCGCTCCCTCAGTACTGTCCCTCCGACAGTGCAGTGCTCCCTCAGTACTGCCCCTCCGACAGTGCAGCGCTCCCTCAGTTCTGTCCCTCCCACAGTGCAGCGCTCCCTCAGTACTGCCCCTCTGACAGTGCAACGCTCCCTCAGTACTGTCCCTCCCACAGTGCAGCACTCCCTCAGTACTGCCCCTCCGACAGTGCAGCGCTCCCTCAGTACTGATCCTCCGACAGTGCACGGTTCCCTCAGTACTGCCCCTCCGACAGTGCAGCACTCCCTCAGTACTGCCCCTCCGACAGTGCAGCGCTCCCTCAGTACTGCCCCTCTGACAGTGCAGCGCTCCCTCAGTACTGCCCCTCCGACAGTGCAGCGCTCCCACAGTACTGACACAGGGGCTGTCACGCTGGATTTTTGGGCTCGAGTCTCTGGACTGCGGCTCAAACCCATGACCTTGTCACTCAGACGTGAGAGTGACACAAAGTGATCCACAGCGGAGAGCTGAGCAATGTCACAGAAAGGTCAGGGGTCATGATGACCCTGCGCAGTCAGACATTTGATGATCATAGGATCATCGAATCATACAGCACAGAAGGAGGCCATTCGGGCCTTCGTGCCTGTGTCGTCTCTTTTAAAGCGATACAGTTAGTCTCACTCCCGACTCTTTCCCCATTGCCCTGCGAATTTCACTGCTTCAAGTATTTATCCAATTCCCTTTTGAAAGTTATTGTTGAATCTGCTTCCACCGCCCGTTCAGGCAGTGCATTCCAGATCACAACAACTCACTGTGTCAAAAAAATCTCCTCATCTCCCCTCTGGTTCTCTTGCCAATTTTCATAAATCGGTTTCCTCTGGTTACCGAGCCTCCTGCCACTGGAAACTGTTTGTCCTTATGTGGGATCCGTTCCTCCTCCCACAATGGTAAAAATTGGACTATGAAATATAAAAACCCAGAACTGCACAGCCCGCACAAAGAGATGGGCAATAAAGGGTTAATTCAAACATTGCAGACGGACCTTCAGGAGACTGGATCACAGACAATCTAATAGACGATTGCTTCTGAACAAGAACATTCGCATATTCATTTACCTTAAGGGGTTCCATTGTTAAAGACGACCATGGCCCCAGTATAACTAATATCAGTGCAGGCCCAGACAATGGGCCGGGCCTTGAACCATCTGAATACGAATGCTAACAGAAACCAACAACTAGCATATGCTGTCACCTGGGGAAGGTTGGATTGTCAGAAAGGTATCTCTAATCAATAGACAACACGAGGGACAATTAGCCATCAAGAGTTCCCTGCTCTAGACATTAACACATCTCTGAAACGGCCATCGTGTGCGCAGGAGGGGGCCAGGAAATGTGTTTCAAGATTGAAAGTCGCTTTTGGTTTAAGGTAAGAGGCACTTCGAAGAGAGAGGTGTGGGGAGCCATTGGAAATACAGCGAGCAGAAAGATTCGGGCCGACAATCAACAGGAGACAGGCGATCGGGAGCGGTGATTGTAAGTTTCAGTCCAATCATAGAGGGGGCTTTTGTGATTGAGTCTGAGTAAGTTTCAGTCAGGTCACAATAAGGGTTTTGTGATTGAGTCTGAGTAAGTTTCAGTCAGGTCACAATAAGGGTTTTGTGATGGAGTCTGGGTAACTCCATATGTCACAGTCAAATCGCGGACGGGTTTAACTGTGTCATATTGTGTCGATGCAAATGACCCTTATGTAGGGGTTTGTATTTTGGGATTGTTAGCCTGATATAAATGGTAGGAATTTATACTGGGAAGGTAACTGTGTGTGTGTGTTCAATAAACGAACGAATCAAAGGTTGAGCCAAAACCCTGTGCCGTGTGTATTTTGTTCTTATAAATCCTGACGTCCAAGAACTGTGTGTAACGGGGGACCAGTATCGGAGAAAACCCCTTACACTTATTTACTCAAAGCCCTTCAAAAGTTTGAACATCAATATCTAATCTTCCCTTAACTTTCTCCGCTCTAAGGAGAACAATCCCAGCTCTCCTGTCTCTCCACAGAACTGAAACCCCTTTTCCCTGAAACCCTTCTATAAATCTCCTCTGCACCCTCCCCAAGGACTTGACATCCTCCCACCGGAGGCACTAACGGGAGGCGCTAAGAACCGAATTCTTCCCCCGAACACTTTGACCAAGCTTTTGGTCACCTGTCCTAATATCTCTTGTGACTCGGTGTCAAACTGTGAATCTTTACGCTCCTGTCAACTGCTTCAGGATGTTTTACTTGAGCACTTTTTTTCCTCATCTCCAATATTTTTAAAACTAATTAACAAAAGTGTTGATGAAAATAGAAAACACCCAATATTTTATTCAATGTCCCGGTGATTGTTCTCCCTTGCTGCTGTTAGCCGTGTCCGGGAGATTAATCTTTACCTCCTGCAGACTCCATGACAAGCCTGGAGATTTGGCAACAGTAGAGTTAACTGACCGGGAACATCGTCATGGATAATCCTCGCTCCTGGTAATCGTTCAGCCTGGGATGTGAGGGCTGGGAAAGAGAAGATCCAATTGTGCTCTTCCTGGAACCAAAGATAACGATTCAACTCCATTATCACAGGACCACACGGCCAGTATCAGATCGTCAAATGTCAGTGAGCGAGAACTGAACACATATTAAAATATAACTGAATCTATCTGATCATCCTCCCAGGTCAGCTACAGAATAACTCCCCACCCGCTCGAATCCAGTGTAGAATCCGAGGTAGCGAGGCTCCAATAGCCCAGGTCTGGTGTCAGGGGTGACTCAGTGGGTAGCACTCTCGCCTGTGAGTCAGATGGTTGTGTGTTCGACCACCCACTCCAGAGTCTGGTGGACATAATCTTAACCAACACTCCCGGTGTCCCTCTGAGAGTGCAGCGCTCCCTCAGTACTGACCCTCAGAAAGTGCAGCACCCCCTCAGTACTGCCCCTTCGACAGGTCTGCGCTCCCTCTGTACTGCCCCTCCGACAGTGCAGCGCTCCCTCAGTACTGCCCCTTCGACAGGTCTGCGCTCCCTCTGTACTGCCCCTCCGACAGTGCAGCGCTCCCTCAGTAGTGCCCCTTCGACAGGGCAGCGCTCCCTCAGTACTGCCAATCCGACAGTGCAGCACTCCCTCAGTACTGACCCTCAGAAAGTGCAGCGCTCCCTCAGTACTGACCCTCAGAAAGAGCAGCGCTCCCTCTGTACTGCCCTTCCGATAGGGCAGCGCTCCCTCTGTACTGCCCCTCTGACAGTGCAGCGCTCCCTCAGTAGTGCCCCTTCGACAGGGCAGCGCTCCCTCAGTACTGCCCCTCCGACAGTGCAGCGCTCCCTCAGTACTGCCCCTCCGACAATGCAGCGCTCCCTCAGTACTGCCCCTCCGACAGTGCAGCACTCCCTTAGTACCGCCCCTCCGACAATGCAGCACTCCGAGTACTGCCCCTCCGACAATGCAGTGCTCCCTCCGTACTTCCCCTCCGACAGTGCAGTGCTCCCTGAGTACGTCACCTCCGACAGTGTAGCGCACCCTTAGCACTGTCCCCCCGACAGTGAAACACTCCCTCAGTATTGCCTCTCCGACTGTGCAACATTCCCTCAGTAATGCCCCTCTGACAGTGCAGCACTCCGTCAGCACTGCCCCTCCAACAATGCAGCACTCCCTCAGTAGTGCCCCTCCGACAGTGCAGCACTCCCTCAGCAGTGCCCCTCCGAAAGTGCAGCGTTCCCTCAGTACTGTGCCTCTGACAGTGCAGCGCTACCTCAATACCCCTCCTTCAACTGCGCAGCAATCCCAAAGTAGTGCCCCTCCTATAGTGCAGCACTCCCTCAGTCCTGCCCCTCTGACAACGCAGTGCTACCTCTGTATGAACCCTCCGACAGTGCAGCGCTCCTGCAGTCCTGCCCCTCCGACACTGCGGCGCTCCCTCAGTACTCCCCCTCCGATAGTGCAGCTATCCCTCAGTACTGCCCCTCCGACAGTGCAGCGCTCCCTCAGTAATGCCCCTCTGACAGTGCAGCACTCCCTCAGTACTCCCCCTCCGATAGTGCAGCTATCCCTCAGTACTGCCCCTCTGACAGTGCAACGCTCCCTCAGTACTGCCCCTCTGACAGTGCAGCGCTCCCTCAGTACTGCCCCTCTGACAGTGCAGCGCTCCCTCAGTAATGCCCCTCTGACAGTGCAGCACTCCCTCAGTACTCCCCCTCCGGCAGTGCAACTATCCCTCAGTACTGCCCCTCCGACAGTGCAGCACTCCCTCAGTACTGCCCCTCCGACAGTGCAGCGCTCCCTCAGTACTGCCTCTCCGACACTGCAGCACTCCTCATTTCTGTTCCTTCAAAAGTAAAGCGCTCCCTCAGTACTGCCCCTCTGACAGTGCAGCGATCCATCAGTACTGCCCCTCCGACAGTGCAGCGATCCCTCAGTACTGCCCCTCCGACAGTGCAGCGCTCCCTCGGTACTGCCACTCCGACAGTGCAGCGCTCCCTCAGTGCTGCCCCTCCGACAGTGAAGCGCTCCCTCAGTACTGCCACTCCGACAGTGCAGCGCTCCCTCAGTACTGACACAGGGAGTGTCACGCTGGATTTTCGGGCTCGAGTCTCTGGACTGCGGCTCAAACCCATGACCTTGTCACTCAGACGTGAGAGTGACACAAAGTGAGCCACAGCTGAGAGCTGAGCACTGTCACAGAAAGTTCAGGCGTCATGATGACCCTGCGCAGTCAGACATTTGATGATCATTGGATCATCGAATCATACAGCACAGTAGGAGGCCATTCGGGCCATCGTGCCTGTATCGTCTCTTTCAAAGAGCGATACAGTTAGTCTCACTCCCGACTCTTTCCCCATTGCCCTGCGAAATTCACTGCTTCAAGTATTTATCCAATTCCCTTTTGAAAGTTATTATTGAATCAGCTTCCACCGCCCGTTCAGGCAGTGCATTCCAGATCACAACAACTCGCTGTGAAAAAAAATCTCCTCATCTCCCCTCTGGTTCTTTTTCCAATTATCATAAATCGGTTTCCTCTGATTACCGAGCCTCCTGCCACTGGAAACAGTTTCTCCTTATGTGGGATCCGTTCCTCCTCCCACAATGGTAAAAATTGGACTATGAAATATAAAAACCCAGAACTGCACAGCCTGCACAAAGAGATGGGCAATAAAGGGTTAATTCAAACATTGCAGACGGACCTTCAGGAGACTGGATCACAGACAATCTAATAGACGATTGCTTCTGAACAAGAACATTCGCATATTCATTTACCTTAAGGGGTTCCATTGTTAAAGAAGACCATGGCCCCAGAATAACTAATATCAGTGCAGGCCCAGACAATGGGCCGGGCCTTGAACCATCTGAATACGAATGCTAACAGAAACCAACAACTAGCATATGCTGTCACCTGGGGAAGGTTGGATTGTCAGAAAGGTATCTCTAATCAATGGACAACACGAGGGACAATTAGCCATCAAGAGGTCTCTGCTCGAGACATTCACACATCTCTGAAACGGCCATCGTGTGCTCAGGAGGGGGCCAGGAAATGTGTTTCAAGATTGAAAGTCGCTTTTGGTTTAAAGTAAGAGGCACTTTGAAGAGAGTGGTGTGGGAAGCCATCGGAAATACAGCGAGCAGAAAGATTCGGGCCGACAATCAACAGGAGACAGGCGATCGGGAGCGGTGATTGTAAGTTTCAGTCAAATCATAGAGGGGGCTTTTGTGATTGAGTCTGAGTAAGTTTCAGTCAGGTCACAATAAGGGTTTTGTGATTGAGTCTGAGTAAGTTTCAGTCAGGTCACAATAAGGGTTTTGTGATTGAGTCTGAGTAAGTTTTTATCAGGTCACAATAAGGGTTTTGTGATTGAGTCTGAGTAAGTTTGTAAGTTTCAGTCAGATCACAATAAGGGTTTTGTGATGGAGTCTGGGTAACTCTATATGTCACAGTCAAATCGCGGACAGGTTTAACTGTGTCATATTGTGTCGATGCAAATGACCCTTGTGTAGGGGTTTGTATTTTGGGGTTGTTAGCCTGATATAAATGGTAGGGATTTATACTGGGAAGGTAATTGTGTGTGTGTTCAATAAACGAACGAATCAAAGGTTGAGCCAAAACCCTGTGCCGTGTGTATTTTGTTCTTATAAATCCTGACGTCCAAGAACTGTGTGTAACGGGGGACCAGTATCGGAGAAAACCCCTTACACTTATTTACTCAAAGCCCTTCAAAAGTTTGATCATCAATATCTAATCTCCCCTTAACTTTCTCCGCTCTAAGGAGAACAATCCCAGCTCTCCTGTCTCTCCACAGAACTGAAACCCCTTTTCCCTGAAACCCTTCTATAAATCTCCTCTGCACCCTCCCCAAGGCCTTGACATCCTCCCACCGGAGGCACTAACGGGAGGCGCTAAGAACCGAATTCTTCCCCCGAACACTTTGACCAAGCTTTTGGTCACCTGTCCTAATATCTCTTGTGACTCGGTGTCAAACTGTGACTCTTTACGCTCCTGTCAAGTGCTTCAGGATGTTTTACTTGAGCACTTTTTTCCCTCATTCCCAATATTTTTACAACTAATTAACAAAAGTGTTGATGAAAATAGAAAACACACAATATTTTATTCAATGTCCCGGTGATTGTTCTCCCTTGCTGCTGTCAGCCGTGTCCTGGAGATTAATCTTTACCTCCTGCAGACTCCAGGACAAGCCTGGAGATTTGGCAACAGTAGAGTTAAGCGACCGGGAACATTGTCATGGATAATCCTCGCTCCTGGTAATCGTTCAGCCTGGGATGTGAGGGCTGGGGGAAAGAGAAGATCCAATTGTGCTCTTCCTGGAACCAAAGATAACGATTCAACTCCATTATCACAGGACCACACGGCCAGTATCAGATCGTCAAATGTCAGTGAGCGAGAACTGAACACATATTAAAATATAACACTGAGTCTATCTGATCTTCCTCCCAGGTCAGCTGCAGAATAACTCCCCGCTCCGAATCCAGTGTAGAATCCGAGGTAGCGAGGCTCCAATAGCCCAGGTCTGGTGTCAGGGGTGACTCAGTGGGTAGCACTCTCGCCTCTGAGTCAGATGGTCGTGTGTTCGAGCCCCACTCCAGAGACTGGAGGACATAATCTTAACCAACACTCCCGGTGTCCCTCTGAGAGTGCAGCGCTCCCTCAGTACCGACCATCAGAAAGTGCGGCACTCCCTCAGTACTGACCCTCAGGAAGTGCAGCACTCCCTCAGTACTGACCCTCAGAAAGTGCAGCGCTCCCTCAGTACTGCCCCTCCGACAGTGCAGCGCTCCCTCAGTACTGCCCCTCCGACAGGGCAGCGCTCCCTCTGTACTGCCCCTCCGACAGTGCAGCGCTCCCTCAGTACTGCCCCTCTGACAGTGCAGCGCTCCCTCAGTAGTGCCCCTTCGACAGGGCAGCGCTCCCTCAGTACTGCCCCTTCGACAGGGCAGCGCACCCTCAGTACTGCCCCTCCGACAGTGCAGCGCTCCCTCAGTAGTGCCCCTCTGACAGTGCAGCACTCCCTCAGTACTGCCCCCTGACAGTGCAGCGCTCCCTCAGTACTGCCCCTCGAACAGTGCAGCGCTCCCTCAGTACTGCGCCTCTGACAGTGCAGCGCTCCCTCAGTACTGCGCCTCCGACAGTGCAGCGCTCCCTCAGCACTGCGCCTCCGACAGTGCATCTCTACCTCAGTAGTGCCCCTCTGACAGTGCAGCACTCCCTCAGTACTGCCCCTCTGACAGTGCAGCCCTCCCTCAGTACTGCGCCTCCGACAGTGCAGCGCTCCCTCAGTACTGCGCCTCCGGCAGTGCAGCGCTACCTCATTACCCCTCCTTCAACAGCGCAGCACTCGCAAAATAGTGCCCCTCCTATAGTGCAGCACTCCCTCAGTATTGCCCCTCCGATAATGCAGCACTCCCTCAGTACTACCCCTCCGACAGTGCAGCGCTCCCTCAGTACTGACCCTTCGACAGTGCAGCACTCCCTCAGTACTGCCCCTCCGACAGTGCAGCACTCCCTCAGTACTGATCCTCCGACAGTGCAGCGTTCACTCAGTACTGCTCCTCTTACAGTGCAGCGCCACCTCAGTACTGACCCTCCGACAGTGCAGCACTCCCTCAGTACTGCCCCTCTGACAGTCTAGCGCTCCCTCAGTACAGCCCCTCCCACAGTGCAGCGCTCCCTCAGTACTGCCCCTCCGACAGTGTAGCGCTCCCTCAGTACTGCCCCTCCGACAGTGTAGCGCTCCCTCAGTACTGCCCCTCCGACAGGGCAGCGCTCCCTCAGTACTGCCCCTCCGACAGTGTATCGCTCCCTCAGTACTGCCCCTCCCACAGTGTAGCGCTCCCTCAGTACTGCCCCTCTGACAGTGCAGCGCTCCCTCAGTACTGCCCCTCCGACAGTGCAGCGCTCCCTCAGTACTGACCCTCTGGCAGTGCAGCACTCCCTCAGTACTGCCCCTCCCACAGTGCAGCGCTCCCTCAGTACTGCCTCTCCGACAGTGCAGTGCTCCCTCAGTACTGCCCCTTCCACAGTGCAGCACTCCCTCAGTACTGCCCTCCGACAGTGCAGCGCTCCCACAGTACTGACACAGGGGGTGTCACGCTGGATTTTAGGGCTCGAGTCTCTGGACTGCGGCTCAAACCCATGACCTTATCACTCAGACGTGAGAGTGACACAAAGTGAGCCACAGCGGAGAGCTGAGCAATGTCACAGAAAGGTCAGGGATCATGATGACCCTGCGCAGTCAGACATTTGATGATCATTGGATCATCGAATCATACAGCACAGAAGGAGGCCATTCAGGCCATCGTGCCTGTGTTGTCTCTTTTAAAGAGCGATACAGTTAGTCTCACTCCCGACTCTGTCCCCATTGCCCTGCGAATTTCACTGCTTCAAGTATTTGTCCAATTCCGTTTTGCAAGTTATTATTGAATCTGCTTCCACCGCCCGTTCAGGCAGTGCTTTCCAGATCACAACAACTCACTGTGTCAAAAAAATCTCCTCATCTCCCCTCTGGTTCTTTTTCCAATTATCTTAAATCGGTTTCCTCTGGTTACCGAGCTCCTGCCACTGGAAACAGTTTCTCCTTATGTGGGATCCGTTCCTCCTCCCACAATGGTAAAAATTGGACTATGAAATATAAAAACCCAGAACTGCACAGCCCGCACAAAGAGATGGGCAATAAAGGATTAATTCAAACATTGCAGACGGACCTTCAGGAGACTGGATCACAGACAATCTAATAGACGATTGCTTCTGAAGAAGAACATTCGCATATTCATTTACCTTAAGGGGTTCCATTGTTAAAGAAGACCATGGCCCCAGTATAACTAATATCAGTGCAGGCCCAGACAATGGGCCGGGCCTTGAACCATCTGAATACGAATGCTAACAGAAACCAACAACTAGCATATGCTGTCACCTTGGGAAGGTTGGATTGTCAGAAAGGTATCTCTAATCAATGGACAACACGAGGGACAATTAGCCATCAAGAGTTCTCTGCTCGAGACATTCACACATCTCTGAAACGGCCATCGTGTGCTCAGGAGGGGGCCAGGAAATGTGTTTCAAGATTGAAAGTTGCTTTTGGTTTAAAGTAAGAGGCACTTTGAAGAGAGTGGTGTGGGGAAGCCATCAGAAATACAGCAAGCAGAAAGATTCGGGCCGACAATCAACAGGAGACAGGCGATTGGGAGCGGTGATTGTAAGTTTCAGTCCAATCATAGAGGGGGCTTTTGTGATTGAGTCTGAGTAAGTTTCAGTCAGATCACAATAAGGGTTTTGTGATTGAGTCTGAGTAAGTTTCAGTCAGGTCACAATAAGGGTTTTGTGATTGAGTCTGAGTAAGTTTCACTCAGATCACAATAAGGGTTTTGTGATTGAGTCTGAGTAAGTTTCAGTCAGATCACAATAAGGTTTTGTGATTGAGTCTGAGTAAGTTTGTGAGTTTCAGTCAGGTCACAATAAGGGTTTTGTGATGGAGTCTGGGTAACTCTATATGTCACAGTCAAATCGCGGACGGGTTTAACTGTGTCATATTGTGTCGATGCAAATGACCCTTGTGTAGGGGTTTGTATTTTGGGGTTGTTAGCCTGATATAAATAGTAGGGATTTATACTGGGAAGGTAATTGTGTGTGTGCGTTCAATAAACGAACGAATCAAAGGTTGAGCCAAAACCCTGTGCCGTGTGTATTTTGTTCTCATAAATCCTGACGTCCAAGAACTGTGTGTAACGGGGGACCAATATCGGAGAAAACCCCTTACACTTATTTACTCAAAGCCCTTCAAAAGTTTGAACATCAATATCTAATCTTCCCTTAACTTTCTCCGCTCTAAGGAGAACAATCCCAGCTCTCCTGTCTCTCCACAGAACTGAAACCCCTTTTCCCTGAAACCCTTCTATAAATCTCCTCTGCACCCTCCCCAAGGCCTCGACATCCTCCCACCGGAGGCACTAACGGGAGGCGCTAAGAACCGAATTCTTCCCCCGAACACTTTGACCAAGCTTTTGGTCACCTGTCCTAATATCTCCTGTGACTCGGTGTCAAACTGTGAATCTTTACGCTCCTGTCAAGTGCTTCAGGATGTTTTACTTGAGCACTTTTTTCCCTCATCTCCAATATTTTTATAACTAATTTACAAAAGTGTTGATGAAAATAGAAAACACACAATATTTTATTTAATGTCCCGGTGATTGTTCTCCCTTGCTGCTGTTAGCCGTGTCCCGGATATTAATCTTTACCTCCTGCAGACTCCAGGACAAGCCTGGATATTTGGCAACAGTAGAGTTAACTGACCGGGAACATTGTCATGGATAATCCTCGCTCCTGGTAATCGTTCAGCCTGGGATGTGAGGGCTGGGGGAAAGAGAAGATCCAATTGTGCTCTTCCTGGAACCAAAGACAACGATTCAACTCCATTATCACAGGACCACAAGGCCAGTATCAGATCATCAAATGTCAGTGAGCGAGATCAGAACACATATTAAAATATAACACTGAGTCTATCTGATCATCGTCCCAGGTCAGCTACAGAATAACTCCCCACTCGCTCCAAATCCAGTGTAAAACCCGAGGTAGCGAGGCTCCAATAGCCCAGGTCTGGTGTCAGGGGTGACTCGCCTGAGTCAGATGGTAGTGTGTTCGACCACCCACTCCAGAGACTGGAGGACATAATCTAAACCAACACTCCCGGTGCTCCTCCTACAATGCAGCACTCCCTCAGTACTGCCCCTTCGACAGTGCAGCGCTCCCTCAGTACTGACCCTCAGAAAGTGCAGAGTACCCTCAGTACTGCCCCTCCAAAAGTGCAGCGGAAGCTCCCTCAGTACTGCCCCTCCAACAGTGCAGCGCTCCCTCAGTACTGCCCCTCCAAAAGTGCAGCGCTCCCTCAGTACTGCCCCTCAGAAAGTGCAGCACTCCCTCAGTACTGACCCTCAGAATATGCAGCGCTCCCTCAGTACTGTCTCTCCAACCTTTTGAAATTTGCTATTGAATCAGCAATGTATTCCAGATCAAAGCGATTCCCTGCTCAAGAAAAATTATCTTCGTCTATGTCCTAACCAGTGATATATGAAGGTTTATTGCAATGCTCTCCTGGCCGGCCTCTCACTTTCCACCGTCAGTAAACTTGAGGTCATCCAAAACTCTGCTGTCCGTGTCCTAACTCGCTTTAAGTCCCGTTCACCCATCTCCCCTCTGCTCGCATTGACTCCCGGTTCGGAAACACCTCGATTTTAAAATTCTCATCTTTGTTTTCAAATCCCTCCACGGCCTTGCCGCCTACCTATCTCTGTAATCTCCTCCAGCCCTAAACCGCCCCACCCCCGAGATCTCTGCACTCCTCCAATTCTGGCCTATTTCGCATCCACGAAGTTAATCGCTCCACCATTGGTGGTCGTGCCTTCAGCCGCCAAGGCCCTAAGCTCTGGAAGTCCCTCCCTAAACCTCTCCGCCTCTCTACCTCTACTCCCTTAGGGCACTTCTTAAAACCTACCTCTTTGACCCAGCTTGTGGTGACCTGTCCCAATATCTCCTTGTGTGGCTTGGTGTCAATGTCTGTCCGATTTATGTTCCTGTGAAGCACCTTGAATCATAGAACCATTGAAAGTTACAGCACGGAAGGAGGCCATTTCGGCCCATGGTGTCCGCGCCGGCCAACAAAGAGCTATCCAGCCTAATCCCTCTTCCCAGCTCTTGGTCCCTAGCCCTGCAGGTTAGAGCATCCCAAGTGCACATCTTAGTACTTTTTAAATGTGGTTAGGGTTTCTGCCTCTACCACCCTTTCAGGCAGTGAGTTCCAGACCCCCACAACCCTCTGGGTGAAGAAATCTCCACTCTAATCCCCTCTAAACCTTCCACCAACTACTTTAAATCTGTGCCCCCTGGTTTTTGACCCCTGTGCTAAGGGAAATAGGTCCTTTCTATCCACTTTATCCAGGCCCCACATAATTTTATACACCTCAATAAGGTCTCCCCTCAGCCTCCTCTGTTCCAAGGAAAACAGACCCAGCCTATCCAGACTTTCCTCATAGCTAAGATTCTCTACACCCGGGAACAACCTTGTAAATCTCCTCTGTACCCTCTCTAGAGCAATCACATCTTTCCTGTAATGTGGTGACCAGAACAGCACGCAGTACTCCAGCTGAGGCCTAACTAATGTTTTATACAGTTGAAGCATAACCCCGCTGCTCTTGTATTCTATGCCACGGCTAATAAAGTCAAGCATTCCGTCTGCCTTCTTAACCACCTTATCTACCTGGCCTGCTACCTTCAGGGATCTCTACTCAGTGTCCTACCATTCAATGTGTATTCCCTTTCCTTGTTAGCCCTCCCCAAATGCATTACCTCACACTTCTCCGGATTGAATTCCATTTGCCACTGTTCTGCCCACCTGACCAATGTATTGATATCTTCCTGCAGTCTACAGCTTCCTTCTTCAGTATCAACCACACAGCCGATTTTAGTATCATCTGCAAACTTCTTAATCATACCCCCTATATTCAAGTCTAGATCATTGATATATACCACAAAAAGCAAGGGACCTCGTACCGAGCACTGCGGACCCCCACTGAAAACAGCCTTCCAGTCACACAAACACCCATCAACCATTACCCTCTGCTTCCTGTCTCCGAGCCAGTTTTGAATCCTTCTGACCTTTTCCTATGTTAAAGGTGCGATGTAAGGTGCAAGTTGTTGTTGCGTCATTAGAAAGTGAGCTGGAGTTGGAGCTTGGGCTGTTTCCCCTCCCCCAGCCTCCCAGGGGTGCTGAGGCCTGTGACCTCATGCCCTGAATGAGATCAGCGATTTCACCACAGACGGTACCTGTGCGGCTGGGTATCGATCCCGATAGTTCACTAACACATCACCTGTTACTTCTGGAAGATTCCACGAAGTCCGTATGCAAATCTTGTCCAGGGAAGGTAGTCAAAACAGGCATGACTGCCGTTAAATACCTGAACATTTGCCACTCTCTCAGACTCACAGACAGTCGAGGCAAAGGAGGTGAAGAGTGCAGGTAGGAGATAGACTGTTACTGCTTTTTAAAAACTTCTCTCGAATCACTCTGGGTCATTTTGGGTTCTATATTTCAGTTTACAGTCCCAGGTGAACTCCCTCATCTGGCATCTCCAATAGCCTTTGTAGGCTTGTCCTGATATCCAGGTAAAGTATTTATCAGTCCCAGAATAGTTCACTTCTGGGCACTGCACCTCAGGAAGGATAGATTGGCCTTGGAGAGGGTGCAGCGCAGATAGGAAAGCAAATGGTATGTTGGTCTTTATTACAAGAGGATTTGTGTATAAGAATAAAGACGTCTTGCTGCAATTATATAGGGCCCTGGTGAGACCACAGCTGGAGTATTGTGTACAGTTCTGGTCTCCTTACCTAAGGAAGGATATACTTGTCATAGAGGGAGTGCGACGAAGGTTCACCGGACTGGTTCCTGGGATGGGGGATTGTCCTATGAGGAGAGATTGAGTAGACGAGGCCTCTATTCTCTAGAGTTTCGAAGAATGAGAGGTGATCTCATTGAAACATACAAAATGCTTCCAGGGCTTGACAGGGTAGATGCAGGGAGGATGTTTCCCCTGGCTGGGGAGTCCAGAACCAGGGGTCACAGTCTCAGAATAAGGGGTCGGCCAGTTAGGACTGAGATGAGGAGAGATTTCTTCACTCAGAGGGTGGTGAATCTTTGGAATTCTCTACCCCAAAGGGCTCAGTCGTTGAATATATTCAAGACAGAGATCGATAGATTTTTGGATATTATGTGAATCAAGGGATATGGGGATAGTGCAGGAAAGTGGAGTTGAGGTAGAAGATCAGCCATGATCATATTGAATGACAGAGCAGGCTCGAGGGGCCGAATGGCTTTACTCCTGTTCCTTAATTTCCTGTCTCTCTCTGTGACTCTCGCTGTCTCTGTGTCTCACTCACGCACCGTCTCTCACTCACTCTCTGTCTCTCTCTGTCTCTGTCCCGCTTTCTCTTTCTTGCGCTGTCTTTCTTGCTCTGTATCTCGTCCACAGTCTCTCTCTCTGTCTCTCTCTCCCTTTGTCGCCCTCTACCTCTCTGTCTCTCTCACTCTCTCTGAGTGTCTCCCTCTCTGTTTGTCTCTGTGTCTCTCACTCTCTCTCTGTCTCTGTCATTCTCTCTGTCTCTCAAGCTCTATCTCTCACTCTCGCTGCCTGTCTTTTTCTCTGTCTCTCTCTTTGTCACCCTCTCTCTCTCTGTCTCTCTCTATCTCTGTGCCTCTCCATCTGTCTCTCTCTCTGTGTCTCTCGCTCTCTCTCTCTCTCTGTCTCTGTCTCTCCTCCTCTCTCTGTGTCTCTCGCTCTCTCTCTCTCTCTGTCTCTGGGGGAGAAATTCGGAATCGCCCATTTTGGGGCGCTAATATCGGCCGGGCGCAAAGTTTATCGCCTGCGACTGCAAAATTCGCCTCTATCGCCCTGGAGGTGATTTGAGCGCTAACTCAAGCGCCACACACCTCTCTTAAGGCGCTAACGTCGAGGAGCGAGGCGCTGCCTCAGAACGCTACCAAAGCTCAGGTGATGTCAGTTACCATGGAACCCAGACAGACAGTTCTTAAAGGGGAGGGGCCATCTTGCTGGCCAGCCGCACCCTGGTCATTGTAGCCTTGAATCTCGGCCTAGAGAGACCTCGAAAGCAGTTGTGTTGGAAGTACTAATGGATAGGCCCAGGGAAAGGGCTCGGTGCTTCGGAACCTCAAAAGTGGTGCTGAGGAACCAAACTCCTTCAGACAGTGTTCAATCTCTCCAGACGTCTCTCTCCCTCTCAACCTGCGCGTACCAAACATTTCTCCGACAAGAATAGGCAGGAAGCGGCCGCCTTTAAATGGCGCTCCCCCAGCCCCTTCCCAACAGCAAAACGTTCCCCTCTACCTGTCGTTGCTAGCGGCAGGCGGAAAGGCAGGGTGCGCGACTCAATATCCGGTCCAAGGCACTACCAGGGCGTTGCACGCTCGACTGACGTCACGATCTGCGGGCGCAGGAGATCGTGGCGTTAGTGTTTAGCGCCGCCGCAAAATGTCTGGTCAATTTCGCGAGCGGCGCTAATATCGGCGCGCTCAGGGCGCTAAGTTCCTAGCGCCCCATTAACGCCGCCCGCAGGCACGAATGGGAGGCGCTAAGCAACTGAATTTTCCCCCTCTCTTTCTGTCTCTGTCTCTCTCTTTGTTGCAATCTATCTCTCTGTCGCTCTCTCTCGCTGTCTGTATTTTTCTCTCTGTCTCGCTCTCTCTCGTTGTCGCCCTCTCTCTGTCTCTCTTCTCTGTCTCTCCCTCTCCCTCTTTCTGTCTATCTCTGTCGCTCTCTCTCTGTCGCTCACTTTCTCTGTCTCTCTCTCTCTCTCTCTGTGCCTTTCTCTTTCTCTCTCTCTGTCTCCTTCTTTCTGTCTCTCTCAATGACTGGGTTATGTTTCGGATGCTCTGACTCTGTGCTAAGCTCATCCCTCCTCTCCCTGTTTCAGGATTTGGAGTATACTGAACGTTCCCACAATGCGGACTCTCTGGTTGTTCCTGCTGCTGCTGCTCTGGGACCCCACATCAGAGGCGGCCGACCTAAATGATACTGTCTTGGCTCGCATTGTCACAAGGTAAGTGTATTTAGAGTAAGCCTGGGATAGCTGGTGACTGCTCCCAATCTCAGGGCCCAGTCTCACCCTCCTCGCCTCGGGTAGGCTGAAACGTCACTGGGGAGATCACAGCTGATACTGGGTATGGTCTGGAGCTGTGATACAGACCCAGGTCTAGACCCCCTGCCCAGACCATTCACCATTCACTGAGACAGCAAGGCTGTGATACAGGCCCAGGTCTAGACCCCCGGCCCAGGCCTTTCAACATTCACTGAGACAGCAAGGCTGTGATACAGGCCCAGGTCTAGACCCCCTGCCCAGACATTTCACCCTTCACTGAGACAGCAAGGCTGTGATACAGGCCCAGGTCTAAACTCCCTGCCCAGAACTTTCACCATTCACTGAGACAGCAAGGCTGTGATACAGGCCCAGGTCTAGACCCCCTGCCCAGACATTTCACTTTTCACTGAGACAGCAAGGCTGTGATACAGACCCAGGTCTAGACCCCCTGCCCAGACATTTCACCATTCACTGAGACAGCAAGGCTGTGATACAGACCCAGGGCCCAGACCTTTCACCATTCACTGAAACTCAGGGAACAGTGAGAATCGGAATCACTGTTCCTGGGATCAGTCTCACCTCTGTCACAGCAATGAGGGTGAGCTGGGCGGAGAACATTGAAATGGGAAGAACATGGAACAAGAGAGGAGAAGGAGGGTGACAGACATCAGAGTGTGACACTGACCCACTTTGTCTATCTGTCTGTCTCTGTGTCTGTGTCTCTCTCTTTGTCTGTCTCTCCCTGTCTCTCCCTCTCTCTCTCCCCCTCTCTCTCCCTCCCTCTCTCTGTCTGTCTCTCCCTCTCTTTCTCTGTCTCTCCCTAGCTCTCTGTTATACAGTGTGGGACTGGAGTCCCCGGTAGCCCAGGGATGGATTAGTTCGGCGCCTCCCCTTCCAATGAGGGAAAGCGATCGACAATCCCACCGCCTCCCGCCTTCCACCGTGAGCTCTGATATCCCAGACCCCCAGCTTGGGGTCTGTTGCCACAGCCGCCCGCTGACTCAGTGAGCCTTTCGGCTGCAGCTCCTGCCTGACTCACACTCTGTCCTTGACTCTTCCAGCTTCCGAGAAAACTCCGGAATCGAGCCCAGCGTTATTAATGGCGGCGGACAATTCTCCTTCCTGATGGCTTTAACTCCGGACCAGTGCAGTGACCCCAATCAACCTGTCAGCTTCTCTCCCTCTGGTGCCGGTGGAGCACCGGAAATCAAAAGCAATCCCGACTACTTCCTGCACAGTTCATTCCCAAACTACATTGCAGTCAAACCGGGCGGGGCCAATCAGTGCTCCGAGAGTAAGCTGCTGCACGCAGAGCAGGTCCAGAACTCCGGGGGCAGGAGCGGGAGCGGGGACAGGAACAGGGGCGGGGACAGGAACAGGAGCAGGGACAGGGACAGGGACAGGAGCAGGAGCGGGGACAGGAGCAGGCGCAGGAACAGGGACAGGAGCAGGAGCAGGAGCGGGGACAGGAGCAGCGGAGCCCGACAGGACCAGAACCAGGGGAGCAGCCCAGCCCAGAAGTTCCAGGAGTTGATCAAGGGCGGACTCGGGCAAAACAGGCTGACGGTGGGCTGCGTCATTTTCTACACCACCTACACCCCCTGCACCCGTCGCTGTTTCAGTGACAAACAGTGCGAGATCATTACCGCCTTGAGCCAGCCTCCCTTTAACGCCGCCTGGGCCAACGCCAATATTAAAAAGTATTTTGTATTCAGTGAAGTGTACGGCTTTGATGTGCTCAAAATCGACTCAATCATCAAGAACAAGCTGGGGGAAATTGTCGATGCCGGGTTTACGATCAGAAAGTGCGATAGGGTAGAACGTGATGACCCAATCAAGTGTCACGATTGCAGCCCCCCTGGTTACTGCCTTTAGTTCCTCCAGTCCCCCGACTGGATCCGAAAACGGAGCAGAGACTCCCAGGGAAAATGCTGCCGCTCATTCTGTGCCTGCAGCAATCCCACTTTTTCATTTCACTCCCTATAATAATCCCTCATTCTCCCCAATCACTCCCTGTAATAATCCCTCATTCTCCCCAATCACTCCCTGTAATAATCCCTCATTCTCCCCAATCACTCCCTGTAATAATCCCTCATTCTCCCCAATCACTCCCTGTAATAATCCCTCATTCCCCAATCACTCCCTGTAATAATCCCTCATTCTCCCCAATCACTCCCTGTAATAATCCCTCATTCTCCAATCACTCCCTGTAATAATCCCTCATTCCCCAATCACTCCCTGTAATAATCCCTCATTCTCCCCAATCACTCCCTGTAATAATCCCTCATTCTCCCCAATCACTCCCTGTAATAATCCCTCATTCTCCCCAATCACTCCCTGTAATAATCCCTCATTCTCCCCAATCACTCCCTGTAATAATCCCTCATTCTCCCGATCATTCCCTATAATAATTCCTCATTCTCCCGATCACTCCATATAAAAATCCCTAATTTCCCGATCACTCCCGATAATAATTCCTCATTCTCCCCAATCACTCACTATAATAATCCCTCATTCTCCAGATCACTCCCTACAATAACTCCCGACCTTCCAGTTTAATCTCCATGATAATCCTTCATTCACTTGTTTATTGCTAAGAGGATGAAGAATTATCAGGATTGAATAGAAGGATCAGGGATTGTTAAAGGAAATGATGTGGAAAATCCAGGAATATATTTGCCCCGGGAGTGTTTGATGGGACAGTGTAGAGGGAGCTTTACTCTGTATCTAACCCGTGCTGTACCTGCCCCGGGAGTGTTTGATGGGACAGTGTAGAGGGAGCTTTCCTCTGTATCTAACCCGTGCTGTACCTGCCCTGGGAGTGTTTGATGGGACAGTGTAGAGGGAGCTTTCCTCTGTATCTAACCCGTGCTGTACCTGCTCTGGGAGTGTTTGACGGGACAGTGTAGAGATAATTTTGCTGATTAACTAATTCATCTTGTACCTGCTGAGAGAGTTTTGGTGAAATAAATTCCTACATGTTCTCTATTGTGAGCTGTATTCTCACTGGAAACATTGAAATCTGCTGTTTAAAGATCATTTCACCAATTGCTGAATGTGATGTTATTTTGATGGAATTGTTCCAATGTCATCTTTGGACACTTGTGTGGAATCAGATGAGCTGTAAGCATGATTATTCTGTGATTTCTCTTGGCACCTTTCAATCTTTAATAAACTTTACTTGAGCATTCACCAGGAGTCTGTTTTTATGTCCGTGGCTCATCTCACAGTCTGGGGGATGAAGTTGCTTTGGAACGTTTGAAAAATTAAAGTTTGAAGACGCTGTGGATTTTCTGTTGGATTTTCCAAAATACTGGAAGTGGCATCCCTGTTTCCAACATTCCTGAAAATACCGGATAAGCCCTCCTAGGGTCAGAGTGTAAAGCTCCCCTCACACTGTCCAATCCAGCACTCCCGGGGTCAGAGTGCAAAGCTCCCCTCACACTGTCCAATCAAACCCTCCCGGGGTCAGAGTGTAAAGCTCCCCTAACACTGCCCAATTAAACTTTCCCAGGGTCAGAGTGTAAAGTTCCCCTCACACTGTCCAATCAAACCCTCCCGGG
This sequence comes from Squalus acanthias, assembly GCA_030390025.1. NCBI lineage: Eukaryota > Metazoa > Chordata > Chondrichthyes > Squaliformes > Squalidae > Squalus > Squalus acanthias. Next base: position 453,849 of record JASTWF010000210.1, on the reverse strand, counting down.
GTCAGAGTGTAAAGCTCCCCTCACACTGACCCCGGGAGGGTTTGATTGGACAGTGTGAGGGGAGCTTTACACTCTGACCCCGGGAGGGCTGGATTGGACAGTTTGAGGGGAGCTTTACACTCTGACCCCGGGAGGGTTTGATTGGACAGAGTGTAAAGCTCCCCTCAAACTGTCCAATCCAGCCCTCCCGGGGTCAGAGTGTAAAGCTCCACTCACACTGTCCAATCCAGCCCTCCCAGGGTCAGAGTGTAAAGCTCCCCTCACACTGTCCAATCAATCCTCCCGGGGTCAGAGTGTAAAGCTCCCCTCACACTGTCCAATCAATCCTCCCGGGGTCAGAGTGTAAAGCTCCCCTCACACTGTCCAATCAATCCTCCCGGGGTCAGAGTGTAAAGCTCCCCTCACACTGTCCAATCAAATCCTCCCGGGGTCAGAGTGTAAAGCTCCCCTCACATTGTCCAATCAAACCCTCCCAGGGTCAGAGTGTAAAGCTCCCCTCACACTGTCCAATCAAACCCTCCCGGGGTCAGAGTGTAAAGCTCCCCTCACACTGTCCAATCCAGCACTCCCAGGGTCGGAGTGTAAAGCTCCCCTCACACTGTCCAATCAAACCCTCCCAGGGTCGGAGTGTAAAGCTCCCCTCACACTGTGCAATCAAACCCTCCCGGGGTCAGAGTGTAAAGCTCCCCTCACACTGTCCAATCAAACCCTCCCGGGGTCAGAGTGTAAAGCTCCTCTCAAACTGTCCAATCAAACCCTCCACGGTCAGAGTGTAAAGCTCCCCTCACACTGTCCAATCAAATCCTCCCGGGGTCAGAGTGTAAAGCCCCTCTCACACTGTCCAATCAAACCCTCCCGGGGTCAGAGTGTAAAGCTCCCCTCACACTGTCCAATCAAACTCTCCGAGGGTCAGGATGTAAATGTCCCCTCACACTGTCCAATCAAACCCTCCCAGGGTCGGAGTGTAAAGCTCCCCTCACACTGTCCAATCAAACCCTCCCGGGGTCAGAGTGTAAAGCTCCGCTCACACTGTCCAATCAAACCCTCCACGGTCAGAGTGTAAAACTCCCCTCACACTGTCCAATCAAACCCTCCCGGGGTCAGAGTGTAAAGCTGCTCTCACACTGTCCAATCAAATTCTCCCGGGGTCAGAGTGTAAAGCTCCCCTCACACTGTCCAATCAAATCCTCCCGGGGTCAGAGTGTAAAGCCCCTCTCTCACTGTCCAATCAAACCCTCCCGGGGTCAGAGTGTAAAGCTCCCCTCACACTGTCCAATCAAACTCTCCCAGGGTCAGGGTGTAAATGTCCCCTCACACTGTCCAATCAAACTCTCCCGGGGTCAGAGTGTAAAGCTCCCCTCACACTGTCCAATCAAACCCTCCCAGGGTCAGAGTGTAAAGCTCCCCTAACACTGCCCAATCAAACTTTCCCAGGGTCAGAGTGTAAAGTTCCCCTCAGACTGTCCAATCAAACCCTCCCGGGGTCAGAGTGTAAAGCTCCCCTCAAACTGTCCAATCAAACCCTCCACGGTCAGAGTGTAAAGCTCCCCTCACACTGTCCAATCAAACCCTCCCGGGGTCAGAGTGTAAAGCTCCCCTCACACTGTCCAATCAAACCCTCCCGGGGTCAGAGTGTAAAGCTCCCCTCACACTGACCCCGGGAGGGCTGGATTGGACAGTTTGAGGGGAGCTTTACACTCTGACCCCGGGAGGGTTTGATTGGACAGAGTGTAAAGCTCCCCTCACAGTGTCCAATCAAATCCTCCCGGGGTCAGAGTGTAAAGCTCCCCTCACACTGTCCAATCAAACCCTCCCAGGGTCAGAGTGTAAAGCTCCCCTCACACTGTCCAATTAAACCCTCCCAGGGTCAGAGTGTAAAGTTCCACTCACACTGACCAATCAATCCTCCCGGGGTCAGAGTGTAAAGCTCCCCTCACACTGTCCAATCAAACTCTCCCGGGGTCAGAGTGTAAAGCTGCTCTCACACTGTCCAATCAAACCCTCCCGGGGTCAGAGTGTAAAGCTGCTCGCACACTGTCCAATCAAACCCTCCCGGGGTCAGAGTGTAAAGCTCCCCTCACATTGTCCAATCCAGCATTCCCAGGGTCAGAGTGTAAAGCTCCCCTCACACTGTCCAATCAAACTCTCCCGGGGTCAGAGTGTAAAGCTCCCCTCACACTGTCCAATCCAGCCCTCCCGGGGTCAGAGTGTAAAGCTCCCCTCACACTGTCCAATCCAGCCCTCCCGGGGTCAGAGTGTAAAGCTCCCCTCACACTGTCCAATCCAGCCCTCCCGGGGTCAGTGGGTAAAGCTCCCCTCGGAGGATGTCATTCAGCCCTTCGAGCCTGTTACATGGGAACAGGAGGAGGCCATTCAGCCCCTCGAGCATGTTACACGGGAAAAGCAGGAGTCAATTTAGCCTCTCGAACCTGTTATAAAGGAACAGGAGGAAGCCATTCAGCCCCTCGAGCCTGTTGCACAGAAACAGGAGGAGGCCATTCAGCCCCTCGAGCCTGATACATGGGAATAAGAGGAGGCCATTCAGCCCCTCGAGCCTCTTACATGGGAACAGGAGGAGGCCATTCAGGCCCTGTACCCTGTTAAACAGGAACAGGAGGAGGCCATTCAGCCCCTTGAGCCTGTTACTTGGGAACAGGAGGAGGCCATTCAGCCCCTTGAGCCTGTTACATGGGAACAGGAGGAGCCCATTCAGTCTTGAGCCCGTTACACGGGAACAGGAGAAGGCCATTCAGCACTCGAGCCTGTTACATGGGAACAGGAGGAGCCCATTCTGCCCCTCGAGCCTATTACATACGAACAGGAGGAGTCATTCATCCCCTCGAGCCTGTTACACGGGAGCAGGCGGAGGCCATTCAGCCCCTTGAGCCTGTTACATGAGAACAGGAGGAGGCCATTCAGTCGTTTGAGCGTGTTGCACAGGAACAGCAGGAGCCCATTCAGCCCCTCGAGCCTGTTGTACAGGAACAGGAGAAGGCCATTCAGCTCCTCGAGCCAGTTACATACGAACAGGAGGAGGCCATTCAGCCCCTCAAGCCTGTTACATACGAACAGGAGGAGTCATTCATCCCTGCGAGCCTGTTACACGGGAGCAGGAGGAGGCCATTCAGCCCTTTTAGCCTGTTGCACAGGAACAGCAGGAGCCCATTCAGCCCCTCGAGCCTGTTGTACAGGAACAGGAGGAGACCATTCAGCCCCTCGAGCCTGTTACATGGGAACAGGAGAAGCACATCCAACCATCGAGCCTGTTACAAAGGAGCTGGAGGAGGCCATTCAGCCCCTCGAGCCTGTTACATGGGAACAGGAGAAGCCCATCCAACCATCGAGCCTGTTACAAAGGAACAGGAGGAGGCCATTCAGCCCCTCGAGTCTGTTACATTGGAACAGAAGGAGGCCATTCAGCCCCTTGAGCCTGTTGCCCAGGAACAGCAGGAGCCCATTCAGCCCCTCGAGCCTGTTGTACAGGAATAGGGGGAGACCATTCAGCCCCTCGAGCCTATTACAAAGGAACAGGAGGAGGCCATTCTGACCCTCGAGCCTTTTACACAGGAACAGATGGAGGCCATTCAGCCCCTCGAGTCTGTTACATTGGAACAGAAGGAGGCCATTCAGCCCCTTGAGCCTGTTGCCCAGGAACAGAAGGAGGCCATTCAGCCCCTTGAGCCTGTTGCCCAGGAACAGCAGGAGCCCATTCAGCCCCTCGAGCCTGTTGTACAGGAATAGGGGGAGACCATTCAGCCCCTCGAGCCTGTTACATGAGAACAGGAGGTGTCCATTCAGCCCTTGAGCCTGTTACATATGAACAGGAGGAGTCATATAGCCCCTCGAGCCAGTTGCACAGGAACATAAGGAGTTCATTCAGACCCTCGAGCCTGTTTCAGGAGGAAGCCATTCTGCCCCTCGAGCCTGTTACACAGGAACAGAAGGAGGTCATTCAGACCCTTGAGCCTGTTGCACAGGAACTGGAAGAGGTAACTCAGCACTTCGACCCTGTTGAACAGGAATAGGAGGAAGCCATTCAGCCCCTTGGGCCTGTTACACGGGAACAGAAGGAGACATTCAGACCCTTGAGCCTGTTCCACGGGAACAGGAGGAGCCATTCAGCCCCTCGAGCCTGTTGTACAGGAACAGGAGGAGCCCATTCAGCTCTCGAGCCTGTTACACAGGAACCGAAGGAGGCCATTCAATACCTCGAGCCTGTTACAAGGGAACAGGAGGAGGCCTTTCATCCCCTCGAGCCTGTTACACAGGAACAGAAGGAGCCCATTCAGCCCCTCGAGCCTGTTACACACGAAAAAGGAGGAGCCCATCCAGCCCCTCGAGCCTGCTACAAGGGAAAAGGAGGAGGCCATTCTGCCCACGAGCCTGTTAGATGGGAACAGGAGGAGGCCATTCTGCCCCTCGAGCCAGTTATATGGGAACAGGAGGAGCCCATTCAGCCCTCGAGCCTGTTACATGGGAACAGGAGGAGGCCGTTCACTCCCTCGAGCCTGTTGCAGGGGAACAGGAGGAGCCCATTCAGCACTTGAGCCTGGTACATGGGAACAGGAGGAGGCCATTCTGCCCACGAGCCTGTTAGATGGGAACAGGAGGAGGCCATTCTGCCCCTCGAGCCAGTTATATGGGAACAGGAGGAGCCCATTCAGCCCTCGAGCCTGTTACATGGGAACAGGAGGAGGCCGTTCACTCCCTCGAGCCTGTTGCAGGGGAACAGGAGGAGCCCATTCAGCACTCGAGCCTGGTACATGGGAACAGGAGCAGGCCATTCAGCCCCTCGAGCCTGGTATATGGGAACAGGAGCAGGCCATTCAGCCCCTCGAGCCTGTAACATACGAACAGGAGGAGTCATTCAGCCCCTCGAGCATTTTACATGGGAACAGGAGGAGGCCATTCTGCCCCTCAAGCTTGTTGCACAGGAACAGAAGGAGGTCATTCAGACCCTTGAGCCTGTTACACGGGAACAGGAGGAGGCCTTTCAGCCCTCGAGCCTATTACACGGGAACAGGAGAAGCCCATTCAGCCCTTGAGCCTGGTACATGGGAACAGGAGGAGGCCATTCTGCCCACGAGCCTGTTAGATGGGAACAGGAGGAGGCCATTCTGCCCCTCGAGCCAGTTATATGGGAACAGGAGGAGCCCATTCAGCCCTCGAGCCTGTTACATGGGAACAGGAGGAGGCCGTTCACTCCCTCGAGCCTGTTGCAGGGGAACAGGAGGAGCCCATTCAGCACTCGAGCCTGGTACATGGGAACAGGAGCAGGCCATTCAGCCCCTCGAGCCTGGTATATGGGAACAGGAGCAGGCCATTCAGCCCCTCGAGCCTGTAACATACGAACAGGAGGAGTCATTCAGCCCCTCGAGCCTTTTACATGGGAACAGGAGGAGGCCATTCTGCCCCTCAAGCTTGTTGCACAGGAACAGAAGGAGGTCATTCAGACCCTTGAGCCTGTTACACGGGAACAGGAGGAGGCCTTTCAGCCCTCGAGCCTATTACACGGGAACAGGAGAAGCCCATTCAGCCCTTGAGCCTGTTACATGGGAACAGGAGGAGCCAATTCAGCCCCTTGAGCCTGTTACATGGGAACAGGAGGAGCCCATTCAATCCCTCGAGCCTGTTACAGGGGAATAGGAGGAGGCCATTCAGCACTTGAGCCTGTTACCTAGGAACAGGAGGAGCCCATCCAGCCTCTCGAGCCTGTTACACAGGAACAGGAGGAGCCCATCCAGCCCCTCGAGCCTTTTATATATGAACAGGAGGAGCCATTCTGCCCCTCGAGCCTTTTATACAGGAACAGGAGGAGACATTCAGCCCCTCGAACCTGTTACACAGGAACAGGAGGAGCCCATTCAGCCCCTCGTGCCTGTTGCACAGGAACAGAAGGAGGTCATTCAAACCCTTGAGCCTGTTACTCAGGAGCAGAAGGTGTCCATTCAGCTCCTCGAGCCTGTTACACAGGAACAGGAGGAGACATTCAGCCCCACGAGCCTGTTACACGGGAACAGGAGGAGACATTCAGCCGCTCGAGCCTGTTGCACGGGAACAGGAGGAGCCCATTCAGCCGTCGAGCCTGTTACACGGGAACAGGAGGAGTCATTCAGCCGCTCGAGCCTGTTACACGGGAACAGGAGGAAGCCATTCAGCCCCTCGAGCCTATTACAGGGGAACAGTAGGAGCCCATTCAGCCGTCGAGCCTGTTACACGGGAACAGGAGGAGCCCATTCAGCCCATCGAGCCTGTTACATGGGAAAAGGAGTCGTCATTGAGCCCCTCGAGCCTGTTGTAAAGGAACAGGAGGAGCCCATTCAGCCCCTCGAGCCTGTTGTAAAGGATAGGAGGAGCCATTCAGCCCATCGAGCCTGTTGTACAGGAACAGGAGGAGCCATTCAGCCCATCGAGCCTGTTGTACAGGAACAGGAGGAGCCATTCAGCCCCTCGAGCCTGTTACTCGGGAACAGAAGATGTCCATTCAGCCCCTCGAGCCTATAGCACAGGAACAGGAGGAGCCCATCCAGCCCCTCGAGCCTGTAACACAGGAACACGAGGAGCCCATCCAGCCCCTCGAGCCTGTAACACAGGAACAGGAGGAGCCCATCCAGCCCCTCGAGCCTGTAACACAGGAACAGGAGGAGCCCATCCAGCCCCTCGAGCCTGTTACACGGGAACAGGAGGAGACATTCAGCCCCTCGACCCTGTTACATGGGAACAGGAGGAGCCCATTCAGACCCCTCGAGCCTGTTGCACAGGAACAGGAGGAGGCCTTTCATCCCCTCGAGCCTGTTACATGGGAACAGGAGGAGGCCATTCAATACCTCGAGCCTGTTACAAGGGAACAGGAGGAGGCCTTTCATCCCCTCGAGCCTGTTACACAGGAACAGAAGGAGCCCATTCAGCCCCTCGAGCCTGTTACACAGGAACAGAAGGAGCCCATTCAGACCCCTCGAGCCTGTTGCACAGGAACAGGAGGAGGCCTTTCATCCCCTCGAGCCTGTTAAATGGGAACAGGAGGAGGCCATTCAGACCCTCGAGCCTGTTACTTGGGAACAGAAGGTGTCCATTCAGCCCCTCGAGCCTGTTGCACAGGTACAGGAGGAGGCCATTCATCCCCACGAGCCTGTTACACGGGAACAGGAGGAGACATTCAGCCCCTCGAGCCTGTTACATGGGAACAGGAGGAGGCCATTCAGCCCCTCGAGCCTGTTACACGGGAACAGGCGGAGACATTCAGCCCCTCGAGCCAGTTATATGGGAACAGGGGGAGCCCATCCAGCCCCTCGAGCCTGTTACAAGGGAACAGGAGGAGCCCATTTAGCACTCGAGCCTGTTACTCGGGAACAGAAGGTGTCCATTCAGCCCCTCGAGCCTGTTGTACAGGAACAGGAGGAGGCCATTCAGCCCTCGAGCCTGTTACTCGGGAACAGAAGGTGTCCATTCAGCCCCTCGAGCCTGTTGTACAGGAACAGGAGGAGGCCATTCAGCCCTCGAGCCTGTTACTCGGGAACAGAAGGTGTCCATTCAGCCCCTCGAGCCTGTTGCACAGATACAGGAGGAGGCCATTCAGCCCCGCGAGCCTGTTACACAGGAACAGGAGGAGACATTCAGCCCCTCGAGCCTGTTACATGGGAACAGGAGGAGGCCATTCAATACCTCGAGCCTGTTACACGGGAACAGAAGGAGTCAGTCAGCCCCTTTAGCCTGTTCCACGGGAACAGGAGGAGCCCATTCAGCCCTCGAGCCTGTTACACGGGACCTGGAGGAGGCCATTCAGCCCTCCAGCCTTTTATATATGAACAGGAGGAGCAATTCTGCCCCTCGAGCCTTTTACACGGGAACAGGAGGAGCCCATTCAGCCCCTCGAACCTGTTACACAGGAACAGGAGGAGCCCATTCAGCCCCTCATGTCTGTTGCACAGGAACAGAAGGAGGTCATTCAGACCCTTGAGCCTGTTACTCGGGAGCAGAAGGTGTCCATTCAGCCCCTCGAGCCTATAGCACAGGAACAGGAGGAGCCCATCCAGCCCCTCGAGCCTGTTACATGGGAACAGGAGGAGCCCATTCAGCCCTCGAGACTGTTACATGGGAACAGGAGGAGGCCCATCCATCCCCTCGAGCCTGTTACATGGGAACAGGAGGAGACCATTCAGCCCCTTGAGCCTGTTACACGGGAACAGGAGAAGGCCATTCAGCTCTTGAGACTGTTACATGAGAATAGGAGGATTCATTCAGCCCCTCCAGCCTATTACACGGAACTGGAGGAGGTCATTCAGTCCCCTGAGCCTGTTACACGGGAACTGGAGGAGACCATTCTGCCCCTCGAGCCTGTTGCACAGGAACAGGAAGAAGCAATTCAGCCCCTCGAGCCTGTTGAACAGGCACAGCAGGAGGCCATTCAGCCCCTCGAGCCTGTTACATGGGAATAGGAGGAGGCCATTCAGCCCCTCGAGCCTATTACATACGAACAGGAGGAGCCCATTCAGCTCTCGAGCCTGTTACATGGGAACAGGAGGCCATTCAGCCCCTCGAGCCTGTTACAAGGGAACAGGAGGAGCCCATTCAGCTCTCGAGCCTGTTACATGGGAACAGGAGGCCATTCAGCCCCTCTAGCCTGTTACACGGGAGCAGGAGGAGGCCAGTCAGCTCTTGAGACTGTTACATGAGAATAGGAGGATTCATTCAGCCCCTCCAGCCTATTACAAGGAACTGGAGGAGGTCATTCAGTCCCCTGAGCCTGTTACACGGGAACTGGAGGAGACCATTCTGCCCCTCGAGCCTGTTGCACAGGAACAGGAAGAAGCAATTCAGCCCCTCGAGCCTGTTGAACAGGCACGGCAGGAGGCCATTCAGCCCCTCGAGCCTGTTACATGGGAATAGGAGGAGGCCATTCAGCCCCTCGAGCCTATTACATACGAACAGGAGGAGCCCATTCAGCTCTCGAGCCTGTTACATGGGAACAGGAGGCCATTCAGCCCCTCGAGCCTGTTACAAGGGAACAGGAGGAGCCCATTCAGCTCTCGAGCCTGTTACATGGGAACAGGAGGCCATTCAGCCCCTCGAGCCTGTTACACGGGAGCAGGAGGAGGCCATTCAGCTCTTGAGACTGTTACATGAGAAAAGGAGGATTCATTCAGCCCCTCGAGCCTGTTACACGGGAACAGGAGAAGGCCATTCAGACCCATGAGCCTGTTAAATGGGAACAGAAGGAGGTCATTCAGCCCCTCGAGCCTGTTAAATCGGAACGGATGAGGCCATTCACATCCTCGAGCCTGTTACATGGGAACAGGAGGAGCTCATTCAGCCCTGGAGCTGTTCATACGGGAACTGGAGCAGCCTATTCAGTCCCTCGACCCTGTTAAATGGGAACAGGAGGAGGCCTTTCAGCCCCTCGAGCCTGTTACAAAGGAGCTGGAGGAGTCCATTCAGCCCCTCGAGCCTGTTAAAAGGGAACAGGAGAAGGCCATTCAGCCCCTCGAGCCTGTTAAAAGGGAACAGGAGCAGGCCATTCAGCCCCTCGAGCCTGTTAAAAGGGAACAGGAGAAGGCCATTCAGCCCCTCGAGCCTGTTAAAAGGGAACAGGAGCAGGCCATTCAGCCCCTCGAGCCTGTTAAAAGGGAACAGGAGAAGGCCATTCAGCCCCTCGAGCCTGTTAAAAGGGAACAGGAGGAGGCCATTCAGCTCCTCGAGCATGTTACATAGGAACAGGAGGAGACATTCAGCCCCTCGAGCCTGTTAAAAGGGAACAGGAGGAGGCCATTCAGCTCCTCGAGCATGTTACATAGGAACAGGAGGAGACATTCAGCCCCTCAAGCCTGTTACATGGGAACAGAAGGAGGCCGTTCAGCACTCGAGCCTGTTACATGGGAACAGGAGGAGGCCATTCAGCCCCTTGAGCCTGTTACACGCGAACAGAAGGAGACATTCAGCCCCTCGCGCCTGTTAAACAGGAAGAGACCATTCAGACCCTTGAGCCTGTTACTCGGGAACAGAAGGTGTCCATTCAGCCTCTCGAGCCTGTTAAATGGGAACAGGAGGAGCCCATTCAGACCGTTGAGACTGTTACTCAGGAATAGGAGATTTCGATTCAGCCCCTCGAGCCTGTTACATAGGAACAGGAGGAGCACATTCAGTCCCATGAGCCTGTTACACGGGAACAGGAGGAGCCCATTCAGCCCCTCGAGCCTGTTGCACTGGAACAGAAGGAGTCCATTCAGCACCTCGATCCTGTTACAGGAGGAAGCCATTCTGCCCCTCGAGCCTGATGCACAGCAACAGAAAGTGTCCATTCAGCCCTCGAGCCTGTTAAACAGGGACAGGAGGAGACATCCAGCCCCTCGAGCCAGTTATATGGGAACAGGAGAAGGCCATTCAGCCCCTCGAGCCTGTTACATGGGAACAGGAGGAGCCCATTCAGCACTCGAGCCTGTTACACAGGAACAGGAAGAGGCCATTCAGCCCATCGAGCCTGTTACATGGGAAAAGAAGGAGTCATTCAGCCCCTCGAGCTTGTTACAAGGGAACAGGAGGAGCCCATTCAGCCCTCGAGGCTGTTACACAGGAACAAGAGGAGCCCATTCAGCCCCTCGAGTCTGTTGCACAGGAACAGGAGGAGGTCATTCAGCCCCTTGAGACTGTTACAAGGGAACAGGAAGAGCCCAATCAGCTCTCGAGCCTGTTACACAGGAATAGCAGGAGGCCATTCAGCACCTCGAGCCTGTTACACGGGAGCAGGAGGAGGCCATTCAGCTCTTGAGACTGTTACATGAGAATAGGAGGATTCATTCAGCCCCACCAGCATATTACACGGGAACTGGAGGAGGTCATTCAGCCCTCGAGCCTGTTACAAGGGAACAGGAGGAGCCCATTCAGCTCTCGAGCCTGTTACACGGGAACAGGAGGAGCCGATTCAGCCCCTCGAGCCTGTTCCAAGGGAATAGGAGGAGGCCGTTCAGCACTCGAGCCTGTTACATGGCAACAGGAGGAGCCCATTGAGCCCCTCATGCCTGTTACAAGGGAACAGGAGGAGCCCATTCAGCCCTCGAGCCTGTTCTACAGGAACAGGAGGAAGCCATTCAGCATTTCAGACTGTTACATGGGAACAGGAGGAGGTCATTCAGCCCCTCGAGCCTGTTACATGGGAACAGGAGGAGGTCATACAGCCCCTCGAGCCTGTTACATGGGAACAGGAGGAGCCCATTCAGCCCTCGAGCCTGTTCTACAGGAACAGGAGGAAGCCATTCAGCATTTGAGCCTGTTACACAGGAACAGGAGGAGGCATTCAGCATTTGAGCCTGTTACACAGGAACAGGAGGAGGCATTCAGCCCCTCGTGCCTGTTGCACGGGAACAGGAGCAGACATTCAGCCCCTCGAGCCTGTTGCACGGGAACAGGAGCAGACATTCAGCCCCTCGAGCCTGTTGCACGGGAACAGGAGGAGCCCATTCAGCCCTCGAGCCTGTTACACAGGAACAGGAGGAGGCCATTCAGACCCTTGAGCCTGTTACACAGGAACAGGAGGAGCCCATTCAGCCCTCGAGCCTGTTACACAGGAACAGGAGGAGCCCATTCAGCCCTCGAGCCTGTTACACAGGAACAGGAGGAGCCCATTCAGCCCTCGAGCCTGTTAAACGGGATCAGGAGGAGACGCTCAGCCCCTCGAGCCTATTAAATCAGAACAGGAAGAGGCCATTCAGCTCTTGAATCTTTTACACGGGAACTGGAGGAGCACATTCAGCTACTCGAGCCAGTTATATGGGAACAGGAGGAGGCCATTCAGCCCTCGAGCCTGTTACAGGGGAACAGGATGGGTCCATTCAGCCCCTCGAGCCACTTGTACAGGAACAGGAGGAGGCCATTCAGCCCTCAAAACTGTTACACAGGAACAGGAAGAGACATTCAGCCCTTCGAGCCTGTTACACAGGTAGAGGAGGAGGCCATTAAAACACTTGGGCCTGTTATACGGGAACAGGAGGAGAAATTCAGACCCTCGAGCCAGTTACACCGGGAGAGGAGGAGGCCATTCGGCCCCTCGAGCCTATTACACGGGAACAGGAGGAGGCCATTCAGTCCCTCGAGCCTGTTACATGGGAACAGGAGGAGTACATTCAGCCCTCGAACCTGTTACATGGGAACAGTAGGAGACATTAAGCCCCTCGAGCCTGTTACACAGGAACAGGAGGAGGCCATTCAGCACTCGAGCTTGTTACATGGGAACAGGAGGAGGCCATTCAGTCCCTCTAGCCTGTTACATGGGCACAGGAGGAGGCCATTCAGCACTCGAGCCTATTACATGGGAACAGGAGGAGGCCATTCAGCCCCTCGAGCCTGTTACATGGGAACAGGAGGAGGCCATTCAGCACTCGAGCCTGTTACATGGGAACAGGAGGAGGCCATTCAGCACTCGAGTCTGTTACAGGGGAACAGGAGGAGGCCATTCAGCCCCGCGAGCCTGTTACATGGGAACAGGAGGAGGCCGTTCAGCCTCTCGAGCCTGTTCCACGGGAACAGGAGGAGGCCATTCAGAACTCGAGCCTGTTACACGGGAACAGGAGGAGACATTCAGCCCCTCAAGCCTGTTACATGGGAACAGGAGGAGGCCATTCAACCCCTCCAGCCTGTTAAACAGGATCAGGAGCTGACACTCAGCCCCTCTAGCCTGTTACATGGTAGTACCATTATTCAAGAACGGTAGTAGGGATAAACCAGGTAATTAGAGGCCAGTGAGCCTAACATCAGTGGTAGGGAAATGATTGGAAAAAATTCTGAGGGACAGAATTAGTCTCCATGTGGAGAGGCAAGGATTAATCAAGGGTAGTCAGCATGGCTTTGTCAGGGGGAGATCATGTCTGACCAATTTGATTGAATTTTTTGAGAGGGTGACTAGGTGTGTGGATGAGGGTAGTGCAGGTGATGTCGTCCAGATGGACTTCAGTAAGGCTTTTGACAAAGTCCCGCATGGGAGACTGGTCAAGAAGGTAAGAGCCCATGGGATCCAGGGTAACTTGGCACATTGGATCCAAAATTGGTTTAGTGGCAGGAGGCAGAGTGTGATGGTTGAAGGTTGTTTTTGTGACTGGAAGCCTGTGCCCAGTGGTGTACCACAGGGATCGGTGCAGGGTCCTTTGCTGTTTGTAGTGTACATTAATGATTTAGATATGAATGTAGGTGGTATGATCAGTAAGTTCGCAGATGACACGAAAATTGGTGGAGTGGTAAATAGCAAGGAGGGAAGCCTCAGGCTACAGGACAATATAGGCGGGTTGGTCAGATGGGCAGAACAGTGGCAAATGGAATTTAACCCTGAAAAGTGTGAGGTGATGCATTTTGGGAGGACTAACAAGGCAAGGGAATACACAATGAATGGTAGGACCCGAGGAAGGACAGAGGATCAGAGGGACCTTGGTGTGCATGTACATAGATCCCTGAAGGCAGCAGGACAGGTAGATAAGGTGGTTAAAAAGGCATATGGGATACTTATATTCTATGCCTCGGCTAATGAAGGCAAGAGCAGGGAGGTTATGATGGAGCTGTACAAAATGCTAGTTAGGCCACAGCTGGAATACTGTGTTCAGTTCTGGTCGCCACACTATAGGAAGGATGTGATTGCATTGGAGAGGGTGCAGAGGAGATTCACCAGGAGGTTACCTGGGCTGGAACGCTTCAGCTATGAAGAGAGACTGGACAGGCTGGGGTGGTTTTCCTTAGATCAGAGAAGGCTGAGGGGGGACCTGATTGAGGTGTACAAAATTATGAGGGGCATAGATACGGTATATAGAAAGGAACTTTTCCCCTTAGTAGAGGGGTCAATAACCAGGGGACATAGTTTCAAGGTAAGGGGCAGGAGGTTTAGAGGGGATTTGAGGAAAAACTTTTTCACCCAGAGGGTGGTTGGAATCTGGAACTCACTGCCTGAAAGGGTGGTAGAGGCAGGAACCCTCACAACATTCAAGAAGCATTTAGATGAGCACTTGAAACACCACAGCATACAAGGCTACGGACCAAGTGCTGGAAAATGGGATTAGAATAGACAGGGCTTGATGGCCGGCGCGGACACGATGGGCCGAAGGGCCTCTTTCTGTGCTGTATAACTCTATGACTCTATGAGGTGACATTCAGCCCCTTGAACCTATTACATGGGAACAGGAGGAGCCCATTCAAATCCTTGAGTCTGTTACATGGGAAGTGGAGGAGCCCATTCAGCACTCGAGCCTGTTACACGGGATCAGGAGGAGGAATTCAGCCCCTCGAGCCAGTTATGTGGGTACAGGAGGAGGCCATTCAGTTCCTGAGACTTTTACACGGGAACAGGAGGAGCACATTCAGCCCTCGAGCCTGTTACCCAGGAACAGGTGGACGCCATTCAGCCCCTCGAGCCTGTTACAAGTGAACAGGAGGAGGCCATTCAGCCCCTCGATCAACTTACAAGTGAACAGGAGGAGGCCATTCAGCCCCTCGAGCCCGTTACATGGGAACAGAAGGAGGACATACAGCCCCTCGAGCCATTTACATGGGAACAGCAGGAGCCCATTCTGCCCTCGAGCCTGTTACATGGGAACAAGAGGAGGCCATTCAGCCCCTCGATCCGCTTACACGGGAATAGGAGGCCATTCAGCCCCTCGAGCCTGTTACACAGGAACAGGAGGAGCCCATTCAGCCCTCGAGCCTGTTACACAGGAACAGGAGCAGACATTCAGCCCCTCGAGCCTGTTGCACGGGAACAGGAGCAGACATTCAGCCCCTCGAGCCTGTTGCACGGGAACAGGAGGAGCCCATTCAGCCCTCGAGCCTGTTACACAGGAACAGGAGGAGGCCATTCAGACCCTTGAGCCTGTTACACAGGAACAGGAGGAGCCCATTCAGCCCTCGAGCCTGTTACACAGGAACAGGAGGAGCCCATTCAGCCCTCGAGCCTGTTACACAGGAACAGGAGGAGCCCATTCAGCCCTCGAGCCTGTTAAACGGGATCAGGAGGTGACGCTCAGCCCCTCGAGCCTATTAACTCAGAACAGGAAGAGGCCATTCAGCTCTTGAATCTTTTACACGGGAACTGGAGGAGCACATTCAGCTACTCGAGCCAGTTATATGGGAACAGGAAGAGGCCATTCAGCTACTTGAGCCTGTTACATGGGAACAGGAGGAGGCCATTCAGCCCTCGAGCCTGTTACAGGGGAACAGGATGGGTCCATTCAGCCCCTCGAGCCACTTGTACAGGAACAGGAGGAGGCCATTCAGCCCTCAAAACTGTTACACAGGAACAGGAAGAGACATTCAGCCCTTCGAGCCTGTTACACAGGTAGAGGAGGAGGCCATTAAAACACTTGGGCCTGTTATACGGGAACAGGAGGAGACATTCAGACCCTCGAGCCAGTTACACCGGGAGAGGAGGAGGCCATTCGGCCCCTCGAGCCTATTACACGGGAACAGGAGGAGGCCATTCAGTCCCTCGAGCCTGTTACATGGGAACAGGAGGAGTACATTCAGCCCTCGAACCTGTTACATGGGAACAGTAGGAGACATTCAGCTCCTCGAGCCAGTTACACTGGGAGAGGAGGAGGCCATTCAGCCCCTCGAGCCTATTACACGGGAACAGGAGGAGGCCATTCAGCCCTTGAGCCTGTTACATGGGAAGAGAAGGAGACATTCAGCCCTTGAGCCTGTTACATGGGAACAGGAGGAGGCCATTAAGCCCCTCGAGCCTGTTACACAGGAACAGGAGGAGGCCATTCAGCACTTGAGCTTGTTACATGGGAACAGGAGGAGGCCATTCAGTCCCTCTAGCCTGTTACATGGGCACAGGAGGAGGCCATTCAGCACTCGAGCCTATTACATGGGAACAGGAGGAGGCCATTCAGCCCCTCGAGCCTGTTACATGGGAACAGGAGGAGGCCATTCAGCACTCGAGCCTGTTACATGGGAACAGGAGGAGGCCATTCAGCACTCGAGTCTGTTACAGGGGAACAGGAGGAGGCCATTCAGCCCCGCGAGCCTGTTACATGGGAACAGGAGGAGGCCGTTCAGCCTCTCGAGCCTGTTCCACGGGAACAGGAGGAGGCCATTCAGCACTCGAGCCTGTTACATGGGAACAGGAGGAGGCCATTCAGCACTCGAGTCTGTTACACGGGAACAGGAGGAGACATTCAGCCCCTCAAGCCTGTTACATGGGAACAGGAGGAGGCCATTCAGCCCCTCCAGCCTGTTAAACAGGATCAGGAGCTGACACTCAGCCCCTCTAGCCTGTTACATGGTAGTACCATTATTCAAGAAGGGTAGTAGGGATAAACCAGGTAATTAGAGGCCAGTGAGCCTAACATCAGTGGTAGGGAAATGATTGGAAAAAATTCTGAGGGACAGAATTAGTCTCCATGTGGAGAGGCAAGGATTAATCAAGGGTAGTCAGCATGGCTTTGTCAGGGGGAGATCATGTCTGACCAATTTGATTGAATTTTTTGAGAGGGTGACTAGGTGTGTGGATGAGGGTAGTGCAGGTGATGTAGTCCAGATGGACTTCAGTAAGGCTTTTGACAAAGTCCCGCATGGGAGACTGGTCAAGAAGGTAAGAGCCCATGGGATCCAGGGTAACTTGGCACATTGGATCCAAAATTGGTTTAGTGGCAGGAGGCAGAGTGTGATGGTTGAAGGTTGTTTTTGTGACTGGAAGCCTGTGCCCAGTGGTGTACCACAGGGATCGGTGCAGGGTCCTTTGCTGTTTGTAGTGTACATTAATGATTTAGATATGAATGTAGGTGGTATGATCAGTAAGTTCGCAGATGACACGAAAATTGGTGGAGTGGTAAATAGCAAGGAGGGAAGCCTCAGGCTACAGGACAATATAGGCGGGTTGGTCAGATGGGCAGAACAGTGGCAAATGGAATTTAACCCTGAAAAGTGTGAGGTGATGCATTTTGGGAGGACTAACAAGGCAAGGGAATACACAATGAATGGTAGGACCCGAGGAAGGACAGAGGATCAGAGGGACCTTGGTGTGCATGTACATAGATCCCTGAAGGCAGCAGGACAGGTAGATAAGGTGGTTAAAAAGGCATATGGGATACTTATATTCTATGCCTCGGCTAATGAAGGCAAGAGCAGGGAGGTTATGATGGAGCTGTACAAAATGCTAGTTAGGCCACAGCTGGAATACTGTGTTCAGTTCTGGTCGCCACACTATAGGAAGGATGTGATTGCATTGGAGAGGGTGCAGAGGAGATTCACCAGGAGGTTACCTGGGCTGGAACGCTTCAGCTATGAAGAGAGACTGGACAGGCTGGGGTGGTTTTCCTTAGATCAGAGAAGGCTGAGGGGGGACCTGATTGAGGTGTACAAAATTATGAGGGGCATAGATACGGTATATAGAAAGGAACTTTTCCCCTTAGTAGAGGGGTCAATAACCAGGGGACATAGTTTCAAGGTAAGGGGCAGGAGGTTTAGAGGGGATTTGAGGAAAAACTTTTTCACCCAGAGGGTGGTTGGAATCTGGAACTCACTGCCTGAAAGGGTGGTAGAGGCAGGAACCCTCACAACATTCAAGAAGCATTTAGATGAGCACTTGAAACACCACAGCATACAAGGCTACGGACCAAGTGCTGGAAAATGGGATTAGAATAGACAGGGCTTGATGGCCGGCGCGGACACGATGGGCCGAAGGGCCTCTTTCTGTGCTGTATAACTCTATGACTCTATGAGGTGACATTCAGCCCCTTGAGCCTATTACATGGGAACAGGAGGAGCCCATTCAAATCCTTGAGTCTGTTACATGGGAAGTGGAGGAGCCCATTCAGCACTCGAGCCTGTTACACGGGATCAGGAGGAGGAATTCAGCCCCTCGAGCCAGTTATGTGGGTACAGGAGGAGGCCATTCAGTTCCTGAGACTTTTACACGGGAACAGGAGGAGCACATTCAGCCCTCGAGCCTGTTACCCAGGAACAGGTGGACGCCATTCAGCCCCTCGAGCCTGTTACAAGTGAACAGGAGGAGGCCATTCAGCCCCTCGATCAACTTACAAGTGAACAGGAGGAGGCCATTCAGCCCCTCGAGCCCGTTACATGGGAACAGAAGGAGGACATACAGCCCCTCGAGCCATTTACATGGGAACAGCAGGAGCCCATTCTGCCCTCGAGCCTGTTACATGGGAACAAGAGGAGGCCATTCAGCCCCTCGATCCGCTTACACGGGAATAGGAGGCCATTCAGCCCCTCGAGCCTGTTACATGGGAAAAGGAGGAGCCCATTCAGCCCTCGAGCCTGTTACACAGGAACAGGAGGAGGCCATTCAGACCCTTGAGCCTGTTACACAGGAACAGGAGGAGCCCATTCAGCCCTCGAGCCTGTTACACAGGAACAGGAGGAGCCCATTCAGCCCTCGAGCCTGTTACACAGGAACAGGAGGAGCCCATTCAGCCCTCGAGCCTGTTAAACGGGATCAGGAGGAGACGCTCAGCCCCTCGAGCCTATTAAATCAGAACAGGAAGAGGCCATTCAGCTCTTGAATCTTTTACACGGGAACTGGAGGAGCACATTCAGCTACTCGAGCCAGTTATATGGGAACAGGAAGAGGCCATTCAGCTACTTGAGCCTGTTACATGGGAACAGGAGGAGGCCATTCAGCCCTCGAGCCTGTTACAGGGGAACAGGATGGGTCCATTCAGCCCCTCGAGCCACTTGTACAGGAACAGGAGGAGGCCATTCAGCCCTCAAAACTGTTACACAGGAACAGGAAGAGACATTCAGCCCTTCGAGCCTGTTACACAGGTAGAGGAGGAGGCCATTAAAACACTTGGGCCTGTTATACGGGAACAGGAGGAGAAATTCAGACCCTCGAGCCAGTTACACCGGGAGAGGAGGAGGCCATTCGGCCCCTCGAGCCTATTACACGGGAACAGGAGGAGGCCATTCAGTCCCTCGAGCCTGTTACATGGGAACAGGAGGAGTACATTCAGCCCTCGAACCTGTTACATGGGAACAGTAGGAGACATTCAGCTCCTCGAGCCAGTTACACTGGGAGAGGAGGAGGCCATTCAGCCCCTCGAGCCTATTACACGGGAACAGGAGGAGGCCATTCAGCCCTTGAGCCTGTTACATGGGAAGAGAAGGAGACATTCAGCCCTTGAGCCTGTTACATGGGAACAGGAGGAGGCCATTAAGCCCCTCGAGCCTGTTACACAGGAACAGGAGGAGGCCATTCAGCACTCGAGCTTGTTACATGGGAACAGGAGGAGGCCATTCAGTCCCTCTAGCCTGTTACATGGGCACAGGAGGAGGCCATTCAGCACTCGAGCCTATTACATGGGAACAGGAGGAGGCCATTCAGCCCCTCGAGCCTGTTACATGGGAACAGGAGGAGGCCATTCAGCACTCGAGCCTGTTACATGGGAACAGGAGGAGGCCATTCAGCACTCGAGTCTGTTACAGGGGAACAGGAGGAGGCCATTCAGCCCCGCGAGCCTGTTACATGGGAACAGGAGGAGGCCGTTCAGACTCTCGAGCCTGTTCCACGGGAACAGGAGGAGGCCATTCAGAACTCGAGCCTGTTACACGGGAACAGGAGGAGACATTCAGCCCCTCAAGCCTGTTACATGGGAACAGGAGGAGGCCATTCAACCCCTCCAGCCTGTTAAACAGGATCAGGAGCTGACACTCAGCCCCTCTAGCCTGTTACATGGTAGTACCATTATTCAAGAACGGTAGTAGGGATAAACCAGGTAATTAGAGGCCAGTGAGCCTAACATCAGTGGTAGGGAAATGATTGGAAAAAATTCTGAGGGACAGAATTAGTCTCCATGTGGAGAGGCAAGGATTAATCAAGGGTAGTCAGCATGGCTTTGTCAGGGGGAGATCATGTCTGACCAATTTGATTGAATTTTTTGAGAGGGTGACTAGGTGTGTGGATGAGGGTAGTGCAGGTGATGTCGTCCAGATGGACTTCAGTAAGGCTTTTGACAAAGTCCCGCATGGGAGACTGGTCAAGAAGGTAAGAGCCCATGGGATCCAGGGTAACTTGGCACATTGGATCCAAAATTGGTTTAGTGGCAGGAGGCAGAGTGTGATGGTTGAAGGTTGTTTTTGTGACTGGAAGCCTGTGCCCAGTGGTGTACCACAGGGATCGGTGCAGGGTCCTTTGCTGTTTGTAGTGTACATTAATGATTTAGATATGAATGTAGGTGGTATGATCAGTAAGTTCGCAGATGACACGAAAATTGGTGGAGTGGTAAATAGCAAGGAGGGAAGCCTCAGGCTACAGGACAATATAGGCGGGTTGGTCAGATGGGCAGAACAGTGGCAAATGGAATTTAACCCTGAAAAGTGTGAGGTGATGCATTTTGGGAGGACTAACAAGGCAAGGGAATACACAATGAATGGTAGGACCCGAGGAAGGACAGAGGATCAGAGGGACCTTGGTGTGCATGTACATAGATCCCTGAAGGCAGCAGGACAGGTAGATAAGGTGGTTAAAAAGGCATATGGGATACTTATATTCTATGCCTCGGCTAATGAAGGCAAGAGCAGGGAGGTTATGATGGAGCTGTACAAAATGCTAGTTAGGCCACAGCTGGAATACTGTGTTCAGTTCTGGTCGCCACACTATAGGAAGGATGTGATTGCATTGGAGAGGGTGCAGAGGAGATTCACCAGGAGGTTACCTGGGCTGGAACGCTTCAGCTATGAAGAGAGACTGGACAGGCTGGGGTGGTTTTCCTTAGATCAGAGAAGGCTGAGGGGGGACCTGATTGAGGTGTACAAAATTATGAGGGGCATAGATACGGTATATAGAAAGGAACTTTTCCCCTTAGTAGAGGGGTCAATAACCAGGGGACATAGTTTCAAGGTAAGGGGCAGGAGGTTTAGAGGGGATTTGAGGAAAAACTTTTTCACCCAGAGGGTGGTTGGAATCTGGAACTCACTGCCTGAAAGGGTGGTAGAGGCAGGAACCCTCACAACATTCAAGAAGCATTTAGATGAGCACTTGAAACACCACAGCATACAAGGCTACGGACCAAGTGCTGGAAAATGGGATTAGAATAGACAGGGCTTGATGGCCGGCGCGGACACGATGGGCCGAAGGGCCTCTTTCTGTGCTGTATAACTCTATGACTCTATGAGGTGACATTCAGCCCCTTGAACCTATTACATGGGAACAGGAGGAGCCCATTCAAATCCTTGAGTCTGTTACATGGGAAGTGGAGGAGCCCATTCAGCACTCGAGCCTGTTACACGGGATCAGGAGGAGGAATTCAGCCCCTCGAGCCAGTTATGTGGGTACAGGAGGAGGCCATTCAGTTCCTGAGACTTTTACACGGGAACAGGAGGAGCACATTCAGCCCTCGAGCCTGTTACCCAGGAACAGGTGGACGCCATTCAGCCCCTCGAGCCTGTTACAAGTGAACAGGAGGAGGCCATTCAGCCCCTCGATCAACTTACAAGTGAACAGGAGGAGGCCATTCAGCCCCTCGAGCCCGTTACATGGGAACAGAAGGAGGACATACAGCCCCTCGAGCCATTTACATGGGAACAGCAGGAGCCCATTCTGCCCTCGAGCCTGTTACATGGGAACAAGAGGAGGCCATTCAGCCCCTCGATCCGCTTACACGGGAATAGGAGGCCATTCAGCCCCTCGAGCCTGTTACACAGGAACAGGAGGAGCCCATTCAGCCCTCGAGCCTGTTACACAGGAACAGGAGCAGACATTCAGCCCCTCGAGCCTGTTGCACGGGAACAGGAGCAGACATTCAGCCCCTCGAGCCTGTTGCACGGGAACAGGAGGAGCCCATTCAGCCCTCGAGCCTGTTACACAGGAACAGGAGGAGGCCATTCAGACCCTTGAGCCTGTTACACAGGAACAGGAGGAGCCCATTCAGCCCTCGAGCCTGTTAAACGGGATCAGGAGGTGACGCTCAGCCCCTCGAGCCTATTAACTCAGAACAGGAAGAGGCCATTCAGCTCTTGAATCTTTTACACGGGAACTGGAGGAGCACATTCAGCTACTCGAGCCAGTTATATGGGAACAGGAAGAGGCCATTCAGCTACTTGAGCCTGTTACATGGGAACAGGAGGAGGCCATTCAGCCCTCGAGCCTGTTACAGGGGAACAGGATGGGTCCATTCAGCCCCTCGAGCCACTTGTACAGGAACAGGAGGAGGCCATTCAGCCCTCAAAACTGTTACACAGGAACAGGAAGAGACATTCAGCCCTTCGAGCCTGTTACACAGGTAGAGGAGGAGGCCATTAAAACACTTGGGCCTGTTATACGGGAACAGGAGGAGACATTCAGACCCTCGAGCCAGTTACACCGGGAGAGGAGGAGGCCATTCGGCCCCTCGAGCCTATTACACGGGAACAGGAGGAGGCCATTCAGTCCCTCGAGCCTGTTACATGGGAACAGGAGGAGTACATTCAGCCCTCGAACCTGTTACATGGGAACAGTAGGAGACATTCAGCTCCTCGAGCCAGTTACACTGGGAGAGGAGGAGGCCATTCAGCCCCTCGAGCCTATTACACGGGAACAGGAGGAGGCCATTCAGCCCTTGAGCCTGTTACATGGGAAGAGAAGGAGACATTCAGCCCTTGAGCCTGTTACATGGGAACAGGAGGAGGCCATTAAGCCCCTCGAGCCTGTTACACAGGAACAGGAGGAGGCCATTCAGCACTTGAGCTTGTTACATGGGAACAGGAGGAGGCCATTCAGTCCCTCTAGCCTGTTACATGGGCACAGGAGGAGGCCATTCAGCACTCGAGCCTATTACATGGGAACAGGAGGAGGCCATTCAGCCCCTCGAGCCTGTTACATGGGAACAGGAGGAGGCCATTCAGCACTCGAGCCTGTTACATGGGAACAGGAGGAGGCCATTCAGCACTCGAGTCTGTTACAGGGGAACAGGAGGAGGCCATTCAGCCCCGCGAGCCTGTTACATGGGAACAGGAGGAGGCCGTTCAGCCTCTCGAGCCTGTTCCACGGGAACAGGAGGAGGCCATTCAGCACTCGAGCCTGTTACATGGGAACAGGAGGAGGCCATTCAGCACTCGAGTCTGTTACACGGGAACAGGAGGAGACATTCAGCCCCTCAAGCCTGTTACATGGGAACAGGAGGAGGCCATTCAGCCCCTCCAGCCTGTTAAACAGGATCAGGAGCTGACACTCAGCCCCTCTAGCCTGTTACATGGTAGTACCATTATTCAAGAAGGGTAGTAGGGATAAACCAGGTAATTAGAGGCCAGTGAGCCTAACATCAGTGGTAGGGAAATGATTGGAAAAAATTCTGAGGGACAGAATTAGTCTCCATGTGGAGAGGCAAGGATTAATCAAGGGTAGTCAGCATGGCTTTGTCAGGGGGAGATCATGTCTGACCAATTTGATTGAATTTTTTGAGAGGGTGACTAGGTGTGTGGATGAGGGTAGTGCAGGTGATGTAGTCCAGATGGACTTCAGTAAGGCTTTTGACAAAGTCCCGCATGGGAGACTGGTCAAGAAGGTAAGAGCCCATGGGATCCAGGGTAACTTGGCACATTGGATCCAAAATTGGTTTAGTGGCAGGAGGCAGAGTGTGATGGTTGAAGGTTGTTTTTGTGACTGGAAGCCTGTGCCCAGTGGTGTACCACAGGGATCGGTGCAGGGTCCTTTGCTGTTTGTAGTGTACATTAATGATTTAGATATGAATGTAGGTGGTATGATCAGTAAGTTCGCAGATGACACGAAAATTGGTGGAGTGGTAAATAGCAAGGAGGGAAGCCTCAGGCTACAGGACAATATAGGCGGGTTGGTCAGATGGGCAGAACAGTGGCAAATGGAATTTAACCCTGAAAAGTGTGAGGTGATGCATTTTGGGAGGACTAACAAGGCAAGGGAATACACAATGAATGGTAGGACCCGAGGAAGGACAGAGGATCAGAGGGACCTTGGTGTGCATGTACATAGATCCCTGAAGGCAGCAGGACAGGTAGATAAGGTGGTTAAAAAGGCATATGGGATACTTATATTCTATGCCTCGGCTAATGAAGGCAAGAGCAGGGAGGTTATGATGGAGCTGTACAAAATGCTAGTTAGGCCACAGCTGGAATACTGTGTTCAGTTCTGGTCGCCACACTATAGGAAGGATGTGATTGCATTGGAGAGGGTGCAGAGGAGATTCACCAGGAGGTTACCTGGGCTGGAACGCTTCAGCTATGAAGAGAGACTGGACAGGCTGGGGTGGTTTTCCTTAGATCAGAGAAGGCTGAGGGGGGACCTGATTGAGGTGTACAAAATTATGAGGGGCATAGATACGGTATATAGAAAGGAACTTTTCCCCTTAGTAGAGGGGTCAATAACCAGGGGACATAGTTTCAAGGTAAGGGGCAGGAGGTTTAGAGGGGATTTGAGGAAAAACTTTTTCACCCAGAGGGTGGTTGGAATCTGGAACTCACTGCCTGAAAGGGTGGTAGAGGCAGGAACCCTCACAACATTCAAGAAGCATTTAGATGAGCACTTGAAACACCACAGCATACAAGGCTACGGACCAAGTGCTGGAAAATGGGATTAGAATAGACAGGGCTTGATGGCCGGCGCGGACACGATGGGCCGAAGGGCCTCTTTCTGTGCTGTATAACTCTATGACTCTATGAGGTGACATTCAGCCCCTTGAGCCTATTACATGGGAACAGGAGGAGCCCATTCAAATCCTTGAGTCTGTTACATGGGAAGTGGAGGAGCCCATTCAGCACTCGAGCCTGTTACACGGGATCAGGAGGAGGAATTCAGCCCCTCGAGCCAGTTATGTGGGTACAGGAGGAGGCCATTCAGTTCCTGAGACTTTTACACGGGAACAGGAGGAGCACATTCAGCCCTCGAGCCTGTTACCCAGGAACAGGTGGACGCCATTCAGCCCCTCGAGCCTGTTACAAGTGAACAGGAGGAGGCCATTCAGCCCCTCGATCAACTTACAAGTGAACAGGAGGAGGCCATTCAGCCCCTCGAGCCCGTTACATGGGAACAGAAGGAGGACATACAGCCCCTCGAGCCATTTACATGGGAACAGCAGGAGCCCATTCTGCCCTCGAGCCTGTTACATGGGAACAAGAGGAGGCCATTCAGCCCCTCGATCCGCTTACACGGGAATAGGAGGCCATTCAGCCCCTCGAGCCTGTTACATGGGAAAAGGAGGAGACAGTCAGCCCCTCGAGCCGGTTACATGGGAACAGGAGGAGGACATACAGCCCCTCGAGCCATTTACATGGGAACAGGAGGAGACATTCAGCCCCTCAATCCTGTTACATGGGAACAGGAGGAGACCATTCAGCCCCTCGAGCCAGTTACAAAGGAATAGGAGGAGAAATTCATCCCCTCGGTCCGGTTACATGTGAACAGGAAGAGGCATTCAAACTCTTGAGGCTGTTACAAGGGAACAGGAAGAGACCATTCAAACTCTTGAGGCTGTTACATGGGAACAGGGGGAGCCCATTCAGCACTCGAGCCTGTTTCACGGGAACAGCAGGAGCCCATTCAGCCCCTTGTGCCAGTTACGTGGGTACAGGAGGAGCCCATTTCGTCCCTCAATCCATTTAAATGGGATTAGGAGGAGACACTCAGCCACTCGAGCCTGCAGAGCCGGCGGACCTGCGAGGGAACAGAGGCGGCAAGCGGCGGTACTTAAGGTGAGCCCCGAGGCGGTAGCGAGGCCTAGAGCGGCGAGGCGGCGGACCTGCGAGGGAACAGAGGCGGCAAGCGGCGGTACTTAAGGTGAGCCCCGAGGCGGTAGCGAGGCCTAGAGCGGCGAGGCGGCGGACCTGCGAGGGAACAGAGGCGGCAAGCGGCGGTACTTAAGGTGAGCCCCGAGGCGGCGTACAAATCCAGGTTCCGGGAGAGGGAATCAAAAAGAATTCGCAGTGTGACGTCACCGAAAAG
Source organism: Squalus acanthias (assembly GCA_030390025.1). NCBI lineage: Eukaryota > Metazoa > Chordata > Chondrichthyes > Squaliformes > Squalidae > Squalus > Squalus acanthias. The sequence goes on along the minus strand of JASTWF010000210.1, from coordinate 427,970 downwards.
CAGGTAAGTGATTGGTTGGTGAGTGTTTTCTTTCTCAATTTTTCTAAACTTAAATTTTGTGGCTTCTACAGTCTCTTTGTGTAGCGGGGACTACTGTTAAGTAAGGGCCCTTGAGTATATCACTTAATTCCAGTGTAATTGGTGGGATCCATTTAATTTTATTTTAATGAATTAATTAATTAAAGGGTAAGTCATGGCAGGACAGCTCGGTGCTGTGACATGCTCTTCCTGCACTATGTGGGAAATCAGGGACACTTCTTGTGTCCCTGACAACCATGTGTGCGGTAGGTGTATCCAGCTGCAGCTACTGACAGACCACATTGCAGCGCTGGAGCTGCGGATGGATACATACTGGAGCATTCGCGATGCTGAGAACATCGTGGATAGCACGTTTAGGGAGTTGGTCACATCGCAGGTAAAGGGTGTACAGGCAGGAAGGGAATGGGTGACCACCAGGCAGAGTAGGAAGCGCAGGCAGGTCGTGCAGGGGTCCCCTGTGGCCATCCCCCTCTCAAACAGATATACCGCTTTGGATATTGTTGAGGGAGATGGCTTATCAGGGGAAGACAGCAGCAGCCAACTTCCTAGCACCCGTAGGTGGTTGTGCTGCACAGGATGGGAGGAAAAAGAGTGGAGAGCTATCGTGATAGGGGACTCAATTGTAAGGGGAATAGATAGGCGTTTCTGCAGCAGCAAACGAGACTCCAGGATGGTATGTTGCCTCCCTGGTGCAAGGGTCAAGGATGTCTTAGAGCGGCTACAGAGCATTTTGGAAGGGGAAGGTGAACAGCCAGTTGTCGTGGTGCATATAGGTACCAACGATATAGGTAAAAAACGGGATGAAGTCCTAAAAGCAGAATATAGGGAGTTAGGAGGTAAATTAAAAAATAGGACCTCAAAGGTGGTAATCTCAGGATTGCTACCAGTGCCACGTGCTAGTCAGAGTAGAAATAGAAGGATATTTCAAATGAGTACGTGGCTAGAGGAATGGTGCAAGGGAGAAGGATTCAAATTCCTGGGGCATTGGAACCAGTTCTGGGGGAGGTGGGACCAGTACAAACCGGACGGTTTGCACGTGGGCATGACCGGGACCGATGTCCTAGGGGAAGTGTTTGCTAGTGCTGTTGGGGAGGGTTTAAACTAAAATGGCAGGGGGTTGGGAACCTGAGCAGGGAGACAGAGGAAAGGGAAACAAGGATAAAAGCAAAAGATAGGAAGGAGAAAAACAAAGTTGCAGTCAGAGAAAACAACGGTTTAAATCAAACATGGCCACAGTAAATACTAATTCTAATAGGTCTAAGAGCATTAAAAAAACAAGCCTGAAGGCGTTGTGTCTTAATGAAAGGAGCATTCGGAACAAGGTGGATGAATTAGCTGCGCAAATAGAGGTAAACGAATATGATTTGATTGGGATTACAGAAACATGGCTCCAGGGAGGCCAAGGCTGGGAACTCAATATCCAGGGGTACTCAATATTCAGGGGTACTCAATATCCAGGAAAGATAGGCAAAAAGGAAAGGGAGGTGGGGTAGCATTGCTGGTTAAAGAGGGGATTAACACAATTGAAAGGAAGGACATTAGCTCTGATGATGTGGAATCTGTATGGGTTGAACTGAGAAATAACAAGGGGCAGAGAACGTTAGTGGGAGTGATATATAGACCTCCAAACAGTAATGCGGAGGTTGGGGATGGCATTAAAAGGGAAATTAGAGAAGTGTGCAATAAGGGCACAGTAGTCATCATGGGTGACTTTAATCTACATATAGATTGGGCTAACCAAATTAGTATCAATACTATGGAGGAGGAATTCCTGGAGTGTTTTCGGGATGGTTTCCTGGACCAATATGTCGAGGAACCAACCAGAGATCAGGCCATCTCAGACTGGGTATTATGCAATGAGAAAGGATTAATTAGCAATCTTGTTGTGCGAGGCCCCTTGGGTTGGAGCGATCATAATATGATAGAATTCTTCATTAGGATGGAGAGTGAAGTAGTTGACTCAGGGACTAGGGTCCTGAATTTAAATAAAGGAAACTTCGATGGTATGAGGTGGGAGTTGGGTAGGATTGATTGGGGAATGTCACTCAAAGGGTTGATGGTGGATAGGCAATGGCAAACATTCAAAGACCACATGGACGAACTACAGAATTTGTTCATCCCAGTTTGGCATAAGAATAAAACAAAAAGGGTGACTCAACCGTGGCTCACAAGGGAAATTAGGGACAGCATAAGATCCAAGGAGAGGGCATATAAATTGGCCAGAAAAAGCGGTAGCCCAGAGGATTGGGAGCAGTTTAGGATTCAACAAAGGAGGACAAAGGGATTAATTAAGAAGGGGAAAATAGAATACGAGAGTAAGCTTTCAGGGAACATCAAAACTGACTGTAAAAGCTTTTATAGATATGTGAAGAGAAAAAGATTAGTGAAATCAAGCATAGGTCCCTTGCAGTCAGAATAAGGTGAACTTATAATGGGGAACAAAGAAATGTCAGACCAATTAAATACATATTTTGGTTCTGTCTTCACAAAGGAGGACACAAATAACCTCCCAGAGATGTTGGGGAACATAGGGTCTGATGAAAGGGAGGAACTGAAAGAAATCAGTATTTGTAGGGAAATGGTGTTAGGGAAATTGAAGGGATTGAAGGCCGATAAATCCCCAGGGCCTGATAATTTACATCCTAGGGTACTTAAGGAAGTGGCCCTAGAAATAGTAGATGCATTGCTGATCATCTTCCAACATTCGATGGAATCTGGAACAGTTCCCATGGATTGGAGGGTAGCTAATGTTACCCCACTGTTCAAAAAGGGTGGTAGAGAGAAAGCGGGGAATTACATCAGTAGTGGGGAAAATGCTGGAGTCCATTATAAAAGATGTAATAGCTGAGCACTTGAAAAACAGTGACAGGATCGGACAAAGTCAACATGGATTTACAAAAGGTAAATCGTGCTTGACTATTCTACTGGAATTTTTTGAGGAAGTAACTGGTAAAATAGATAAGGGAGAACCAGTGGATGTGGTGTATTTGGACTTCCAAAAGGCTTTTGATAAGGTCCCGCATAAGAGATTAGCATGTAAAGTTAGGGCACATGGGATTGGGGGCAAGGTATTGACTTGGATAGAGAACTGGTTGGCAAACAGAAAGCAAAGAGTTGCAATAAATGGGTCTTTTTCCGAGTGGCAGGCAGTGACTAGTGGGGTACCGCAGGGATCGGTCCTTGGACCCCAGCTATTCACAATATACATTAATGATCTGGACAAGGGAACTAGATGTAATATCTCCAAGTTTGCAGACGACACAAAACTGGGTGGGCGTGTGTGCTGTGAGGAGGATGCCGAGAAACTCCAGGATGATTTAGACAGGTTGGGTGATTGGGCAGATGCATGGCAGATGCAATATAACGTGGATAAATGCGAGGTTATCCACTTTGGTGTCAAAAACAGAAAGGCAGATTATTATCTGAATGGCAATAGATTGGGAGAAGGGGAAGTGCAACGAGACCTGGGTGTCCTTGTGCACCAGTCGCTGAAGGTAAGCATACAGGTGCAGCAGGCGGTTAAGAAGGCAAATGGTATGTTGGCCTTCATAGCGAGAGGGTTTGAGTACAGGAACAAGGATGTCTTGCTGCAGTTGTACAAGGCCTTGGTGAGACCACATCTTGAGTATTGTGTGCAGTTTTGGTCGCCTTATCTGAGGAAGGATGTTCTTGCCATGGAAGGAGTTCAGCAAAGATTCACAAGGCTGATACCTGGGATGGCAGGAATGACATATGAGGAGAGATTGGGTCGATTAGGCTTATACTCGCTGGAGTTTAGAAGAATGAGAGGGGATCTCATTGAAACTTATAAAATTCTGACAGGACAGGACAAACTAGATGCAGGAAGGATGTTCCCGATGGTCGGGGAGTCCAGAACCAGGGGCCACAGTCTAAGGATAAGGGGTAAGCCATTTAGGACAGAAATGAGGAGGAATTTCTTCACCCTTCTCTCTCTCTCTGTACAGCCCCTCAGACAGTGCAGCACTCCCTCAGTACTGCCCCTCCGACAGTGCAGCGCTCCGTCAGTACAGCCCCTCCGGCAGTGCAGCGTTCCTTCATTTCTGCTCCTTCAACAGTGCAATGCTCCCTAAGTATTGATCCTCCGACAGTACAGCGCCCCATCAGTACTGTTCCTTCGACAGTGTAGTGCTCTCACAATTCTGCTACTTCGACAGTGCAGCGCTTCCTTAATACTGCCCCTCTGACACTGCAGCTCTCCCTCAGTATTGACCCTCCGACAGTTCTGCGCTCCCTCAGTACTGCCCTTTCAAAAGTGCAGCGTGCCCTCAGTATTGCCCCTCCGACAGTGCAGCGCTCCCTCAGTACTGACCCTCCGACAGTGCAGCGCTCCCTCGGTCCGGCCCCTCCGACAGTGCAGCGCTCCCTCAGTACTGCCCCTCTTGCAGTGCAGCGCTCCCTCAGTACTGCCCCTCCGACAGTGCAGCACTCCCTCAGTACTGACCCTCCGACAGTGCAGCGCTCCCTCAGTACTGCCCCTCCGACAGTGCAGCACTCCCTCAGTACTGACCCTCCGACAGTGCAGCGCTCCCTCAGTACTGCCCCTCTTGCAGTGCAGCGCTCCCTCGGTACTGCCCCTCTTGCAGTGCAGCGCTCCCTCGGTCCGACCCTCCGACAGTGCAGCGCTCCCTCAGTACTGCCCCTCCCACAGTGCAGCACTCCCTCGGTCCGGCCCCTCCGACAGTACATTACTTGCTCAGGGACTGTCGGCCTATGTTATGTGCCTCTCGTCTCTGGAATGGGGCTTGAACCCACGACCTACTGACTCAGAGGCAGGCATGCTACCCAGTGAACCAAGGCTGACCTCCAAAAAGGGACAGTGGGCATGTTGAACCTGCACAGTAAGGATCACAGAATCCTACAGCAGATTCGATGGACCGAATGTCTAGCACAAAAAGAGGCCATTGTGAACCCATCGTGCCTGTGCCTGCTCTTTGAAAGAGCAATACAATCAGTCTCACTCAACCACTCATACCCCACACTCCAAGGTCCCTTTCTTCCTCTACACTACTCAGAGTCCTAGCATTTAATGTGTATTCCATTTCCTTGTTAGCACTCCCCAAATGCATTACCTCACACTTCTCCGGATTGAATTCCATTTGCCATTGTTCTGCCCACCTGACCAATTTATTGATATCTTCCTGCAGTCTACAGCTTCCTTCTTCAGTATCAACCACACAGCCGATTTTAGTATCATCTGCAAACTTCTTAATCATACCCCCTATATTCAAGTCTACATCATTGATATATACCACAAAAAGCAAGGGACCCAGTACTGAGCACTGCGGACCCCCACTGGAAACAGCCTTCCAGTCACACAAACACCCATCAACCATTACCCTCTGCTTCCTGTCTCCGAACCAGTTTTGAATCCTTCTGACTTTTTACTATGTTAAAGTTGCGATGTAAGGTGCAAGTTGTTGTTGCGTCATTAGAAAGTGAGCTGGAGTTGGAGCTTGGGCTGTTTCCCCTCCCCCAGCCTCCCAGGGGTGCTGAGGCCTGTGACCTCATGCCCTGAATGAGATCAACGATTTCACCACAGACGGTATCTGTGCGGCTGGGTATCGATCCCGATAGTTCACTAACACATCACCTGTTACTTCTGGAAGATTCCACGAAGTCCGTATGCAAATCTTGTCCAGGGAAGGTAATCAAAACAGGCAAGACTGCCGTTAAATACCTGAGCAAGTGCCAATCTTGCAGCTACTTGTAGACCGCGTTGCGGCGCTCGAGCTGCGGGTGGATGAGTTTTGGAGCATACGCGATGCTGAGCGGGTCGTGGATGACACGTTTAGCGAGTTGGTCACGCCGCAGGGTAGGGCTGCACAGGCAGAAGGGAAATGGGTGACCATCAGGCGGAGCAGCAGAGGCAGGCAGGAAGTACAGGGACCCCTGCGGTCATCCCCCTTTCAAACAGGTATACGATTTGGATACTGTTGAGGGGGATGACTCACCAGGGGAGAGCGGCAGCAGCCAGCTTCCTGGCACCAGGGTTATATCTGCTGCTCAGAAAGGGAGGAAAAAGAGTGGGAGAGCAATAGTGGTAGGGGATTCTATCGTAAGGGGAACAGATTGGATTTCTGTGGCAGTAAACGTGACTCTAGGATGGTTTGTTGCCTCCCTGGGGCCAGGGTCATGGATGTCACAGAGCGGCTACAGGGCATTCTAAAGGGGGAGGGTGAGCAGGCAGAGGTCGTGGTTCACATTGGGACCAACGACATAGGTAGGAAGGGGGATGAGGTCCTGCATCAAGAATTTAGGGAGGTAGGCAGCAGATTAAAGAGCAGGACCTCAAAGGTTGTAATCTCTGGATTACTCCCAGTGCCACGTGCTAGTGAGTATAGGAATAGGAGGATAGAACAGATGAATGCGTGGCTAAAGAGTTGGTGCAGGAGGGAGGGTTTTAGTTTCCTGGATCACTGGGTCTGCTTCTGGGGAAGGTGGGACTTGTACAAGTCGGACGGTTTGCACCTGAACCAGAGCGGGACAAATATCCTTGCGGGGAGGTTTGCTAGCACTGTTGGGGGGGGTTTAAACTAACTTGGCAGGGGGATGGGATACAGAGTGGAGCTACAATAGGGGGTGATGTACAGTCAAATATAGAGAAAAAAACAAGTCAGCTTGGAAGACAGGGCAAACATGTAAGAGCAAGGCTGGAAGGCATCTATTTTAATGCAAGGAGTCTAGCGAATAAGGTGGATGAACTGAAGGTGTTGATAAACACATGGGAGTATGATATTGTTGCTATCACGGAGACATGGTTGAGGGAGGGGCAAGACTGGCAGCTCAATATTCCGGGGTACAGAATCTTCAGGCGAGACAGAGGGGGAGGTATAAGAGGAGGGGGTGTCGCAATATTAATTAAGGAATCAATTACTGCCATAAGGAGGGATGATATATTAGCAGGTTCCTCCAATGAGGCTATATGGGTGGAGCTTAAAAACAAAAAGGGGGCAAGCACTTTGCTGGGAGCGTACTATAGGCCCCCAAACAGTCAGGGGGCGATAGAGGAACAGATATGTAGGCAAATCTCAGAGAAATGTGAAAATAATAGGGTAATAATAATGGGGGATTTCAACTTCCCCAATATTAACTGCGATAGTCAGAGTGTAAAAGGCTTAGAGGATTCAAAATTCTTAAAGTGCATCCAGGAGAGCTTTTTGAGCCAGCATGTCGAAAGTCCTACAAGAGAGGGGGCGGTACTGGACCTAATTCTAGGGAATGTGGCCGGCCAAGTGGAAGAAGTGCTAGTAGGTGAGCACTTTGGTGACAGTGACCATAATACGGTGAGATTTAAGGTGGTCATGGAAAAGGACAGGGATGGGCCGGAAATAAAGGTTCTAAATTGGGGGAAGGCCGATTTTAATAAGATAAGGCAGGATCTGGCCAAAATGGACTGGGATCAGCTGCTTGTAGGAAAATCCGCATCGGAGCAATGGGATTCTTTCAGAAGGGAGATTGAGATCATACAATGGCAGCATGTTCCCGTAAAGGTCAAGGGTGGTTCCAAAAACCCCAGGGAACCTTGGATGTCAGGGGATATACGAGAATGGATCAGGAAAAAAAGGAGGGCTTTTGGCAGATACAAAATGCTAAAGACGGAGGAAGCCCTAGAGGAGTACAAAAAGTGCAGGGGGATACTTAAAAAAGAAATTAGGAGATCAAGGAGGGGCCATGAAATAACACTGGCGAGCAAAATAAAGGAAAATCCTAAGATGTTTTATAAGTATATTAAGGGTAAGAGGATAACTAGGGAAAAAATAGGGCCCATTAGGGACAAAAGTGGCAATGTGTGTGTGGAGCCGGAAGATGTAGGTGGGGTTCTAAATGAATTTTTTGCATCTGTTTTCACTATGGAGAAGGACGATGCAGACATAAAATTAGGGCAGGGGGACTGTGATATACTCGAACATTTTAACATCGAGAGGGAGGAGGTATTGGCGGTTTTAGCAGGTCTAAAAATGGATAAATCCCCAGGTCCGGACGAAATGTATCCCAGGCTGCTATGGGAGGCAAAGGAGGAGATTGCGGGGGCTCTAACACATATATTCAGAACCTCTCTGGCCACAGGGGATGTGCCAGAGGACTGGAGAACTGCTAATGTAGTACCATTATTCAAGAAAGGGAGCAGGGAAAAACCGGGGAACTACAGGCCAGTGAGCCTAACATCAGTGGTAGGAAAATTATTGGAAAAAATTCTGAGGGACAAAATTAGTCTCCACTTGGAGAGGCAAGGATTAATCAGGGTTAGCCAACATGGCTTTGTCAAGGGAAGATCATGTCTGACTAATTTGATTGAATTTTTTGAGGGGGTGACTAGGTGTGTGGATGAGGGTAACGCAGTGGATGTGGTATACATGGATTTCAGTAAGGCCTTCGATAAAGTCCCGCACAGGAGACTGGTCAAGAAGGTAAGAGCCCATGAAATCCAGGGTGCCTTGGCACATTGGATACAAAACTGGCTCAGTGGCAGAAGGCAGAGGGTGATGGTCGAAGGTTGTTTTTGTGACTGGAAGCCTGTGGCCAGTGGGGTACCACAGACCACAGGGATCGATGCTGGGTCCCTTGCTGTTTGTGGTCTACATTAACGACTTGGATATGAATGTAAAAGGTATGATCAGTAAGTTCGCGGATGATACAAAAATTGGTAGGGTGGTAAATAGCGAGGAGGGTAGCCTCAGTCTGCAGGACGATATAGATGGGTTGGTCAGATGGGCGGAACAGTGGCAAATGGAATTTAATCCGGAAAAGTGCGAGGTGATGCACTTTGGAGGGACTAACAAGGCAAGGGAATACACAATGAATGGTAAGACCCTAGGCAAGACGGAGGGTCAGAGGGATCTTGGTGTGCAAGTACACAGATCCCTGAAGGCGGCGGAACAGGTGGATAAGGTGGTAAAAAAGGCATATGGGATACTTGCATTCATTAGCCGAGGCATAGAATATAAGAGCAAGGAGGTTATGATGGAGCTGTACAAAACACTAGTTAGGCCACATCTGGAATACTGTGTGCAGTTCTGGTCGCCACACTACAGGAAGGATGTGATCGCTTTGGAGAGGGTGCAGAGGAGATTCACCAGAATGTTACCCGGGCTGGAGTGCTTCAGCTATGAAGAGAGACTGGGCAGATTGGGTTTGTTTTCCTTGGAGCAGAGGAGGCTGAGGGGGGACATGATTGAGGTGTACAAAATTATGAGGGGCATAGATAGGATGGATACTAAGGAGCTTTTTCCCTTAGTAGAGGGGTCTATAACAAGGGGGCATAGATTCAAGGTAAAGGGCGGGAGGTTTAGAAGGGATTTGAGAAAGAACTTTTTCACCCAGAGGGTGGTTGGAGTCTGGAACTCACTGCCTGAAAGGGTTGTGGAGGCAGGAACGCTCACAACATTCAAGAAGCATTTGGATGAGCACTTGAAACGCCATAGCATACAAGGCTACGGACCAAATGCTGGAGTATGGGATTAGATTAGACAGGGCTTGATGGCCGGCGCGGACACGATGGGCCGAAGGGCCTCTATCCGTGCTGTATAACTCTATGACTCTATCAGACTCACAGACAGTCGAGGCAAAGGAGGTGAAGAGTGCAGGTAGGAGATAGACTGTTACTGCTTTTTAAAAACTTCTCTCGAATCACTCCGGGTCATTTTGGGTTCTATATTTCAGTTTACAATCCCAGGTGAACTCCCTCATCTGGCATCTCCAATAGCCTTTGTCGGCTTGTCCTGAATATCCAGGTAAAGTATTTATCAGTCCCAGAATAGTTCACTTCTGGGCACTGCACCTCAGGAAGGATAGATTGGCCTTGGACAGGGTGCAGCGCAGATAGGAAAGCAAATGGTATGTTGGTCTTTATTACAAGAGGATTTGAGTATAAGAGTAAAGACTTCTTACTGCAATTATATAGGGCCCTGGTGAGACCACAGCTGGAGCACTGTGTACAGTTCTGGTCTCCTTACCCAAGAAAGGATATAATTGTCATCGAGGGAGTTCAACGAAGGTTCACCGGACTGGTTCCTGGGATGGGGGTATTGTCCTATGAGGAGAGATTGAGTAGACGAGGCCTCTATTCTCTAGAGTTTAGAAGAATGAGAGGTGATCTCATTGAAACATACAAAATTCTTCCAGGGCTTGACAGGGTAGATGCAGGGAGAATGTTTCCCCTGGCTGAGGAGTCTAGAACCAGGGTTCACAGTCTCAGAATAAGGGGTCGGCCAGTTAGGACTGAGATGAGGAGAGATTTCTTCAATCAGAGGGTGGGGAATCTTTGGAATTCTCTACCCCAGAGGGCTGTGAAGGCTCAGTCGTTGAGTATATTCAAGACAGAGATCGAACTATTTTTGGATATTATGTGAATCAAGGGATATGGGGATAGTGCAGGAAAATGGAGTTGAGGTAGAGGATCAGCCATGATCTTATTGAATGGCGGAGCAGGCTCGAGGGGCCAAATGGCTTTACTCCTGTTCCTTAATTTCCTGTCTCTCTCTGTGACTCTCGCTGTCTCTGTCTGTGTGTCTCACTCACTCTCTGTCTCTCACTCACTCTCTGTCTGTCTCTCACTCACTCTCTGTCTGTCTCTCACTCACTCTCTGTCTGTCCCGCTTTCTCTTTCTTGCGCTGTCTTTCTTGCTCTGTATCTCTTTGTCCACAGTCTCTCTCTCTGTCTCTCTGTCCCTTTGTCGCCCTCTACCTCTCTGTCTCTCTCGTTCTCTCGGAGTGTGTCCCTCCCTGTTTATCTCTGTGTCTCTCACTCTCACTCTCTGTCTCTGTCATTCTCTCTGTCTCTCAAGCTCTCTCTCTCTCACTCTCGCTGCCTGTCTCTTTCTCTGTGTCTGTCTCTCTCTTTGTCGCCCTCTATCTTTCTGTCTCTCTCTGTCTCTCTCCCTGTACCTCTCACTTTCTTTGGCGCCCTGACTCTCTCTGTCTTTCTCAGTCTCGTACTCTCTTTGTCTCTCTCTCTGTCTCACTCTCTCTCACTTTCTTTGTCGCCTTCTCCCTCTCTGTCTGTCTCTCTCTCTGTCTCTCTCACTCTGTGTGTCTCTCTCTCTCCCTCTGTCTCTCTCTCTCTCAGTACTGCCCCTCCCACAGTGCAGCGCTCCCTCAGTACTGCCCCTCCAACAGTGCAGCACTCCCTCAGTACTGCCCCTCCAACAGTGCAGCACTCCCTCAGTACTGTTCCTTCGACAGTGCAGCGCTCCCTCAGTACTGCCCCTCCAACAGTGCAGCACTCCCTCAGTACTGCCCCTCCGACAGTGCAGCGCTCCCTCAGTACTGCCCCTCCGACAGTGCAGCGCTCCCTCAGTACTGGCCCTCCAAGAGTGCAGCACTCCCTCAGTACTGCCCCTCCGAGAGTGCAGCACTCCCTCAGTACTGCCCCTCCGAGAGTGCAGCACTCCCTCAGTACTGCCCCTCCGAGAGTGCAGCACTCCCTCAGTACTGCCCCTCCGACAGGGCAGCACTCCCTCAGTACTGCCCCTCCGAGAGTGCAGCACTCCCTCAGTACTGCCCCTCCGACAGGGCAGCGCTCCCTCAGTACTGCCCCTCCGACAATGCAGCACTCCCTCAGTACTGCACTTCCGACAGTGCAGCGCTCCCTCAGTACTGCCCCGACAGTGTAGCGCTCCCTCAGTACTGCCCCTCCGACAGTGCAGCGCTCCCTCAGTACTGCCCCTCCGACAGTGCAGCGCTGCCTCAGCACTGCCCCTCTTGCAATGCAGAGTTCCCCCAGTACTGCCCCTCCGACAGTGCAGTGCTCCCTCAGTCCTGCCCCTCCGACAGTGCAGCGCTCCCTCAGTACTGCCCCTCCGACAGTGCTGCGCTCCCTCAGTACTGCCCCTCCGACAGTGCAGCGCTCCCTCAGTACTGACCCTCCGACAGTGCAGTGCTCCCTCAGTACTGCCCCTCCGACAGTGCAGCGCTCCCTCAGTACTGCTCCTCCAACAGTCCAGCGCTCCCTCAGTACTGACCCTCCTACAGTACATTACTTGCTCAGGGACTGTCGGCCTATGTTATGTGCCTCTCGTCTCTGGAATGGGGCTTGAACCCATGACCTACTGACTCAGAGGCAGGCATGCTACCCAGTGAACCAAGGCTGACCTCCAAAAAGGGACAGTGGGCATGTTGAACCTGCACAGTAAGGATCACAGAATCCTACAGCAGATTCGATGGACCGAATGTCTAGCACAAAAAGAGCCCATTGTGAACCCATCGTGCCTGTGCCTGCTCTTTGAAAGAGCAATACAATCAGTCTCACTCAACCACTCATACCCCACACTCCAAGGTCCCTTTGTTCCTCTACACTACTCAGTGTCCTAGCATTTAATGTGTATTCCATTTCCTTGTTAGCACTCCCCAAATGCATTACCTCACACTTCTCCGGATTGAATTCCATTTGCCATTGTTCTGCCCACCTGACCAATTTATTGAAATCTTCCTGTAGTCTACAGCTTCCTTCTTCAGTATCAACCACACAGCCGATTTTAGTATCATCTGCAAACTTCTTAATCATACCCCCTATATTCAAGTCTAGATCATTGATATATACCACAAAAAGCAAGGGACCTCGTACTGAGCCCTGCGGAACCCCACTGGACACAGCCTTCCAGTCACACAAACACCCATCAACCATTACCCTCTGCTTCCTGTCTCCGAGCCAGTTTTGAATCCTTCTGACCTTTTACTATGTTAAAGTTGCGATGTAAGGTGCAAGTTGTTGTTGCGTCATTAGAAAGTGAGCTGAAGTTGGAGCTTGGGCTGTTTCCCCTCCCCCAGCCTCCCAGGGGTGCTGAGGCCTATGACCTCATGCCCTGAATGAGATCAGCGATTTCACCACAGACGGTACCTGTGCGGCTGGATATCGATCCCGATAGTTCATTAACACATCACCTGTTACTTCTGGAAGATTCCACAAAGTCCGTATGCAAATCTTGTCCAGGGAAGGTAATCAAAACAGGCAAGACTGCCGTTAAATACCTGAGCAAGTGCCACTCTTGCAGCTACTTGTAGACCGCGTTGCGGCGCTCGAGCTGTGGGTGGATGAGTTTTGGAGCATACGCGATGCTGAGCGGGTCGTGGATGACACGTTTAGCGAGTTGGTCACGCCGCAGGGTAGGGCTGCACAGGCAGAAGGGAAATGGGCGGAGCAGCAGAGGCAGGCAGGAAGTACAGGGGACCCCTGCGGTCATCCCCCTTTCAAACAGGTATACCGATTTGGATACTGTTGAGGGGGATGACTCACCAGGGGAGAGCGGCAGCAGCCAACTTCCTGGCACCAGGGTTATATCTGCTGCTCAGAAAGGGAGGAAAAAGAGTGGGAGAGCAATAGTGGTAGGGGATTCTATCGTAAGGGGAACAGATAGGCGTTTCTGTGGCAGTAAACGTGACTCCAGGATGGTTTGTTGCCTCCCTGGGGCCAGGGTCATGGATGTCACTGAGCGGCTACAGGGCATTCTTAAGGGGGAGGGTGAGCAGGCAGAGGTCGTGGTTCACATTGGGACCAACGACATAGGTAGGAAGGGGGATGAGGTCCTGCATCAAGAATTTAGGGAGCTAGGCAGCAGATTAAAGAGCAGGACCTCAAAGGTTGTAATCTCTGGATTACTCCCAGTGCCACGTGCTAGTGAGTATAGGAATAGGAGGATAGAACAGATGAATGCGTGGCTAAAGAGTTGGTGCAGGAGGGAGGGTTTTAGTTTCCTGGATCACTGGGTCTGCTTCTGGGGAAGGTGGGACTTGTACAAGTCGGACGGTTTGCACCTGAACCAGAGCGGGACAAATATCCTTGCGGGGAGGTTTGCTAGCACTGTTGGGGGGGGGGTTTAAACTAACTTGGCAGGGGGATGGGATACAGAGTGGAGCTACAATAGGGGGTGATGTACAGTCAAATATAGAGAAAACAAGTCCGCTTGGAAAACAGGGCAAACATGTAAGAGCAAGGCTGGAAGGCATCTATTTTAATGCAAGGAGTCTAGCGAATAAGGTGGATGAACTGAAGGTGTTGATAAACACATGGGAGTATGATATTGTTGCTATCACGGAGACATGGTTGAGGGAGGGGCAAGACTGGCAGCTCAATATTCCGGGGTACAGAATCTTCAGGCGAGACAGAGGGGGAGGTATAAGAGGAGGGGGTGTCGCAATATTAATTAAGGAATCAATTACTGCCATAAGGAGGGATGATATATTAGCAGGTTCCTCCAATGAGGCTATATGGGTGGAGCTTAAAAACAAAAAGGGGGCAAGCACTTTGCTGGGAGCTTACTATAGGCCCCCAAACAGTCAGGGGGAGATAGAGGAACAGATATGTAGGCAAATCTCAGAGAAATGTGCAAATAATAGGGTAATAATAATGGGGGATTTCAACTTCCCCAATATTAACTGGGATAGTCAGAGTGTGAAAGGCTTAGAGGGTTCAAAATTCTTAAAGTGCATCCAGGAGAGCTTTTTGAGCCAGCATGTAGAAAGTCCTACAAGGGAGGGGGCGGTACTGGACCTAATTCTAGGGAATGTGGCCGGCCAAGTGGAAGAAGTGCTAGTAGGTGAGCACTTTGGTGACAGTGACCATAATACGGTGAGATTTAAGGTGGTCATGGAAAAGGACAGGGATGGGCCGGAAATAAAGGTTCTAAATTGGGGGAAGGCCGATTTTAATAAGATAAGGCAGGATCTGGCCAAAATGGACTGGGATCAGCTGCTTGTAGGAAAATCCGCATCGGAGCAATGGGATTCTTTCAGAAGGGAGATTGAGATCATACAATGGCAGCATGTTCCCGTAAAGGTCAAGGGTGGTTCCAAAAACCCCAGGGAACCTTGGATGTCAGGGGATATACGAGAATGGATCAGGAAAAAAAGGAGGGCTTTTGGCAGATACAAAATGCTAAAGACGGAGGAAGCACTAGAGGAGTACAAAAAGTGCAGGGGAATACTTAAAAAAGAAATTAGGAGATCAAAGAGGGGCCATGAAATAACACTGGCGAGCAAAATAAAGGAAAATCCTAAGATGTTTTATAAGTATATTAAGGGTAAGAGGATAACTAGGGAAAAAATAGGGCCCATTAGGGACAAAAGTGGCAATCTGTGTGTGGAGCCGGAAGATGTAGGTGGGGTTCTAAATGAATTTTTTGCATCTGTTTTCACTATGGAGAAGGACGATGCAGACATAAAATTAGGGCAGGGGGACTGTGATATACTCGAACATTTTAACATCGAGAGGGAGGAGGTATTGGCGGTTTTAGCAGGTCTAAAAATGGATAAATCCCCAGGTCCGGACGAAATGTATCCCAGGCTGCTGTGTGAGGCAAAGGAGGAGATTGCGGGGGCTCTAACACATATATTCAGAACCTCTCTGGCCACAGGGGATGTGCCAGAGGACTGGAGAACCGCTAATGTAGTACCATTATTCAAGAAAGGGAGTAGGGAAAAACCGGGGAACTACAGGCCAGTGAGCCTAACATCAGTGGTAGGAAAATTATTGGAAAAAATTCTGAGGGACAAAATCAGTCTCCACTTGGAGAGGCAAGGATTAATCAGGGTTAGCCAACATGGCTTTGTCAAGGGAAGATCATGTCTGACTAATTTGATTGAATTTTTTGAGGGGGTGACTAGGTGTGTGGATGAGGGTAACGCATTGGATGTGGTATACATGGATTTCAGTAAGGCCTTCGATAAAGTCCCGCACAGGAGACTGGTCAAGAAGGTAAGAGCCCATGGAATCCAGGGTGCCTTGGCACATTGGATACAAAACTGGCTCAGTGGCAGAAGGCAGAGGGTGATGGTCGAAGGTTGTTTTTGTGACTGGAAGCCTGTGGCCAGTGGGGTACCACAGGGATCGGTGCTGGGTCCCTTGCTGTTTGTGGTCTACATTAACGACTTGGATATGAATGTAAAAGGTATGATCAGTAAGTTCGCGGATGATACAAAAATTGGTAGGGTGGTAAATAGCGAGGAGGGTAGCCTCAGTCTGCAGGACGATATAGATGGGTTGGTCAGATGGGCGGAACAGTGGCAAATGGAATTTAATCCGGAAAAGTGCGAGGTGATGCACTTTGGAGGGACTAACAAGGCAAGGGAATACACAATGAATGGTAAGACCCTAGGCAAGACAGAGGGTCAGAGGGATCTTGGTGTGCAAGTACACAGATCCCTGAAGGCGGCGGAACAGGTGGATAAGGTGGTAAAAAAGGCATATGGGATACTTGCATTCATTAGCCGAGGCATAGAATATAAGAGCAAGGAGGTTATGATGGAGCTGTACAAAACGCTAGTTAGGCCACAGCTGGAATACTGTGTGCAGTTCTGGTCGCCACACTACAGGAAGGATGTGATTGCATTGGAGAGGGTGCAGAGGAGATTCACCAGAATGTTACCCGGGCTGGAGTGCTTCAGCTATGAAGAGAGACTGGGCAGATTGGGTTTGTTTTCCTGGAGCAGAGGAGGCTGAGGGGGGACATGATTGAGGTGTACAAAATTATGAGGGGCATAGATAGGATGGATACTAAGCAGCTTTTTCCCTTAGTAGAGGGGTCTATAACAAGGGGGCATAGATTCAAGGTAAAGGGCGGGAGGTTTAGAAGGGATTTGAGAAAGAACTTTTTCACCCAGAGGGTGGTTGGAGTCTGGAACTCACTGCCTGAAAGGGTTGTGGAGGCAGGAACCCTCACAACATTCAAGAAGCATTTGGATGAGCACTTGAAATGCCATAGCATACAAGGCTACGGACCAAATGCTGGAATATGGGATTAGATTAGACAGGGCTTGATGGCCGGCACGGACACGATGGGCCGAAGGGCCTCTATCCGTGCTGTATAACTCTATGACAGTCCTCCAGACACCCTGCTGGCATTAAATTCAATCTTCACACTCAGCCCTGCTTGGCAGCAGATGTGTCTCTATCTGGAGTGTGTTTTAAACTAACTTAATCCCCAGTTATTCTCGCTTAATATTGAAATAATTGTATATGTCAACCAGTGTATTCTATTTAATAATCTATACATAGCAATACTTACAAGAACTTTTAAAAGGGCTGCTTTCAGAGTAAATTCGCTGGTGTTTCAGCAGACTGGATGACCTTGTGAATCCCTTCGCACACACGGAGCAGGTGAACGGATTCTCTCCAGTGTGAACATGCTGGTGTTCAATGAGGTGGGATGACTGAATCTCTTCCCACAGTGAAAGCGACTGAACAGTCTCTCGTCAGTGTGAACTCGCTGGTGTTTCAGCAGGATGGATGACCGACTGAATCCCTTCCCACATACGGAGCGGGTGAACAGTCTCTCCCCAGTATGACTGCGCCGATGAATTTGCATCTCAGACGGATAATTGAATCCCTTCTCACAGTTCCCACATTCCCACGGTTTCTCCAAGGTCCATCTGTCTCTCCTGGTTGGACGATCGGTTGAAGCCTCATCCACACACAGAACACGTGTACGGTTTCTCCCCACTGTGAATGGTGTGAAGTTTTTCAGGCTGTGTAACATGGTTACAGCTCTCTCCAGTCAGTGCACTGGAACACTCTCGCTCAAGTGTGAATGGGTCTTGGTGCTTTCCCAGTCACATGATGTTTGAAATCCTTTCCCACACACAAGAACAGAGAAAGATTTCTCCTTCCACATTCAAAGGCCGATGATATTCAGGTCCTGATGAATCGAGTGACTCTGTCAGATCTTGGCGTGATGTTTGGTTGAGTTTCTTGTCTGAAAATCCTCCCCTTCCAATACCCTGAAAAAAGGAGATTACAAAAGTCATCACTAAGTACAGGACAGAAATTCAGAACAGACAATTCTCGTTTCTATGGAACAATCTTTCCTCACTTGTTTCCCCCAAAAGCTGTAAATTCCTGTCCCACACACTCTCCCTCTCCCTGTGGTGAAATCCTTACCCATTGCACCATGTCTTTGCACCTCTCCCACTCTCTCCCTCCCTCTGCTCTGCTTGGCTCCAGTTCTAAAGACCCTGTGTGCGATGAGTGTGATGGAATAATCTCCACTTGCCTGGATGAGTACAGCTCCAACAATACTCAAGAAGCTCGACACCATCCAGGACAAAGCAGCCCGCATGACTGACACCCCATCCACCACCTTAAACATTCACTCCCTCCACCACCGGCGTACTGTGGCTTGTACCATCTACAAGATGCACTGCAACAACTCGCCAAGGCTTCATCGGCAGCACCTCCCAAACCCGCGACCTCTTCCACCTAGAAGGACAAGGGCAGCAGGCACATGGGAACACCACCACCTCCAAGTTCCCCTCCAAGTCATGCACCATCCTGATTTGGAATTATATCACCGATCCTTCATCGTCGCTGGGTCAAAATCCTGGAACTCCCTCCCGACCAGCACTGTGGGAGTACCTTCACCACACGGACTGCAGCGGTTCAAGAAGGTGGCTCACCACCACCTTCTCAAGGGCAGTTAGGGATGGGCAATAAATGCTGGCTTTTGCCAGGGATGCCCACATCCCATAAACTAATATTAAAAAATGCTTCTGCTGCAGCTGCTCTGGGAGAGGGCCGCGCATGCGCCCTGACCCCTGCCCTGTCCAAGATGGCGGCGCGGGGACAAGTCCCGCCTACCTTCACCAAGATGGCGGTCGGTTGCCGGGGTAACCCGGGCCTGTACCCGCGGAGAAAGCCTTCAGCAAGGTGGCGGACAGTCGCCCCGCTCACCCCAGCGGCTGGGCCAGGCGCCGCGGCGCAAACACGGGGCCCGCCGGGTCTTATTCCGGGCCTGAGGCCTCCGCCGGGTGTTTATTAAGTTTCCCAGTCCAGCCGTGGCACCTATTTCCCCCCGGCCCCCACAATCTCCTCCCGCCTCCCGAATCGCTTGTTCGGCCATTAGTACAACAGGAAATGCTCTGACGAAGGTCATCGACCTGAACCGTTCGATCTGCTTCTCTCGAATCGTTGTTGTTGTTGATCCGCCATTGCTCCCAAACGTCAGCACCCGCACTGCGCATGCTCGGACCACGCCCCGGACCCGCGCCTGCGCACTGGGCTCCTGTAGTCATTGATAGGACACTTTCTGCCGTGCGGGGTATCCTGGGTAAATACACCGCCATTGAATGCTCCAAATGGTGAAGCGAACATTCACATATTCAGATTGGGCCGTTGTTCACTATCTGTAGGGGGGTGACATTAAGTTGCCCCAGTTTCAGCAGGCGGGGACATAACCCATTAAGGCAAGTGTCCCAGCACACCACAAATCTCCAGTAACAGTTCTGACAAAGGGCCATCGACCCGAATCTTTGGCTCTGTTTCTCTCTCCTCGGTGCTGCCTGACCTGCTGAGTGTTTCCAGCATTTTCGGTTGTTTTTCCAGTAATAAGTATGTACAATACAGCCACACACACAAACAATAATTAAATCACAATGTGATTGTGAGGATCGATGATCACCTCACTTACCTGCGGTGCCCTCCGGTCACGGAATGATCGCACGGGTGGACACCCCATGCTCCCTCTCCAGGGCCACCTGGGCACGGACAAGACCACGGAAGAGGAGCTGGAATCCAGAGACGCCCCGCCTACCCTGAACCTACAAATTGCTGATTCAGCCAAGCCCAAGAGCAGGTCCAGGAGAAGATCTGCCGCCTCACTCACCCCACTCTGCACCAGGCGGCCAAAGATTAGGAGCCTGGGGCTAAAATGTAACCAAACGTTGAGCAGCTGCCACTTCAGGTAACGATACTGAGGCTGCAACCTCTCACATTGAAAATACATATGGCCCATGGAATCCTCAAGGCCATAATAACCACGGCCGGAATTGTGCCCACCTGGGCAGGTCCGGTGCGAGCGATGGCAATGACGGGTCATGACCCCGCTGCTGAAAATGACTTTATGTTAATAGGGCCTATTAAGCCCGTCCAGCGCGTTACCCGGTCTAATTAAATGATGCGGGTCTGGTCTGTTGACGTAATCGATGACGCGTTTTCAGCCGGGAGCTTAAAAGGGGCCATGGCCACGTTGGATTTGAATGTCAATGTAACATAGTGCTGCCGGTGCACTGCAGCATTGGAGTGCTGTAAACACCGACAATGACTGCACAGAGGCAGAGGGCTGCTCCCAGGTTGTCCGATGGCTCCCTCCATATGATTATAAAGTGAGTCAAAGCACCAAGTGTGGTCCTCTCCTCTTCCAATGGATGGAAGAGACCTCCTCAGGACACCAAAATAGCCTGGTTGGAGATTGCAGAGGGGGTCACCAGCAGGGATGTTGTCAGGAAGACCTGGGTGCAGTGCCGTAAACATTTCAATGATCTCATTAGATCAGGAAACGTGAGTACAAAGCCACACTCACCTTCATCTTGCTGTGCCTCTCATCACATCCCCATCAATCTGCCTTCCCAACCCTACCCCTGTACATTCTTACTCACACCAACAAACCTTGCACATCCACCCACCCCTCTCTTTCTATTTACATTATCACATCGCCATCTCACTAGTCACCCCTCACACTCACCCTCATCCTAGTGCAATCATATCAAATAACAACACACAAGGAGGCCACTTGTCTTTGGCACCCCACTCCTTCATAGTCTCCCTCTAAATATCTACCCCATCCATTCCTTACATTCATTCCATCACTCGCACTCAAACTTCTCTTCTTTCCCTCCTTGCAGGAAAAGAGAGCTCACAATAAGAGGGAGAAGGGGTGAACCGGCGGTGGCACTCCATCATTTGCAAACCTTACAACAGCAGAGGAGGCTGCTTTAGAAATATCTGGAGTTGCCGAGCAGCTGGATGTGGGAGAAGGAGAGAGTTGGACATCTCAGCAACCTAGTGACAGAGTTACATATCATACAGCTACATGGCATACATCAATCACTCATATGGGCACTGACCTCACTGATTGGTCATCATGTGCATAATGGTATCTGTACCCATTCTTCATATGACATATCTAACTCATATCTTCACTCTCCCACAGGTCCATCAAGAGCTCCCCTCCTTCACTGTCCAGGAAGAAGAGGAAGATGACTCCTCAGAGGAGCCGCCAGCCTCTGAGGGTGCACCATCACCAGACATAAGCGCACCCAGCACAAGGGCAGACACGCACACCTCGGTGGGTCCCACACGAGATAGAGTAGTGTTGTCGCCTGGTGTCTCACAACTCACAAGTGTGCAAGAGCAGATGGTGGAGAGAGGGAGAGCAGTGGAGACTCCTTGCCGGAGGGCGAAGGACGCTCCCAGCTATGCTCAGCTGCATGCAGACGCTGAGGCTCGGGGGCCATCCAGAAAGAGGGCGATCCTGGAGGTGCAGCAAGAAGTGCAGGGGGGCTCTGACAGGTTTTGCGAGCGCGATGTCTGCAAATGTTCAGATAATGGAGGAGTCCATCTCCAACATGACCACCACCATGTCACAGGCGATGGTTACTGTAGGCTCCACCATGGACAGAATGGGCATCTACATGGAGCAGCTAATGCATCTCTCAGCGGAGCACATGGTCTTTATGGAGGATAGATGGCTATGTATAGAGAATAGATGGCAGAGGCTCATAGACCTCCTCTCTAGGAGGGATGTCAGCATAGACGTGGGTCCTCATGGCCTCACTGCTGTGCAGCAAGGTGCTCCCCACCTCCTTGGCAGCAGGGAAGTGAGCAGGCTGCCTCTACCTCTGCTGAAGCCACAGGCGAGCTCCTCGTAGATGCATGCAGAAGAGAAAGATGACACACAAGTGTAAGATATTTATGATCTCTGAGTTCTTGGACAAGACACCAATAGGCAGCAGCCAGTATGTTTGAGCAATAGATCAAGATTTATTAAGCTTACAGTGTAATAGACTGAAAAGCAGGCGATAGTTTAAGGAATAGCTCGCAGCCCTTGGTCTCTGGAACCTCTCGGACACAGGTGACGTCATCTTTAGTCTGTTCCTTTGTTCTTGCAGTCGGTCTCTGTAAAGTTGCTCTTCGAGTTTTCAGGTTTTAAGCCATTTCTTCTCAAAAGTTCGTTTGGGCATTGTTCATATATGGTCTTTAACAAAATCACCTATTTTAATTGTTTCTAATGGTCAAAATACCATCGTCACTCAGACTAAGTTTAGCATCTTGGCCCCGCCTTTCCAGTATTTTTCCTTCAACTTTACCCTGTTCATCGTCATCTTGTTTATAGTCCTTCACCTCATTGGAAATTACCTTATCTCTCTCATTTCTAGCTTCCCTGTTACAGGCAGTACAAGGCCTCATAAGCTGCGTAAGCTGCGATACTGCCCGTTATCAGAACTAGTCTTGACTAGTCCTGGCTGTCTTTGCAGTTACATTTTGAGCAAGCCTTAGCAATTTATGCACAAGTCATTACAGGTCACACTGAATATAGATATTTGGTTAATGTGAAGCTCACTATTCGACACTCACACTTATACATGTTATTACTAAAAACATCCAAGTATCAGTCTTTCGTGCACAAGTATAATTCACAAGGGTAGCCACTTGGGTGTTTTATCGAATGTTTATGTAAAGTTTCCGTTAATGTGCTGTCAAACATCAAAATTCATATTTTCAACACTTTCTGGTCTTGGACAGATCTCTGTGCACCTTTGCACGTGGATTAATGAGATGCAGTGAATGGTGAGACATAACGATACCTCCAGCAATGGTGGTGAGTGTGAAAGGAATGGCTTGGTCATTGCAGGGATGCTTTACGGTGTTGCTGTGAGGGGGTGCCAACCTGGAGCATCAATAGGCAGCTGTAAGGGTGTCCAGCGTCAAGTGAAGTAAATCTGGCCATGGTGACGCCATCCCTGGCCTGCCGGGCAGCAATCTGCTCGGGTGTTGATGCGCTCTGTCCTCTGCAGCATCAAGTGATTGCGGAGTCGGTTGGTGGTGTTGTTGTTGGTGCTGTTGGTGTGCCTGGTGCTGCTGGTGTTGGGGCTCATGTGGTCAGATTCTGAGGACCAAGGTGAGACAGAATAAAGGGCACCCATGCTGATGGAATAGATGGCAGGTGAAGTAGAGATGACAGAAGCAATCTGTCAATGGTGAGAGAGGTTACTCCAATGAGCTGACACTGGATGGAGACTTTGCTGGAAAGACTGTAACCTGCAGAATCTGTGCTGGGAATGCAGTGAGAAACAGCTTCTGCTGAGGAAAGTGATCATCTGTCAGGTGAGAGTTTTTATGCTACATTTGATGCTGGCAAGTAATCAGCTGGAGCAATGGCCTCTGAACTCCTGCCTCAGGTTCTCAGACATGGTTCCCGAGCAGCGTGCATTCCGTGGCCATCCAGTTCAATGGAAAAGGTAATGTTAATGCCAATCTTAAAGGTCTGACAACAAGCTACTAATAATTTAGAAAGAAATGCTGGAAATGCTCATTTTCTGGGGTGGTCGCGGGCGCGATCGGAGGTGGGTCGGTGCGAAAGTTGTTATTTCTTGGAGCGGATCGGGAACACACTGTCATCCCGCTCCCTCGCACCTTTCCCCCAGGTGCGTCTATCAGCGTGGATCCGACCTGACCAGCAGAGGCGGGCGACAAATTTAAATTATTAGTACAAAAGCAAAATACTGCGGATGCTGGAAATCTGAAATAAAAACAGAAAATGCTGGAAGTACTCAGCATGTCAGGCAGCATTTGTGGAGAGAGAAACAGAGTTAACGTTTCAGGTCAATGACCCTTCGTCAGAACTGGAAAATGTTGGAGATGGAACAGGTTTTTAAGCAAGTGTAGGGGCAGTGAAAGGGCGGAGGGGGGAAAGAACAAAAAGGAAGGTCTGTGATAGGATGGAAGGCAGGAGAGATTAAGAGACAAAAGGGATGATGGTGCAAGGCAAAAGGAGATGGTAATGGGACAAATTAAGAAACAAAAGATGACTCTCGAAGAAGTGCAAATGGCAATGGCAGAATGATCGACAGCTGCCGTGTGAGAGAGAGGGAAAAAAGATAGGGGCAGAGGTTATGGTCTGAAATTGTTGAACTCTATGTTGAGTCCAGAAGGCTGTAAAGTGCCTAATCGAAAGATGAGGAGCTGTTCCTCGAGCTTACGTTGAGCTTCTCTGGAACAGTGTAAGAGGCCGAGTACAGAGAGGTCAGAGTGGGAGTGGAGCGGAGAATTAAAGTGACAGGCGCCCGGAAGCTCAGGATCACGGACTGAACGGAGGTGTTCCGCAAAGCGGTCACCCAATCTGCGTTTGGTCTCTCCAATGTAGAGGAGATCGCATCGTGAGCAGCGAATACATTATACTAAATTGCAAGTAGTACAAGTAAATCGCTGTTTCACCTGGAAGGAGTGTTTGGTGCCCTGGACAGTGGGAAGGGTGGAGGTAAAAGGGCAGGTGTTGCATCTCCTGCGCTTGCACGGGAAGGTGCCGGGCGAAGGGGAAGTGGTGTTGGGGGTGATAGAGGAGTGGGCCAAGGTGCTGCGGAGGGAGCGGTCCCTTTGGAATTCTGAAAGGGAAGGT
This sequence comes from Squalus acanthias, assembly GCA_030390025.1. Classification (NCBI taxonomy): domain Eukaryota; kingdom Metazoa; phylum Chordata; class Chondrichthyes; order Squaliformes; family Squalidae; genus Squalus; species Squalus acanthias. The sequence continues at coordinate 403,530 of JASTWF010000210.1, read as the reverse complement.
GAGTGGAAGATGCGTTTGGTGGTGGTGTCACACTGGAGGTGGGGGAAATGGCGGTGGATGATCCGTTGAATGTGACGCTGGTGGGGTGAAATGTGAGGACAATGGGAACACTATCGTGGTTCCGGGAGGGAGGGGAAGGGGTGAGAGCAGAGGTGCAGGAAATAGAACGGACACGGTCAAGGGCCATGTCAACCACAGCAGAGGGGAATCCTCGGTTGAGGAAAAATGAAGTAATGTCGGAAACATTAGTATGGAATGTGGCATCGTCAGAGCAAATGCGGCGGCGACAGAGAAACTGGGACAATGGAATAGAGTCCTTACAGGAGGCGGGGTGGGAGGAAGTGTAGTCCAGGTAGCTGTGGGAGTCATTGGGCTTGTAGTGAATCGTTGTCAATAGCCTACCCCCAGAGAGGGAGACAGAGAGGTCGAGGAAGGGAAGAGAAGAGTCGGAGTTGGACCATGTGAAGGTGAGAGAAGGGTGGAAATTGGAAGCAAAGTGAATGACATTTTCTAGTTCTGAGCGAGAGCAGGAAACAGCACCAATACAGTCATCAAAGTACCGGGAAAAGAGGTGAGGGAGGGGACCTGAGTAGGACTGGAACAAAGAATGTTCCACATATGCGACGAAAAGGCAGGCATAGCTGGGACCCATGCGGGTTCCCACAGCAACACCTTTAATTTGCAAGGAAGTGAGTGGAGTCAAAGGAGAAGTTGTTCAATGTGAGAACAATTTCAGCCAGGCGGAGGAGGGTGGTGGCGGATGGGGACTGGTTGGGCCTCTGTTCAAGGAAGTAGCGGAGCGCCCTCAGGCCATCCTGGAGGGAGATCGAGTTGTAGAGGTATTGGACGTCCATAGTGAAAAGGAGACGGTTGGGGCGAGGACACTGGAAAATGTCAAATTGGTTGAGGGCATCGGGAGAGTTGCGGATGTAGGTGGGAAGAGACTGGAAAAGGGGAGAAAAATAGGATCGAGATAGGAAGAGATAAGTTCCGTGGGGCAAAAACAGGCTGAAACGATGGGTCTACCAGGGCAGTCCTGTTTGTGGATCTAGGGAAGGAGGTAGAAGCAGGCTGTGCGGGGTTGGGGCACTATGAGGTTGGCGGCCGTGGAGGGAAGATCTCCAGAGGAGATGAGTTCAGCGATGGTCTTGGAAACGGTGGTTTGATGTTCGGTAGTGGGGTCATGGACCAGGCGGAGGTACGAGGAGGTGACAGCGAGTTGGCGTTCAGCCTCCGCTAGGTAGAGGTCGGTTCGCCAAACAATCACAGCACCAGCATTGTCAGCAGGTTTAATGACAATGTAGGATGGATAATGGAGAGAATGGAGTGCTGCAAGTTCAGAGCTTGGTAGGTTTGAGCGAGTTAGGGGAGCAGAGACGGTCGATGTCACGCCGGCAGTTTGCAATGAAAAGATCTAGAGACGTTACGAGGCCAGAGGGAGGGGTCCAGGTAGAACGAGACGTCTGAAAACGGGAGAAAGGGTCACCTGTGCGGGGAGAAGACTCCTGGCCAAAGAAGTGGGCACGGAGACGAAGGCAGCGGAACAAGAGCTCAGCATCGTGCCAAGCTCGAAATTCATTCAGATGGGGGCGTAAGGGGATGAAGCTCATCCATTTGCTACCTCCACCCATCCCACTGTCCAGAGCCAAAAACATCCTTCCAGATGAAACAGCGATTTAGTTGTACTACTTACAATTAAGTATACTGTATTCGCTGTTCACGATGCGGTCTCCTCTACATTGGGGAGACCAAACACAGATTGGGTGACCGCTTTGCAGAACAACTCCGTTCAGTCCGTAAGGGTGACCCCGAGCTTCCAGTCGCCTGTCACTTTAATTCTCCGTTCCACTCCCACTCAGACCTCACCGTCCTCGGCCTCTTACACTGTTGCAATGAAGTTCAACGTAAGCTAGCGGAACAGCACCTCATCTTCCGATTAGGCACTTTTTAGCCTTCTTCACTCAACATAGAGTTCAACAATTTCAGACCATAACCTCTGCTCCTATCCTTTTTTCCCCTTTATTTCTCCCTCACATGGCAGCTGTCTTTCATTCTGCCAGTGCAATTTACACTTCATCTAGAGTCATCTTTTGTTTCTTATCTTGTCCCATTACCATCTCCTTTTGCCTTGCACCATCTCTTAATCTCTCTTAATCTCTCTTAATCTCTCTGCCTTCCATCCTGTCACAGACCTTCGGTTTTGTTCTTTCCTCCCCTCCTCCCTTTTCCTGCCCCTGCACTTGCTTAAAGACCTGTTCCATCCCCAGCTTTTTCCAGTTCTGACGAAAGGTCATCGACCTGAAACGTTAACACTGTTTCTCTCTCCATAGATGCTGCCTGACCTGATGAGTATTTGCTGCATTTTCTGTTTTTATTTCAGATTTCCAGCATGCGCAGTATTTTGCTTTTGTACCTTTCTGATTCAGCCTTGTCCATTGATATGTTCATCCCTTCATAGCCCAGGGCAGCACTGCTCTGACCAGTGCAATTTTGATTTTTTTTCTGATTTAAAACCTTTACCTCTGGCCCTTGTTGTGAAAATATCAAACACTGATCGCACACGAGCCCCAGCCCTTTCTCTTCTGTTCCCTCCCTCTGTTAAACAGAAGAGAACGGGCGGAGATACAGAGGGTGAGAGTAACAGATACTGAAACTAATATACAGAATATACAGAATCAGTGAGAGGGACTGAGAAACTGAAACAAACAATAGAGGCAATGTTTTAACCGGGCAATGTCGGATCAGAGGGAGATACAGAAAGAGTTGCAGAGAGACTTAGAAATAATGCCACACTCAGAACCTCATTAAAATGGCCACCGCACATCTCACTTAACAGTCACAATCATCGCATTGTCCAAAACACCAGCCTTTAGACGGGTCATTTTGAGAACTTTAATTTCACAACTTCAGGAGCGCTTTGCAGCCAATGAACTCATTGTTGTAATGTAGTCACTGTTGTAATGTAGGAAACGTGGCAGCCAATTTGTGCAGAGCAAGCTCCCACAAACTGGGATTAAGATGCTGATTCCTTTGGGACACTTTTTAAACTCGCCGTCCCAGGATTTAGTTTTAAATCAGACATTCTGGAAGGGTGTGACAGAGGGGCTCTCCTGCTGAGGCTGGGAGCTGGGCAGTGACTGCACACTGGAGACCGCCAGAGCCTATGTGTCTCCCTGTGTGTTTAACCCAATCAACTCCTACTGTCTTTAAGACGCTGCTTGAAACCGACCTCTGATCAAGCTTTTGGTCATCTGTCCTAATATCTCCTTATGTGGCTCGGTGTCAAATTGTGTTTGTTAATGCTCCTGTGAAGCGCCCTTGTACATTTTACTACTTTAAATGCGCGATATAAATGATTGTTGTTGTTGTTGTTGTTGTCTCTCTCTCTCCCTCTGTTTCTGTGTCTCTCTCTCCCTTTGTTTCTCTCATTGTTTCTCGCTCCCTCTCTTTCTCTGTCTCTCCTTCTGCTTCTCTCTGTCTCTCCCTTTATGTCTCTCCTTCTGCCCCTCTCTCTCTCTCTGCATCTTTCTGCATCTCCGTTTCTTTCTCTCTGCCTGTCTCCCCAGCTGTTTCTGCCTCGTTGTAAAAACACAAACACTGGCGATCCCCGTGCCTCTCCCTCTCATTGGCCCGTACCCGCTCGGCCCAGGGTTGGTGCTGTGCGTACATTAAATGTTGCAGTGCATCTTCCACTTCTGGCATTTAACAGTCACCTCCATCTCTCTTTCTCTCTCCCTCTCTCTCTCTCTCTCTCCCTCTCTTTTGTTCTCTCATCCCCTCTCTCTGTTCCTATCTACGTCCCCATTTCTGTCTCTGTCTTCCATTTAAAATAAAGACAAATCACTTTGCTGTTTGTGGCATTTTTTATATGTTAAACGTTTAGAGAGGGAGACAGAGAAAGATCGAGAGAGACAACAACTTGTATTTATATAGCGCCGTTAACAAAGTAAAACCTCCCAGGGCGCTTCACAGGAGTGTTATAAAATAAAATTTGACATCGGGCCACATAACAGAGAAAGATAGAGTGAAATAGACACCGAAATAAATCCACACTCGGAACCCCAGCAAAGTGAATTACATGGCCACCGCCCATCCCACTTAAGCGTCAAAATCTTCGCACCGTCCAAAACACCAGCATTATTCAGGAATTATAAAAAGCCTGTAGTCTGATCATGTTGAGGACTTTAATTTCACAACCTCAGAAGCGCTTTACAGCTTATGAGCTCATTGTTGAAATGTATTCACTGTTTTTCTATATGAAACGCGGCAGCCAGTTTGCGCACAGCAAGCTCCCACAAACAACAGTGTGATTCAAACCGGAGGGTCTGTTTCAGTGATGTTGGTTGAGGGCTAAATATTAGCCTCAGGAAATCCGAGAGAGACCAGCAGAGGGAGTTAAAGATAGGCATGCAACTAAGTGCGCTGTGATAGAGAGAAACCAACAGAGGGAGAGAGAGAGAAAGGTAACTCTGTGTAGTGAGTGATACAGAAGAGAGAGAGAGAGGAGAAACCAACAGAGGGAGAGAGAGAGAAAGGTAACTCTGTGTAGTGAGTGATACAGAAGGAGAGAGAGAGAGAGAAACCAACAGAGGGAGAGAGAGAGAAAGGTAACTCTGTGTAGTGAGTGATACAGAAGGAGAGAGAGAGAGAAACCAACAGAGGGGAGAGAGAGAGAAAGGTAACTCTGTGTAGTGAATGATACAGAAGGAGAGAGAGAGAGAAACCAACAGAGGGAGAGAGAGAGAAAGGTAACTCTGTATAGTGAGTGATACAGAAGGAGAGAGAGAGAGAGAAACCAACAGAGGGAGAGAGAGAGAAAGGTAACTCTGTATAGTGAGTGATACAGAAGGAGAGAGAGAGAGAGAAACCAACAGAGGGAGAGAGAGAGAAAGGTAACTCTGTGTAGTGAGTGATACAGAAGGAGAGAGAGAGAGAGAAACCAACAGAGGGAGAGAGAGAGAAAGGTAACTCTGTGTAGTGAATGATACAGAAGAAGAGAGAGAGAGAAACCAACAGAGGGAGAGAGAGAGAAAGGTAACTCTGTATAGTGAGTGATACAGGAGGAGAGAGAGAGAAACCAACAGAGGGGGAGAGAGAGAAAGGTAACTCTGTGTAGTGAGTGATACAGAAGAGAGAGAGAGAGAGAAACCAACAGAGGGGGAGAGAGAGAAAGGTAACTCTGTGTAGTGAGTGATACAGGAGAGAGAGAGAGAAACCACAGGCTCCACACAGGGGAGAGGGGCCAAGAACAGGCCCCAGTGAAACAGCTCGATTCCACCCACAGTTCACACCCAACCTCACAGACAGGCTGGAAGGAGCTTGGGGAATGGGACCTACTCCATCCCCATCCTCCCCCCTCCCGCCCCCTCTCGCCCGCTGTAACCCGCCCTCCCGCGGCGTGTATTCCAAGGCTGGGAACATCCCCGCACTCCCCAGAAAGTGCGAAACTCTCTTTAAAAACGGAATAAAGCTGCTGATTCCTTTGGGACACTTATTAAAAACACCGTCACGGGATTTATTTTTGTATCTTGACATTCTGGAAGAGTGTGACAGAGGGGCATTTCTGCAGAGGCTGGGAGCTGGGCAGTGACGACACACTGGAGACCCCCAGAGCCTGTGTCTCCCTGTGTGTTAAACCCAGTCAACTCCTCTCTCTCTATCTCTCTCCCAGTTTCTCTATCTGTCTCTCTCTTTCCCCTTTTATCTCTCTCTCTCTCTCCCCCTTTATCTCGCTCTCTCCCAGTTTCTCTCTCTCTCCCTCTGACTCTCTCTCTCTCCCAATTTCTCTATCTCTCTCCCAGTTTCTCTCTCTCTCCCTCTGACTCTCTCTCTCTCCCAATTTCTCTATCTCTCTCCCAGTTTCTCTACCTGTCTCTCTCTTTCTCCTTTTATCTCTCTCTCTCTCTCTCTCCCAGTTTCTCTCTCTTTCTCCCAGTTTCTCTCTCTCTCTCCCAGTTTCTTTCTCTCTCCCTCTGACTCTCTCTCTCTCCCAATTTCTCTCTCTCTCTCTCTCCCAATTTCTCTCTCACTCCCAATTTTTTTCTCTCTCTCCCAGCTTCTCTCTATCCCTCTGTCTCTCATTTCTGTCTCTGTCTTCCATTTAAAATAAAGACAAATCACTTTGCTGTTTGTGGCATTTTTTATATGTTAAACGTTTAGAGAGGGAGATAGAGAAAGATCTAGAGAGACAACAACTTCTATTTATATAGCGCCGTTAACAAAGTAAAACCTCCCAGGACGCTTCACAGGAGTGTTATAAAATAAAATTTGACATCGGGCCACATAACAGAGAAAGATAGAGTGAAATAGACACCGAAATAAATCCACACTCGGAACCCCAGTAAAGTGAATTAAAATGGCCACCGCCCATCCCACTTAAGCGTCAAAATCTTCGCACCGTCCAAAACACCAGCATTATTCAGGAATTACAAAAAGCCTGTAGTCTGATCATGTTGAGGACTTTAATTTCACAACCTCAGAAGCGCTTTACAGCTTATGAGCCATTTGTGGAAATGTATTCACTGTTTTTCTATATGAAACGCGGCAGCCAGTTTGCGCACAGCAAGCTCCCACAAACAACAGTGTGATTCAAACCGCAGGGTCTGTTTCAGTGATGTTGGTTGAGGGCTAAATATTAGCCTCAGGAAATCCGAGAGAGACCAGCAGAGGGAGTTAAAGATAGGCATGCAACTAAGTGCGCTGTGATAGAGAGAAACCAACAGAGGGAGAGAGAGAGAAAGGTAACTCTGTGTAGTGAGTGATACAGAAGAGAGAGAGAGAGAGAGAGAAATCAACAGAGGGAGAGAGAGAGAAAGGTAACTCTGTGTAGTGAGTGATACAGAAGGAGAGAGAGAGAGAGAAACCAACAGAGGGAGAGAGAGAGAAAGGTAACTCTGTATAGTGAGTGATACAGAAGGAGAGAGAGAGAGAGAAACCAACAGAGGGAGAGAGAGAGAAAGGTAACTCTGTGTAGTGAGTGATACAGAAGGAGAGAGAGAGAGAAACCAACAGAGGGAGAGAGAGAGAAAGGTAACTCTGTGTAGTGAGTGATACAGAAGGAGAGAGAGAGAGAAACCAACAGAGGGAGAGAGAGAGAGAAAGGTAACACTGTGTAGTGAGTGATACAGAAGGAGAGAGAGAGAGAGAAACCAACAGAGGGAGAGAGAGAGAAAGGTAACTCTGTATAGTGAGTGATACAGAAGGAGAGAGAGAGAGAGAAACCAACAGAGGGAGAGAGAGAGAAAGGTAACTCTGTATAGTGAGTGATACAGAAGGAGAGAGAGAGAGAGAGAAACCAACAGAGGGAGAGAGAGAGAAAGGTAACTCTGTGGAGTGAATGATACAGAAGGAGAGAGAGAGAGAAACCAACAGAGGGAGAGAGAGAGAAAGGTAACTCTGTGTAGTGAGTGATACAGAAGGAGAGAGAGAGAGGAACCAACAGAGGGAGAGAGAGAGAAAGGTAACTCTGTGTAGTGAGTGATACAGAAGGAGAGAGAGAGAGAAACCAACAGAGGGAGAGAGAGAGAAAGGTAACTCTGTGTAGTGAGTGATACAGAAGGAGAGAGAGAGAGAAACCAACAGAGGGAGAGAGAGAGAAAGGTAACTCTGTGTAGTGAATGATACAAGAGAGAGAGAGAGAAACCGACAGAGGGAGAGAGAGAGAAAGGTAACTCTGTGTCGTGAGTGATACAGAAGGAGAGAGAGAGAGAGAAACCAACAGAGGGAGAGAGAGAGAAAGGTAACTCTGTGTAGTGAGTGTTACAGAAGGAGAGAGAGAGAGAGAAATCAACAGAGGGAGAGAGAGAGAAAGGTAACTCTGTGTAGTGAGTGATACAGAAGAGAGAGAGAGAGAGAAACCAACAGAGGGGGAGAGAGAGAAAGGTAACTCTGTGTAGTGAGTGATACAGAAGGAGAGAGAGAGAGAAACCACAGGCCCCACACAGGGGAGAGGGGCCAAGAACAGGCCCCAGTGAAACAGCTCGATTCCACCCACAGTTCACACCCAACCTCACAGACAGGCTGGAAGGAGCTTGGGGAATGGGACCTACTCCATCCCCATCCTCCCCCCTCCCGCCCCCTCTCGCCCGCTGTAACCCGCCCTCCCGCGGCGTGTATTCCAAGGCTGGGAACATCCCCGCACTCCCCAGAAAGTGCGAAACTCTCTTTAAAAACGGAATAAGCTGCTGATTCCTTTGGGACACTTATTAAAAACACCGTCACGGGATTTATTTTTGTATCTTGACATTCTGGAAGAGTGTGACAGAGGGGCATTTCTGCAGAGGCTGGGAGCTGGGCAGTGACGACACACTGGAGACCCCCAGAGCCTGTGTCTCCCTGTGTGTTAAACCCAGTCAACTCCTCTCTCTCTATCTCGCTCCCAGTTTCTCTATCTGTCTCTCTCTTTCTCCTTTTATCTCTATCTCTCTCTCTCTCCCCCTTTATCTCTCTCTCTCCCAGTTTCTCTCTCTCTCCCTCTGACTCTCTCTCTCTCCCAATTTCTCTCTCTCTCTCCCAGTTTTTCTCTCTCTCCCTCTGACTCTCTCTCTCTCCCAATTTCTCTCTCTCTCTCCCAGTTTTTCTCTCTCTCTCCCAGCTTCTCTCTATCCCTCTGTCTCTCTCTCCCAGTTTCTCTCTCTCTCTGTTTCTCCCGGTTTCTCTCTCTCTCTCTTCCAGTTTCACACTCTCTCTCTCTCCCAGTTTCTCTCTCTCTCTCTTTCTCCCTCTGTCTCTCTCTCTCTCCCAGTTTCTCTCTCTCTCTCTCTCTCCCCAGTTTCTCTCTCGGTCTCTCTCTCTCTCTCTCTCCTGATTTATCTCTCTCTCTCTGTCCCTCTCTCTCCCTGTTCCTTTCTCTCTCTCTCTCTCATTGTTTCTCTCTCTCTCACTCTCTTCTGGTTTCTCTCTCTGTGTCTCGCTCTTTCCCCCGTTTTCTCTTTATCTCTGTCTCTCTCTCTGTCTCCGGGTTTCTCTCTCTCTCTCTCTTTCTATCCCAGTTTCTCTCTCTCTCCCAGTTTCTTTCTCTGTCTCTCTCTGTCTCTCTCTCCCAGTTTCTCTCTCTCTCCCTAGTTTCTTTCTCTGTCTCTCTCTGTCTCTCTCTCCCAGTTTCTCTCCCTCTCTCCCAGTTTTTCTCTCTCTCCCAGTTTCTCTCTCTGTCTCTCTCTCTCTCTCCCCTTTTATCTCTCCCTCTCTCTCTCGGTTTCTCTCTCTCTCTCTCCCAGTTTCTCTCTCTCCCAGTTTCTCTCTCACTCTCCAATTTCTCTCTCTCTCTCTTTCTCCCTCTGTCTCTCTCTCTCGCAGTTTCTCTCTCGGTCTCTCTCTCTCTCTCTCCCGGTTTATCTGTCTCTCTCCTGGTTTCTCTCTCTCGCTCTCTCAAGGTCTCTCTCTCTCTCTCTCTCCTGATTTCTCTCTCTCTCTCTGTGTCCCTCTCTCTCCCTGTTCCTTTTTCTCTCTCTCTCTCATTGTTTCTCTCTCTCTCACTCACTTCTGGTTTCTCTCTCTGTGTCTCGCTCTTTCTCCCGTTTTCTCTTTATCTCTGTCTCTCTCTCCGGGTTTCTCTCTCTTCCCTCTGTCTCTCTCTCTCTCCCAATTTCTCTCTCTCTCTCCCAATTTCTCTCTCTCTCTCCCAGTTTTTCTCTCTCTCTCCCAGCTTCTCTCTCTCCCTCTGTCTCTCTCTCTCTCTCCCAGTTTCTCTCTCTCTCTCTCTCTCTTTCTCCCGGATTCTCTCTCTCTCCCAGTTTCAGGCTCTGTCTCTCTCTCTCTCTCAGTTTCTCTCTCTCTCTCTCTCTCTCTCTCTTTCTCCCGGTATCTCTCTCTCTCTCCCAGTTCCACGCTCTGTCTCTCTCTCTCTCTCTCCCAGTTTCTCTCTCTCTGTCTCTCTCCCGGTTTCTATCTCTCTCTCTCCCAGTTTATCTCTCTGTCTGTCTCTCTCTCTCTCTCACGGTTTATCTCTCTCTCTCAAGGTCTCACTCTCTCTCTCTCTCGGTTTCTCTCTCTCTCTCTCGCTCCTGATTTCTCTCTCTCTCTCGATGTCTCTCTCTCCCTGTTCCTTTCTCTCCCTCTCCTTGTTTCTCTCTCTCTCTCACTCTCTTCTGGTTTCTCTCTCTCTGTGTCTCTCTCTTTCTCACTGTTTCTCTTTCTATCTCTCTCTCTATCCCAGTTTCTCTCTCTCTTCCAGTTTCTCTCTCTCTCTCACCCAGTTTTTCTCTTTCTCCCAGTTTCTCTCTCTCTCTGTCTCTCTCTCTCTCTCTCTCTGTCTCTTTCTCTCTCTCCTTTTATCTCTCTCCCTCTCTCTCCCTCTCTCGGTTTCTCTTTCTCTATCTCTCCCAGTTTCACTCTGTCTCTCCCCCTTTCTCTCTCTGTTTCTCTCTCTCCCAGTTTCTCTCTCTCTCTCCCAGTTTCTCTCTCTCTCCCGGTTTCTCTCTCTCTTCCCTCTGTCTGTCTTTCTCTCCCTCTCTCTCCCAATTTATCTCTCTCTCCAAGTTTTTCTCTCTTTCTCCAAGCTTCTCTCTCACCCTCTATCTCTCTCTCTCTCTCTCTCCCAGTTTCTCTCTCTCACTCTCTTTCTCCCGGTTGTTCTCTCTCTCTCTCTCTCTCTCCCTGTTTCACTCTCTGTCTCTCTCTCTCTCCCAGTTTCACTCTCTCTCTGTCTCTCACCCGGTTTATATCTTTCTGTCTCTCCCAGTTTTGCTCTCTGTCTCTCTCTCTCTCTCTCCTGGTTTCTCTCTCTCTCTCTCTCTCTCGGTTTCTCTCTCTCTTTCTCCTGATTTCACTCTCTCTCTCCTGGTTTATCTCTCTCTCTCTCTCTCTGTCTCTCTCTCTCTCGGTTTGTCTCTCTCTCTCTCTCCCGGATTCTCTCTCTCTCTGTCTCTCTCTCTCTCTCTCTGTCCCGGTTTCTCTCTCTCTCTCTCTCTCTCTCCTGGTTTCTGTGTGTGTGTGTTTGTCTCTCTCCCTGTTCCTTTCTCTCTCTCTCTCTCCTGATTTCTTCTCCCTCTCTCGGTTTCTCTCTCTCTCTTCTGGATCTCTGTCTCTGTCTCTCTCTCTCGCCCGGTTTCTCTCTCTCTCTCTCATGGTTTCTCTGTGTGTGTGTGCGTATCTCTCTCTCCTTGTTTCTCTCTCCCTCTGTCTCCTGGTTTCTCTCTCTCTCTCTCTCTCTCACGGATTTTCTCTCTCTCTCTCTTGGTTTCTGTATGTGTGTGTGTCTCTCTCTCCCTGTTCCTTTCCCTCTCTCTCTCTTAGTTTCTATCTGTCTCTGTCTGTCTGTCTCTCTCTCTCTCTCTCTCTCCCTGTTTCTGTCTCTCTGTCTCTCCCGGTTTCTCTCTCTCTCCCACTTTCTCTCTCTCTCTCCCGGTTTATCTCTCTCTCTCTCTGTTCCTCTCTCGCTCTCTCTCTCTCTCTCCCTTTTATTTCTCCCTATCTCGGATTTAATCGTGATTGAAATGTACTCTGAAATGTTTCTCTCTCACCATTTAAAATAACGACAAATCCAATTGCTGTGGGTGGCATTGTTTACATATTAAAGTGTTAAATAGAGAAACTGAGAGACAAGGAAAATGGAGAGAAATTGAGAGACAGAGGGAAGAGAGGGAGTGACAGAGAGAACTCCACACTCAGAACCTCATTAAAATGAATTAAAATGGCCACTGCGCATCACATTTAACCGACAAATTCATCGCACTTCTCAAAACACCAGCATTATTCTGGAATTATAAGAATCACGGGTTCACATTGAGGATTTTCCTTTCCTCTTGGAGCCCTTTTTAGAAAATAAGTCCTTCCCATCAACTCTATCCAGGCCCCTCATAATTTTATTAACCTCCATTTAATCTCCCTCAGACTCCTCTATTCCAAAGAAAACAACACCAGCCTATCCAGAGCCTGTGTGTTTAACCCAGTCAACTCCTCCTGTCTGTCTGTCTCTCTCTCCTTGTTCTCTCCTCAGTTTCTGTGTGTCTCTCTCTCCCTCTGTCTCTCTCTCCCTCTGTTTCTGTCTGTTTGTGAGTGTCTCACTCTCGCTCTCCCTGTCTCTCTCTCTCTCTCTCCCTCTGTTTCTCTATCTCCTTCTCTCTCTCTCTCTCTCTCTCTCCCTCTGTGACTCTCCTTCTCCCTCCCTCTCTGTCTTTATCTTTTATTCACACTGACTTTCTGCCTCTCCGTTTCTTTCTCTCTGCCTATCTCGCCATCTGTTTCTGCCTCATTGTAAAAGCACAAACACTGGCGATCCCCGTGTCTCTCCCTCTCCCTGTCCCCTGTACCCGCTCGGCCCAGGATTGGTGCTGTGTGAGCATTAAATGTTACAGTGCATCTCCCACTTCTGAAGATTTAACAGTCACGTCCATCTGTGTCCCCCTCTCTCTCACTCTCTCTCTCCCCCTCTCTCTTTCTGTCCCTATCTCTCTCTCCCTCGCTTTCATTTTCTCTCCCCCTCTCTCTGTTCCTATCGAGGTCCCCATCTCTGTCCCTATTTCTCTTTCATTCACTCATCTGCTCTCTCTCTATTTCTTTCTCTCTATCTCAGCTTTAATCTTGATTGAAATGTACTCTGAAATGTTTCTGTCTACCATTTGAAATGACGACAACTCACATTGCTGTGTGCAGCATTTTTTAGATGTTAAACGTTCAGAGAGGGAGACGGGGAAAACTTGAGAGACACAACAACAACAACTTGTATTTATATAGTTCATTTAATGTAGTAAAAACCTCCCAGGGCGCTTCACAGGAGTGTTATAAAACAAAATTTGACATCGAGCCACATAACAGAGAAAGATGGAGAGAGACACAGAGCAAGAAGGAGGGAAATAGACACAGTAATAAATCCACACTCAGAACCCCAGTAAAATGAATTAAAATGGCCACCGCGCATCTCATTTAACCGACAAAATCATCGCATCGCCCAAAACACCAGCATTATTCTGGAATAACAAGCCTTTGCACGGGTTCACATGGAGGGCATTGGCCCAGAAATTAAACATCGATGGTTCCCGCGGGGGTAAGGATTCCCTGCGAATATATTACTCCGCGCCTACCTTTTTGCTCCGGGCCCAAACGAACTTCAGTTTCAGGGCCTCTCCCTGTTGCAACCGTGCAGTGCTTGCGTGTCCCAGAGGCGCAATCAGTTCGTGCGAGCTCTGGGATCACGTGATTCAGTTAGAGCCAATGACAGCACACCATCTTTCATTCATAGTTTTGACAGCAAGGGCTATCAAAGCTATGAATACTACAAGCCCCCAAAAGAACAGCTAAACCACAATTAAATTAAAAAAAAGCCATCATATTAATAAAATAACTTTAGTTAAATAAATTAAACACTTTAAACAAAAAAATAAATTTTTGAATTTTTTTTAAATCTTTTTAAAAGTTATAAAGATAAACTTACCTTTCTTTAAAGTCTCTAAAAAAGATAAACCTGTTGAAAAATTTTTTAAATAACACTTAATTAACTACTTACCTTGTTAAAAGGGGGTCCTGTGCCTGCTTTCTTTATGTGTAAAATCTTCACCACTTACCTGCGCTTTCAAACCTGAAAAGAAAACTATGTGCACTGTGTGCGCGCAGCCTGGAGCGCGCACGCGGTTCACTTAGGATCCGCCCCCTTCGCAAGACATGAAGTGCCGGTTTCCCGCGCATGCGCAAGGCATGCAGGAAACCGGCAATTCTGGAACTAATACGCGAGAGTACACAGTGCGTACTCTCGCGTATTAGGTTTAATTTTCGGGCCATTCATTTCACAAACTCAGGAGCGCTCTACAGCAAACGCGGCAGCCTATTTGTGCACAGCAAGCTCCCACAAACAACAATGTGTTAATAACCAGATGATCGGTTTCAGTGATGTTGGTTGAGAGATAAATGTTGGCCTCAGGACATCAGAGAGAGACACCAGCAGAGGGAGGTAGCGATAGGCATGCAACTGAGTGTGCCCTGATAGAGGCACATCAACAGAGGGAGAGAAAGAGAAATGTGTGTAACTCTGTGCAGTGCTAGAGAGACACCAGGAGGGGGAGAGAGAGAGAAAGGTGTGTAACTCTGTGTAGTGATAGAGAGACACCAGGAGAGGGAGAGGGAGAGAAAGGTGTGTAACTCTGTGTAGTGATAGAGAGACACCAGGAGAGGGAGAGGCAGAGAAAGGTGTGTAAATCTGTGTAGTGATAGAGAGACACCAGGAGAGGGAGCGGGAGTGAAAGGTGTGTAACTCTGTGTAGTGATAGAGAGACACCAGGAGAGAGAGAGAGAGGTGTGTAACTCTGTGCAGTGAGCGATAGAGAGACACCAGGAGAGGGAGAGGGAGAGAAATGTGTGTAACTCCGTGTAGTGAGTGATAGAGAAGGAGATAGAGAGAGAAAGAACAGGCCCCACACAGGAGCGGGGCCGAGAACAGTTCCCAGTGATTCCACCCACAGCTCACACCCAAGCTCGCAGAGAGATTGGAAGGAGCAAGTGGGGAATGGGACCAACTTCTTCCCCTTCCTCGCCCCCTTTCCATCGCGACCGCTGTAACCTCCTACCCCTCAGGGTTGTGTATTCCAAGGCTGGGGACATCACCTCACTCACCCAGAAAGTTCGAAACACTCTCTTTAAACTGGCATTAAGCTGCTGATTCCTCTGGGACACTTATTAAAATCACCGTCCGGGATTTATGTTTGAATCTTGACATTCTGGAACGGTGTGACAGAGGGGCTTTTCTGCAGAGGCTGGGAGCGGGGCAGTGACTGCACACTGGAGAACCCCAGAGCCTGTGCCTCTCCCTGTGTGTTTAACCCAGTCAACTCCCTCTGTGTCGCTCCCTCTGCCTCTCTCTCTCTCTCTCTCTCCCTCTTTCTCTCTCCCTCTGTCTCGCTTTCTTTCTCCCCCTTTTATTTCTCCCTATCTTGGATTTAAACTTGGTTGAAATGTACTCTGACATGTTTCTGGCTCACCGTATAAAACATCGACAAATCCAATTGTTGTGGACGGCATGTTTACATATTAAAGGGCAGAATAGAGAAATTGAGAGGCAGTCAGAGATGGACAGAAAGAAATCATCTCATTGCTCTATGTCATTTTTTAAACATAGTTAATGCTGAAATAGACAAACAGAGGGAGAGGGTAAAAAAAAGATACAGACAGAGAGAGATAAAGAGAGAGACAGACAGAGGGAGAGAAAGAGAGAGACAGGCAGAGGGAGATATAGAGAGAGACAGACAGAGCGAGAGATATAGAGAGACGGATTGAGGGAGAGAGAGAGAGACAGACAGAGGGAGGGAGAGAGAGAGACAGGCAGAGGGAGGGAGAGAGAGAGACAGGCAGAGGGAGGGAGATAGACTGACAGAATGAGACAGAGAGACAGACAGAGGGAGAGAGAGACAGACAGACAGAGGGCGAGAATAAGACGGACAGAAGGGAAGATGTAGAAAGAGAGAGACAGAGAAATCCACACTCAGAACCTCAGTAAAATGAATGGTATTTATCCCAGTCAACTGTCTGTGTCTCTCCCTCTGTATCTCTCTCTCTCTCTCCCTTTTATTTCTCCCTATGTCGGGTTTAATCGTGATTGAAATGTACTCTGAAATGATTCTATCTCACCATTTAAAATAACGACAAATTCAATTGCTGTGGGCGGCACTGTTTACGTATTAAATGGTGTAATAGAGAAATTGAGAGACAGTCAAAGGTGGAGAGAAAGAGAGACAGAGGGAAAGAGGAGAGAAAGACAGACATCAACAACTTGTATTTATACAGCGCCTTTAAAATAGTAAAACGTCCCAAGGAGTATTGAAAGACAAAAAATTTGAAATAAGAAACATATCATCGCTTTCTGTCTTTTTTAAACAGAGTTAAGGCTGAAAGAGACCGATAGAGGGAGAGGGTGAGAAAGAGAAATACAGAGAGAGGGAGAGAGAGAGAGAGATCGACAGAGGCAGAGAAAGTGAGAGAGAGAGAGAGAGACAGACAGACAGACAGGAAGAGAAAGAGAAAGAGAGAGAGAAAGAGAGAGAGAGACAGATGGAGAGAGAGACAGACAGACAGACAGAGGGAGTGAAAGAGACAGACAGACAGAGGGAGAGAAAGAGACTGACAGAAGGAAAGATGTAGAAAGAGAGACACAGAGAAATCCACACTCAGTACCTCAGTAAAATGAATTAAAATGGTGTTTATCCCAGTCAACTCTCTGTGTCTCTCCCTCTGCCTCTCCCTCTCTCTCTCTCCCTTTTATTTCTCCCGATCTCGGATTTAGTCCAGCTTGAAATGTACTCTGAAATGTTTCTTTCTCACCATTTATAATATTGAGAAATCCTCTTGATGTGGGCGGCATTTTTTACGTATTTTAGTGTTAAATAGAGAAATTGAGAGACAAGGAAAATGGAGCGAAATTGAGAGACAGAGGGAAAAGAGGGAGAGACAGAGAGAACTCCACACTCAGAACCCCAGCAAAGTGAATTAAAATGGCCAGCGCGCATTTCACTTAACCGATAAAATCATCACACTGTCCAAAACACCAGCATTATTCAGGAATTATAAAAAGCCTGTAGTCGGGTCATGTTGAGGATTTAATTTCAGAACCTCAGGAGCGCTTTACAGCCAATGAGCTCATTTTTGAAATGTATTCACTGTTTTATTGTAGGAAACACGGCAGCCAATTTGAGAACAGCAAGCTCCCACAAGCAACAGTGTGATAAAAACCGGATGGTCTTTTTCAGTGATGTTGGTTGAGGGATAAATATTGTCCCCATGACATCAGAGAGACACCATCAGAGGGCGGTAGAGCTAGGCATGCAACTGAGTGTCCCGAGATAAAGAGAAACCAACAGAGGGAGAGAGAGAGAAAGGTGTGTAACTCTGTGTAGTGACTGATACAGGAGGAGATAGAGAGAGAAAACTCAAGCCCCACACAGGAGCGGGGCCAAGAACTGGCCCCAGTGAAAAACTCGATTCGACCCGCAGCTCACACCCATGCTCGCAGAGAGATTGGAAGGAGCAAGTGGTGAATGGGACCTATTTCTTCCCCTTCATCGCCCCCTCTTCCTTTCGCCTGCTGTAAACGCCCCCTGTCACTATCTCTCTCTCTCCCTCTCTTTTGTTCACTCTCCCCCTCTCTCTGTTCCTCTCCAGGTTCCCATCTCTGTCCCTCTTTTTCATTCACTCAGCTGCTCTCTCTGTTTCTTTCTCTCTATCTCAGCTTTAATCTTGATTGAAATGTACTCTGAAATGTTCCTGTCATTTAAAATGACGACAAATCACCTTGCTGTGGGCGGCATTTTTTAGATTTTAAGGGGGAAAAATTAGGTTGCTTTGCAAAGAGACAGAGAAAGTTAGTTGGAGAGAGAGGGAAAGCTAGAGAGAGAGAGAGAGAGCTAGAGAGAGAGAGAGAGAGCTAGAGAGAGAGAGAGAGAGAGAGAGCGAGAGAGAGAGAAATCTAGAGAGAGAGAAAGTTAGTTGGAGAGAGAGGGAAAGCTAGAGAGAGAGAGAGAAAGCTAGAGAGAGAGATCTAGAGAAAGATCTAGAGAGAGAGAAAGCTGGGGAGAGACGGGGAAAGCTGGAGAGAGATAACAACAACAACTTATATTTGTATAGTGCCTTTAATGTAGTAAAACATCCCAGGGCGCTTCACAGGAGTGTTATAAAACCAAATTTCACATCGAGCCACATAACAGAGAAAGATGGAAAAAGACAGAGAAAAATAGAGGGAGCGAGCGAAAGTTGGAGTGAAATAGACACTGTAATAAATCCACATTGAGAACCCCAGTAAAATTGATTAAAATGGCCACCGCGTATCTCATTTAACCGTCAAAATCATCGCACTGCCCAAAACACCAGCATTATTCTGGAATTATAACCAGACTTGCAAAGGTTCACGTTGAGGAATTTACTTTCCTCTTGGGGGGCCTCTTTGTCCCGCACCAGGGGTTAACATGTTTCTGACATATTGCAAGGCTGGGGCTTCTTGAACCCCAGGCTTTAAACTTGTTGAAAACTCAAGGCCCACAACCCAACAGTAACAAGTTAACCCGAGGCACCAGAATCCCAGGGTCCCCAAGAGGAAATGCAACCCCGGGGTAATAAACACGTGGGCCCATTGGGTGCAGCCTCGGAGCGAAGGCCTCGGATTGGCCAATGCGAAGAAAGCTCTTGTCCAATGCATTCCTCATCCCAAAGCTCTCTCGCTCACTCTGCATCTTTTTACAGCTTTGCAAATATAATAAATGTCATTGGGAGAAGAGAGATAGAAGGAGATTGGTTAAGAAACAAAGCAAAAAATGCACAGCAAGAGCCCAGATCTCCCTCTCTCGGTTACACAGAAAATCTCTTAACAACATCCCATTACGAACAAACCCCGGTTAGAAACCAGAGGATCTAAAGAGTTAATGATTCAGACAGAGAGAAATTGCACACTGCACAACAAACACACACAGCAGACTGAAAGACATGTTCCATCTCCTGGAGGGAGCAGGGATTGGGACTGTGACCCTCCCACCAGGTTAGCAGATGGCAGATTCCACCGCTGGAGCCATTGACATGTTGGCTTTGCTCTTTAGGGGGCCTGTCCATTATCATGCTAATCCAAGGATAGCCCAGGGAAGCACACTGGCAAGGGACATGCTTTTCCTGTTCTGAACGACACAGGATGCAAGGTGTTTATTGTAAACACCCCGAGACAAGGACATGTTTAAAAAATGTCTGGCCAAGGCCAGAGACTTCAAACACAGGAGATGGTGGAATATACAAAACCCAACGTTCCCAGACCAGATGAGGCAGAAGATGTTGGCACACATTCTAGTTCGGCATCTCTTGTGTCTTTGGAGCAGGTTCTGTTTAATTTTAACATTTCACTCTCGAATAATAAGCCTGAGAGAGATCCTGAGAGAAATTGAGAACAGATATTCTATGAATTTGAAAGTGAGCAATGTGCTATTGCATTGCAAATGACGATTATATTGCAAAGTGATAAGAACATAAGAAACAGGAGCATGAGTAGGTCAATCGGCCCCTCGAGCCTGCTCCGCCATTCAATAAGATCATGGCTGATCCAATCTTAGCCTCAGCACTATTTTCCCGCTTTCTCCCGATACCCCTTGACTCCTTGTCATTCAAATGTCTGTCAATCTCTGCCATGAATATATTCAATGACTCCGCCTCCACCGCTCTCTGGGGTAGAGATTTCCAAAGATTCACGACCTTCTGAGAGAAGAAATTTAATTCATCTCCGACTTAATCCAGCGACCCCTCAGTCTGAAACTATGCCCCCTAGTTCTACATACCCCCATTAGGGGAAACATCCTCTCAGCATCCACACTTTCAATCCCCCTCAGAATCTTATATGTTTCAATAAGATCACCTCTCATTCTTCTAAACGCCTATGAGTATTGGCCCAACCTGCTCAAACTTCCGTCATACATCAACCCCTTCATCCTAGGAATCAACCTAGCGAACCTTCTCTGTACAGCCACAATGCAAGTATATCCTTCCTTAAATATGGAGACCACAACTGTACGCAGTACTCCAGGTGCGGTTTCACCAGCGCACTGTAAATTTGCATCAAAACTTCCCTACTTATATAATCCATACCCCTTTCAATAAAGGCCAACATTCCATTAGCCTTCTTAATTACTTGCTGTACCTGCATGCTAACTTTACGTGCTTCATGTACTAGGACCCCCAAATACCTTTGTACCGCAGCATTTTGTAGTCTCACTTCATTTAAATAATAATTTGCGTTTTAATTCTTCCTTCCAAAGTGAATAACCTCACATTTTACCACATTATACTCCATCTACCAATGTTTTTGCCCACTCACTTAACGTATCTATATCCCTTTGCAGACTCTTTGTGTCCTCCTCAGAACTTGCCAACCCAACTATCTTTGACTCATCAGCAAATTTGGCTACAGTACACTCGGTCCCTTCATCCAAGTAATTGATAAAGATTGTAAATAGTTGAGGCTCCTGCACTGATCCCTGTGGCACCCCACTAGTTACTGAATGCCATCCGGAAATGACCCATTGTTCATGACTCTCTGTTTTCTGTTAGTTAGCCAATCCCCTATCCATGCAAAAATATTACCCACTTCCCCATGCGCTCTTATCTTGTGCAGTAACCTTTTATGTGGCACCTTATCAAATGCCTTCTAGAAATCCAAATACACTACATCCACGGGTTCCTCTTTATCCACCCTGTTTGTTACATCCTCAAAGAACTCCAGCAAATTTGTCAAACACGATTTCACTTTCATAAAACCAGGTTGACTCTGCTTGATTGTCTTATGATTTTCTAAATGTCCTGCTATTACCCCCTTAATAATGGATTCCAGCATTTTCCCAAAGACCTATGTTAGTCTAACTGGCCTATAGCTTTCTGCTTTCTGCCTCCCTCCTCTCTTGAAAAGTGGCATTACATTTGCAGTTTTCCAATCCACTGCTCCCGTTCCAGAATCCAGGTAATTTTGGTAGATTACAACCAAAGTATCCACTATCTCTGCAGCCACTTATTTTAAGACCGTGGGATGCAGGCCATCAGGTATTCCATTGCAATGTGCTATTGAATTGCAAATGACGATTATACTGCACAGCGATATTACATTGCAATATGCTATTGCATTGCAAATTACTATTATATTGTAAAGTGATATTCCATTGCAATTTGCTATTGCATTGCAAAAGACTATTACATTGCAAAGTGATATTCTATTGCAATGGGTTATTGCATTGCAAATGACTATTATATAGCCAAGTGATTGTCCATTGCAATCTGCTATTGCATTGCACATAACTATTATATTGCAAAGTGATATTCCATTGCAATGTGCTATTGCGTTGCATATGACTATTATTTTGCAAAGTGATATTCCATTGCCATGTTCTATTGCATTACAAATTATTATTATATTGCAAAGTGATATTGCATTGAAATGTTCAATTGCATTGCAAATTCTGATTATATTGCAATTTGATTTTCCTTTGCAATGTGCTTTTGCATTGCAAATGACACTAATATTGCATAGTTACATTCGATTGCAATGTGTTATTGCATTGCAAATGAAGATTATATTGAAAAGCGATATTCCATTATAATGTGCTATTGCATTGACATGACTATTATATTGCAAAGTGATATTACATTGCAAAATGCTATTGTATTTCAAATGACTATAATATTGCAAAGTGATATTCCATGGCAACGTACTAATGCACTGTAAATGACTATTATATTGCAAAGCGAAATTCTATTGCAATGTGCTTTTGCATTGCAAATGGCGATTATATTGCAAAGTGATATTCCATTACAATGTGCTATTGCATTTCAAATGACTATTATATTTCAAAGTGATATTCCATTGCAATGTTCTATTGCATTGCAAATGACGATTATATTGCAAAGCTATATTCCACTGCAAAGTGCTATTGCATTGCAAATTACTATTATATTGCAAAGTGATATTCCATTGCAATGTGCTATTGCATTGCAAATCAATATTATACTGCAAAGTCAGATTCCATTGCAAAGGCAGATTCCACTTTAAAGCACTATTATAATGCAGCGATATTCCATTGTAATGTGCTATTGCATTGCAAGTGACTATTATATAGGGGTCACTGTTTAAAGATAAGGGGTTGCCCATTTAAGACAGAGATGAGGAGAATTTTTTTCTCACAGTGGGTACTGAATTTTTGGAACTCTCTTCCTCAGAGGACGGTAGAAGCAAAGTCTTTGAATAATTTTAAGGCAGATGTAGATAGATTCTTGAAAAGCAAGGGAGTGTAAGGTTATCGGGGGTAGGCGGGAATGTGAAGTAATCAGATCAGCCATGATCTTATTGAATGGCGGAGCAGTCTGGATGTCCCGAGTGGCCTACTCCTGCTCCTGATTCGTATGTTCGTAAGTACGTATTTTCGTATTCTACATCGGTCTCATTAGCCAATTTACCCGTTCCAAATCATCTGCCATTTTGGGGAGGTTTGCTCTTCTGAAATCTGGTACGAGCTGCAGGTTCTTCGTACCTTTAGTTCTACTGTGGAACTCGCTACCACATGGAGTAGTTGAGGTAAATAACATAGATGGATTTTAGGGAAAGCTGTATAAGTACATGAGGGTAAGAGGAATAGAAGGATGTGAGATTAAGCAGGGTGGGAGGAGGCTCGTCTAGAGCATAATCAGCGGCATGAACCAGTTGGGCCGAATGGCATTTTTCTGTGATGTAAATTCTATGTAATGAAATAGATTAATGTACCTTTTACATTACCCATCAAATACTCCAAGAGCAGGTACAGCATGCGTTAGGTACAGGTAAAAGCTAATTCTACACTGCTTCATCAAACATTTCCATTGCAGGTGCATAAGAACATAAGAACATAAGACGTAGCAGCAGGATTAGGTCATTTGGCCCCTCGAGCCATCTCCGACATTCAATAAGATCATGGCTGATCTGATCTTGGCCTCAACTCAACTCCACGTCTCTGCCCGCTACCCATAACCCTTGATTCCCTTACCTTTCAAAAATCTGTCTATCTCCTCCTTAAATCTATTCAATGAACCAGCCTCCACAGTTCTCTGGGGAAGAGAATTCCAAAGATTCACGACCCTCTGAGAGAAGAAATTCCTCCTAATTTCCGATATAAATGGGTGGCCCCTTATTCTGAAACTATGCCCCATAGTTCTGAATTCCCCCATGAGCGGAAACATCCTCTCTGCATTTACCCTGTCAAGCCCCTTCAGAACCTTATATATTTCAATAAGCTCCGCTCTCTTTCTTCTAAACTCCAATGAGTTTAGGCCCAACCTGCTTCAAACTTTCTTCTTAAGACAACACCTTCATCTCCGGAATCAACCTCATGAACCTTCTCTCAACTGCCTCCCATGTAAGTATATCCTTCCTGAAATAAGGAGACCAAAACTGTACGCAGTACTCCAGGTCTGGTCTCACCAAGGCCCTGTACAGTTGTAACCTGGCTTCACTACTTTTATACTCCATTCCCTTTGCAATAAAGGCCAACACTTCATTTGCCTTCCTAATTACTTGCTGTACCTGCATGCTAACTTCTGGTGATTCATGTACAAGGACACCCAGATCCCTCTGCACCTCACCATTTTGTAATCTCTCATTTTGCAGCACCTGTTAGGCATAGGGTGAATCTCCCTCTACACTGTGCCATCAAATTCTCCCGAGGCAAGTACAGCATGAGTAAAGCTCCCGCTCGCCAATCCCACCAAACACACTCAGGGCAGGTACAGCACAGACATTCCATTTTGTTGTTTCCTCCGATCCCCCCTTTCCCTGCCTCTGTACTTGATTAAAATCTGTTACATCTGGAACATTTGCCAGTTCTGATGAAAGGTCATCGACCTGAAACATTAACTCTGTTTCTCTCCCCACAGATGCTGCCTGATTAGCTGTGCAATGTTCCCTGTAAGGTGCGTGGGTGCGCGGCGATCTGTAAGGTCCCGCGCACTGAAATTCACAGGCAGTGCAGTGAGCTGGAGTGGGCGGAGGGGTCCAATACCCAATGACCCGCGAATCCTCACAGAGCCGTTTGTGACCTCACAGAGCCGATCAGAATTGGAGCAATATTTGCTGAGATTTGGAGCCTTGGAAGCCGGCGAGTGTTGTCTCGGGATTCCTCAGTATTTTTTCCGTGGAGACGCATGTAGTCCGTTCCCGGGGACTGAGCGGCGGCCGCACTTTGGAACACCACAGGTGGAGGCGCAGCGCGTAAACAATGGTACAATGGCCGCTGGAAGGAGGCGAAAACAAATATTTTTTAGCCCCGCGTTGAAACAAAACTTTGAGTTTTCTTTTTAATTCTGCAAATTGTTTAAAACCGGAAAAGGACACGGGAAAGTGATATTGAATGTTTCGTGGTAAGTTCCAGTTCAATTTTACCAGGGCTCGTCCCCTTTTTGAAATAGTTTATCCGGATTATTTAAATCATGTTGCGAGAGAGGGGAAAAGTTTGTGCTCCGGTTTGTACCTCAGAGTCTGAGAGACAGAGGGAACGGCAGCAGAAAAGGAGGAAAATAAATCTCCAAAACTGATCCCAACTCATCGCCAAAGCTGGGGAGAGTTAACCTCACCGCCTTCTTAGGAAGTTTAACCACTTTATTCACTTTCTGATTTGAGCTCCGTATGGAATTAGACTTTACTTTATGTTTTTTGTTGTATGTTTGAGGACAGCATTGAAGGGGATACTTTACATCAGCATTCGGGGGTAATGTTAAAATCTGCCAAGGTATGTCCTGTCCACAAAAAAGCAGGACAAATCGAACCCGGCCAATTACTGCCCCATCAGTCTACTCTCAATCATCACAGCCCCAGGACATCGCTGCAGGATTTCTTCAGGGCAGTGTCCTAGGCCAAACCATCTTCAGCTGCTTCATCAATGACCTTCCCTGCAACATAAGGTCAGAAATGAGAATGTTCGCTAATGACTGCACAGTGTTGAGCGCCATTCACAACTCCACAGATAATGAAGCAGTCTATGCCCGTTTGCAACAAGACCTGGACGACGTTCAGGCTTGGGCTTATATGTGGCAGGTGACATTCGCGCCACAGAAGTGCCAGGCAATGTCTATCTCCAACAAGCGAGAGTCTAACCACCTCCCCTTGATATTCAATGTCATTACCATCGCCAGATCCCCCACTATCAACATCCTGGGGGTCACCATTAACCAGAAAGTTAACTGGACCAGCCACATAAATAATATGGCAACAAGAGCAGGTCAGAGGCTAGTAATTCTGCGACGAGTGTCTGACCTCCTGACTCCCCAAAGCCTTTCCACCATCTAAAAGGCACAAGTAAGGAGTGTGATGGAATACTTTTCACTTGCCTGGATGAGTGCAGCTCCAACAACACTCAAGAGGCTCGATACCATCCTGGACAAAGCAGCCCGTTTGATTGGCAGACCATCCACCACCTAAAACAATCACCCCCTCCACCACCAGCGTACCGTGGCTGAAGTGTGCACCATCTACATGATGCACTGCAGCAACTCGCCAAGGCTTCTTCGTCAGCACCTCCCAAACCCGCAACCTCTTCCACCTAGAAGGACAAGGACAGCAGGCGCATGGGGAAACCATCACCTTCAAGTTCCCCTCCAAGTCACACAACATCCTGACTCAGAAGCATATCGCCGATCCTTCATCGTCGCTGGGTCAAATCCTGGAACTCCCTCCTTAACAGCACAGTGGGAGTACTTTCACCACACGGACTGCAGCGGTTCAAGTAGGCGGCTCACCACCACCTTCTCAAGGGCAACTAGGGATGTGCAATAAATGCTGGCATTGTCAGCGACGCCCTGATCGCACAAAACGAATAAAAATAAATTAAAAACATAATGTAACATAGATTTCCTCTTAAATATTTAGTGGAGTGTTAATAGAAACATGAGTTATGTAATTATATATAAAAATTGCAGGGTGCTACTTTATAAGAAACCCCTCTGTTTATTGAGAAAGACAAAGAACATACTTTCATTAAACTGATAACGTAAAATTCGATTTGGTTTGAATGTTTGATATAGGAGATTAAAAATTGTGAGTACAATTAAGTTTCTTTCCCGCTTTTTATTGCGAAGTAACTAAAATATTCAACACTTTTCGTGATAAGAGCAGGGAATAATATTGTGGAGAATGTTTGAGAGCAAAACATTCGAAGCGAAATTGGTAAATTATAAATCTTTACGTCAACATATGAGTAAACAACGTTTATTAATGTAACTGATTGAAGTTGAAAATACGGATACCCATTTTGTTCAGTTCTTTTTAATACTGCGAATTAAAGAACTACAGCACTTTATATTTGTTGATTGTCTGGTTGCATTCGGATTAATATTCTTATAACTTACGTGGACGTAATATGTGGATGGAATATAAGGTGGAGAAATGTGAAGTTATCCACTTTGGTAGGATAAATAGAAAAGCAGAGTATTTTTGAAATGGTGAGAGATTGGGAAATGTTGGTGTTCAGAGGGACCTGGCTTTCCTTCGGCACGAATAACTGAACGTTAACCTGCAGGTACAGCAAGCAATTAGGAAAGCAAATGGTATGTTGGCCTTTAATACAAGAGCATTTGATTATAAAAGTAAAGACATCTTACTGCAATTATATAGGGCCCTGGTGAGACCACAGCTGGAGTATTGTGTACAGTTTTGGTCGCCTTACCTAAGGATGGATATACTTGCCATAGAGGGAGTGCAGCGAATGTTCACCAGACTGTTTCCTGGGATGCGGGATTGTCCTATGAGGAGAGATTGAGTAGACTAGACTATGATTGTCGTAAAAACCCATCTGGTTCACTAATGGCCTTTAGGGAAGGAAATCTGCCGTCCTTAGCTAATATGTGACTCCAGACCCATTGCAATGTTATTGATTCTTAACTGGCCTCTGAAATGGCCCAGCAAGACACTCGCTTGTCTCAGGCGGCTCACCACCACCTTCTCCAGGGCAATTAGGGATGGGCAATAAATGCTGGCCTTGTCAGCGATGCCCACATCCCAATAATGAATTATAAAAATGATTTATCATGTGTCATAATGATTTAAAAAGCATCATAATGTTTTATTTATGGTCATAATGATTTACAAATGGATATAAACATTTGGAAAGTGGTGTAATGATTTTAAAGTATTATAAAGTGTTACAATGATTTATAGAGTCCTGGTTCCGGGCCTCCTCCTCCGGGCCAGGCTGCTCCGCCTCGTCGCCCGCTCTAACGGTAAATGGGAGTCCAACTGATGCCGCCCTCCGGATGCTCACCTCCCGCTGCCAGGGAAAGGCCCCAATGAGGGCCACCATCTTTGTGCGGATCCCCAGAGGCGCCATCTTTGTGCCGGGCCCCCAGAGCCGCCATCTTTGTGCAGGGCGCCAGAGCCGCCATCTTTGTGCGGTGCGCCAGAGCCGCCATCTTTGTGCTGGGCGCCACAATATCAGGCCCAGTGAGCCCAGTGTAGACAGTGTGTGAGTGAACGTGTGAATGTCCCAGAACACCGGCCCCGCCGGCCCTGCACTGTGGAGAGCGGCTCACCAGAATATCAGACCCAGGGAACTCTCAGGCTGCAAAGTCTCTGCTTTTTCTCATCTTTTAATGTATCTTACAATCAGAGTAAAGGGATATTTCCCCACATTCTTCAACTGCTCTCTGAACTTCGTCTGGGTTACTGCGTAAATCCCAATGTTTGTGCAGCAACTCAGCAGCTGCAACATGAATCCCACTTCCATTACATAATAAGGTAGTTTTCCAGACTCATACACCAAATTCCACATCCGGCTGCTTATAGAATACACCATAAACATTGCCCATAACAGGATGAAATTGCCGGAGATAACAAGCAGTAAAATTATGGATTTCCTGCGGCTCTCCATTTCTGGGTCTCTGGCACTCTCCCCACTGCTGGGACCCCGGAGTCTCCTGCGGGCTCTGTTGGCCACTAAAATGTGTCTGACGATGACAACATTGAGCAGCAGAATCACCACAAATGCGACCCCCGGGGTGAGAATATAATGAAGGAACTCGATTGGTCCCCAGACCAGTGAATATACAACATCCATTGTGACCTCACAAAACCAGGGGAGGTTCCCAAGCGCATACCGATCTGTGAACATAAAATACCAGGTGATGTTCTTTAAACCGCTCAGCACAGTCACTGTTCCCAGAACCACAGCCGCCGTTTTCTCGGTGCAATATTTAGTTTTCAGCTTCTGGCAACAAATGGCTACAAATCGATCAAAGGTGAAAGTGACGGTGAACCAGAGAGAACAGTCTGTGGCTGCGAACAGCAGGACGGCGTGGATATTACACACGGGGATGCCCCGCAGGAAATGAAACTGTTCACTATAAAGAATCGGAATGTGCCTCAATATCAGGTCGAGGATAACGACCAGTAGATCCGCCGATGCCATGGCCACCAGGTAGCGAGTGACACATTTGGAGAGTCCGCACTTTCCCCGAGACAGTATCAGAATCGTCACTAAGTTCACTGTGAGGAAGGGAAATAAACAGGAAAATTATACATCAGGCTGGGAGCAAAGGCAGCAGTTTGATGGTATTCAGGTTGAAATCTGCAATTCACGAGCGACATTCAATGATATAATCTAATCCTATTGCCTGTGGAGCTGAATACAGGGTTTATTGTAAGAATAATCGGGAATATATTGTGGAATCAATAAATGAAATGGGAATAAATACAATATGAAAGTAACAGATGTTTGATCAAGGAGAGATGAAATGATCGATCTATATTTAGCCCAGCAGACAAAAGCACCGCCCGAGGTACCAGGGACACAAAGGACCAGACCCTCTCAGGAAGCCTTCGTGTCCCGGGGTCAGTCAGCATTTGGAGCGGTGCAATTCGCTTCTGTGTTAGTGAGCGGGAAATCCCGCTTGGATTCCGACTCCTGGTTAGAATATCCATTCTATTTAGAACTGAAAATGAGTGCAACAGCAAAATACAGAAACTGCAACCTTGGCATGCAATAATTACAGGCAATTGTAAGTAAAATGTACGGATGTAATATGACAATGCTGAGATAATAAATACAAGTGCACTGCAGTTATAAAGATAACTGGGCTGTCAGATCTGATTTGAAGATTGAGTTTTCTGCATTTTTTTTGAAATACACAAATTCTACCTAATTGAAAGGAAGATTTGCCAAGTAACATTGCAAATAATGGACTCTGAATTAGTGATGGTTGACCAGGTAATGTACCACTAAATGCATTTATCAGCATCGAAATCAGATGATTTATCCCACAGGCACAGTGCCACCGGTGGCTGTTGTAAAGTATCTGAACACAAATGGAAGAGATTTATCCTTGTACTTTTTCACCTGTTGTTTCCAACTTGTGCAGAGAATATTAGAGGAAAAGATATCAAAGGATTTTCTTATCCTCAGTACTTCAGTTACAATCGGCTGGGATTGTTTCTCCTGAAGTACAGCAGGAGGCAATAGAGAATCACTCTGGGTCTCAAAGAGAGATCCACTGAACTGTGACAGACGGCCATGGGATCCAATTACAAATTTAAAACATTGATTGGAAATAAATATATTGAAATCTGTCTGAATGAACATTTTGTGAGAATGTAAATTGTCCTTGTAATCCTACTTAAACCATCAGAAGCATTGCCACTAATGCAGAACTGGAGAGGGTGGGCAAGGAGACACTGACTGGAACTGAATGATTAGCGGATATTTCAGTCATTTAAAGATGTGGATGTGATCTGCCAGGATTTGTTCCTGTGAGTCGGTGTAAGTAACCATACCGAGCATTAGGTGAAAACAAACACAAAATTCTCCGGATTTTGGAAATCTGAAATGAAAACACAAAATGGTGGAAATCCTCAGCGGGTCAGGCAGCATCTGTGGAGAGAGAGACAAACAGAGTTAACGTTTCAGGTCGATGATCTTTCGCCATCAGGTGAAAAGTCTCCTAAACCAAGACAGCATTCTTCTGATCTGTTACCAATGTTCAGTGTAGGTAGCAGACTGAAATTCGTTAAATAAAGAGTTACCTTCAATAAAAAATTGCCTGAGTTGAATATAGAATATTTGAATCTTGTTAACACGATATCATGTTCACAATCAATAGCTGACAGCAGCGCGGATGGGATGGGGAACGACAAAGTGGGAAACACAGTTAAACATGTGGGAGGAAAGTCGGTTGGGTATCGCCTCCACTTAGCGCCTTAAGAGGGCACCAATCGGGAACAAAGCATCTAGCGCCCATGCGCGGCGATGTTTGTGCCGCTCACGAAATTAACTCGACATTCTGCGGCGGCGCTAAACACTACCGCCACAAACTCATGCGCCAGCAGATAGTGACATAAGTCACGTGCGCAACGGCCCGGTAGCGCCCCGGACGAGATATTGAGTGGTGCCCCCTGCCTTACTGCCTGCTGCTAGCAACGATAGGTTGAGGGGAGCGTTTTGCAGTCAGGAAGGGACTGGGGGAGCGCGATTTAAAGGCGACCGCTTCCTGCATTTTTGTTGGTGACATTTTTGCACCACGTATTCTGAGAGAGAGAGAAACTTCTGGAGAGATTCAACGCTGTGTGAAGGAGTTTTGGGTACTGAGCAGCACTTTGCAGGTTCATTTTCATTAGCCCTTCCTTGTATCGATTTAGAAGAAACTGTTGGGACTGCACTCTGAGCTCTTTCCCTGGGCCTCTCCGTTGTTCTTTCCAGCAGATTTGATGTACAGGTCTCTCCAGGCCGAGAATCAAGGCTGCAATGAGTAGGATGTGGATGGAGAGCAAGATCAACCTTCCCCTTTAAGAACTGGCCGGCGCCATTGTGTCTGTGTTCCATTCCTAACTGACATCTAATGAGCTTCGCCAGTGCTCTGAGGTAACGCCTCGCTCCTCGGCCTTTGCACCTTAAGACAGCTGTGAAAAGCCTGATTTAGCGCTCCAATCAATTCCAGGGACGATAAAAGCCAAGTTTGCAATCAGAGGCGATAATTAGCGCCAGGCGCTAATTTTTGCGCCCGGCCGATTATTGAGCCCCAAATGGGGCGATACTGAATTTCTCCCCCTAGATTTTTAGTGCCCGAGCGCGGCTAATTTAGCGCCGCTCGGGAAATTGACTCGTTGTTTTGCGCTGGCAATAAACACTACCGCCACGATCTCCTGCGCCTGCAGATCATGACGTCAGTCGAGCGTGCAACACCCCGGTAGCGCCCCAGACCGGATAATGAGTCGCGTCCCCTGCCTTAGTGCCTGCCTCTAGGAACGACAGGTAGAGGGGAACGTTTTCAAGATGGGAGGGGCTGGGGGAGCACTAATTAAAGGCGGCCGCTTCCTGCCTTTTCTTGTCGGCACAATTTTTGGTACACGCATGTTGAGAGGGAAAGAGATGTCTGGAGAAATTCGAAGCTGACCGAACGAGATTTGGGTCCTGAGCACCACTTTGGAGATTCATTTTTATGTCACTTTCCTTCTGACGATATTTAGAAGCTTCGATGGGGGCTGCACTAACTCGGGCCTTGTCGTCCAGCTTCACCTTCAGAGGCAGCAGGGGCGCAGAGTGAGAGTGGCAAACGTGGACAGAAGGAGGAGGTCCATCAGGCCTCTGCACAGGAGACCTTACCCTCCCAGGGTATTCAGGAACCAATCCTCTTCCTATAGCCATTTGTCTGAGGAGCAGTGTTTCCAATGGCTGGGCTTCAGAAAGGAGGTGGTCACTGAGCTCTGCCATCACCTGCAACCAGATCTGCAGCCTCAGCTCAGGACCAGGACATCTCTGTCGGTGGCAGTGAAGGTGACAGTGGCTCTGAATTTCTCAGTCAGCGGTTCCTTTCAGGCTTCTACTGGGGACACAGTGAATATCTCCTGTTTCCCTGTTCATTGTTGCATCCGGGAGGTGAAAAATGCTTCGTAGAAGAGGAGACGCCAGTACATCTATCCCCATGACCTGGGACAAACAGGGTGAACGCACATGTGGTTTTGCGAGGATAGCGGGCTTCCCCATGGTTCAGGGCATCATTGACTACACGCATGTGGCATTGCGGGCAACTCGTGAGAATGCAGAGGTGTTCCGAAATCACAAAGGCTTCCACTCTCTGAATGTGAAGTAGGTCTGTGACCACAGACAGCTCATACTCGCCGTCACTGTCCGATAATCTGGCAGCAGCCACGATACTTTTATCCTGCGCCAGACCGGTGTCATCAACATACCAACACCGCATCAACCTAGTGGATGGCTTCTCGGGGACAAAAGTTATCCACTCTGCACCTGGCTGATGACACCGCTCTGTAACCCCAACACTGCTGCTCAGCTCCAATACAATGAGAGCCATAGCGCCACCAGGAACCTCATTGAGCAGACGACGGGTGTCTTGAAACAACGGTTCCGGTGTCTGGACCACTCAGGGGGAGCCCTGCAGTACTCTCCCGAGCGAGTCTCCCTCTTCATTTTTGTGTGCTGCATGCTTGCTAACATTGCAATCATGAGGATCCAGCCATTGCCAACAGGGATTGGTGCACCACCTGAGGAGGAGGAGGAGGACGAAGAGGGAGAGGAGGAGGATAAGGATGATGAAGAGGAGGATCAGCACCACCAACGTGGGAGGGAGGCGCACAATGTTGCCACTGCAAGAGCCGTCCGTGAATGGCTCATAAGACACCGATTCTAACCCCTTACTGAGAAGATGGCTTCTGGGATGAAGAAGCATAGAAGCATAGCATAGAAGATAGGAGCAGGATTAGGCCATTCGGCCCCTCGAGCCTGCTCCTCAATTTAATGAGATCATGGTTGATCATCCAAATTCAGTACCCTGTCCCTGCTTTCTCCCCATATCCCTTGATCCCTTTAGCCTTAAGAAATATATCTATCTCTTTCTTGAATATATTGAATGAATTGGCTTCAACTGCCTTCTGTGGTAGAGAATTCCACAGGTTCACCACTCTCTTGGTGAAGAAATTCCTCCTCATCTCAGTCCTAAATGGCTTACCCCTTATCCTAAGACTGTGACCCCTAGTTCTGGACTCCCCCGCCATCGGGAACATCCTTCCTGCATCTAGTCTGCCTAGTTCTGTTAGAATTGTATAAGTTTCCATGAGATCCCCTCTCATTCTTCTAAACTCTAGCGAATATAAGCCTAATCGACCCAATCTCTCTTCATACGTCATTTCTGCAATCCCAGGTATCAGTCAAGTAAATCTTCGCTGCACTCCCTCCATGGCAAGAACATCCTTCTTCAGATAAGGCGACCAAAATAGCACAGAATACTCGAGGTGTGGTCTCACCAAGGCCTTGTACAACTGCAGCAAGACATCTTTGCTCCTGTACTCGAATCCTCTCGCTATGAAGGCCAAAATACCATTTGCCTTCTTAACCGTCTGCTGCACCTGCATGCTTACCTTCAGCATCTGGTGCACAAGGACTCCCAGATTTCGTTGTACTTCCCATTTTCCCAATCTATTGCCGTTCAGATAATAATCTGACTTCCTGTTTTTGACACCAAAGTGGATAACCTCACATTTATCCACATTATACTGCATCTGCCATGCATCTGCCCAATCACCCAACCTTTCCAAATCATACTGGAGTTTCTCTGCATCCTCCTCACAGCACACACCCCCACCCAGCTTTGTGTCGTCTGCAAAGTTAGAGATATTACATCTATTTCCCTCGTCTAGATCATTAATATATATTGTGAATAGCTGGGGTCCTAGCACCGATCCCGGCGGTACCCCACTAGTCTCTGCCTGCCACTCGGAAAAAGACCCGTTTATTTCAACTCTTTGCTTCCTGT
This sequence comes from Squalus acanthias, assembly GCA_030390025.1. NCBI lineage: Eukaryota > Metazoa > Chordata > Chondrichthyes > Squaliformes > Squalidae > Squalus > Squalus acanthias. The sequence goes on along the minus strand of JASTWF010000210.1, from coordinate 370,320 downwards.
CTGCCAACCAGTTCTCTATCCAAATCAGTACCTTGCCCCCAATTCCATGTGCTTTAACTTTGCACGCAAATCTCTTATGCGGGACCTTATCGAAAGCCTTCTGAAAGTCCAAATACACCACATCTACTGGTTCTCCCTTATCTATTCTACCAGTTACATCCTCAAAAAATTTCAGTAGATTAGTCAGGAATGATTTACCTTTTGTAAATCCATGATGACGTTGACCGATCCTGTCACTGTTTTCCAAGTGCTCTGCTATTACATCTTTTATAATGGACACTAGCATGTAAAGTTAAGGCACATGGGATTGGGGGCAAGGTATTGACTTCGATAGAGAACTGGTTGGCAGACAGAAAGCAAAGCGTTGGAATAAACGGGTCTTTTTTCCGAGTGGCAGGCAGTGACGAGAGTTGTACCGCAGGGATCGGTCCTTGGACCCCAGCTATTCACAATATATATGAATGATCTAGACAAGGGAACTAGATTTAATATCTCCAAGTTTGCAGACGACACAAAACTGTGTGGGCGTGTGTGCTGCGAGGAGAATGCCGAGAAACTCCAGGATGATTTAGACAGGTTGGGTGATCGGGCAGGAGCGTGGCAGATGCAATATAACATGGATAAATGCGAGGTTATCCACTTTGGTGTCAAAAACAGAAAGGCAGATTATTATCTGAATGGCAATAGATTGGGAGAAGGGGAAGTGCAACGAGACCTGGGTGTCCTTATGCACCTGTCGCTGAAGGTAAGCATGCAGGTGCAGCAGGCTGTTAAGAAGGCAAATGGTATGTTGGCCTTCATAGCGAGGGGGTTTGAGTACAGTAACGAGGATGTCCTGCTGCAGTTGTACAGGGCCTTGGTGAGACCACATCTTGAGTATTGTGTGCAGTTTTGGTCGCCTTATCTGAGGAAGGATGTTCTTGCCATGGAAGGAGTTCTGCGAAGATTCTCAAGGCTGATACCTGGGATGGCAGGAATGACGTATGAAGAGAGATTGGGTCGATTGGGTTTATACTCGCTGGAGTTTAGAAGAATGAGAGGGGATCTCATTGAAACTTATAAAATTCTGACAGGACAGGACAAGCTAGATGCAGGAAGGATGTTCCCGATGGTCGGGGCGTCGAGAACCAGGGGTCAACGTCTAAGGATAAGGGGTAAGCCATTTAGGACAGAAATGAGGAGGAATTTCTTCACCCAGAGAGTGGTGAACCTGTGGAATTCTCTGCCACAGAAGGCAGTAGAGGCCAATTCATTAAATAGATTCAAGAAGGAGTTGGATATATTTCTTAAGGACAAAGGGATCAAGGGATATGGGGAGAAAGCAGGGACAGGGTACTGAATTTGGATGATCAGCCATGATTGCATTGAATGGTGGAGCAGGCAAGAGGGGCCGAATGGCCTACTCCTGCTCCTATTTTCTATGATTCTATTATACCAGCAACGCCCCCACCTCTCCCACCAATTGCGAGAACATTGGTTCCCGCTCTGTTGATATGCAACCTCGCCGACCTGTACAGGTCACAGCTTCCCCAGAACCGGTCCCAATGTCCCAGGAATCTAAAGCATTCCCTTCTGCACCGTCTCTCCAGCCAAGCATTCATCGGCTCTATCGTTCTATTTCTATACTGACTAGCTCGTGGCACCGGGAGTAATCCAGAGATTACAATCTTCGAGGTCCTGCTTTTTAATCTCGCTCCCAATTCCCTATAGTCTGCCTGCAGGACCACATCCCTCTTTCTACCAATGTGGATGATACCAATATGGACCACGACCTCTGGCTGTTCACCCTGCCCCCTCAGAATGTCCTGCAGCCACTCAGTGACATACTTGACCCTGGTACCAGGGAGGCAACATACCATCCTGGAGTCACGTCTGCGGCTGGAGAAAAGCCAGTCTGTTCCCTCACTATCTAATCCCCTACCACTATTGCTTTCCCAATCTTCCTCCTCCCCCCGCCCCCCGCCCCCCCCCCCCCCCAACGTCCCCCCGCTACAGCTGAGCCACCCGTGTTTCCGTGGACTTGTCTCTGGCTGTTCTCCCCAGTGGAGCAATTGCGTACCGGTTAGAGAGTGAGATGCACTCAGGGGACTCCTGCATTACCTGCTTGGTCCTCATTGACTGTCTGACGGCCATTCATTCCCTCTCTGCCTGCGCTCTCTTAAGCTGCGAGGTGACCACCTCCTGAAACGTGCTATCCACGGAGCTCTCAGCCTGACGGATGCACCGCAGTGACGCCAGCTGCTGCTCAAGCTCCGAAACCCGTGGGAAGTGTCCTGGAGTTCCTACATGGCACAAGATGTGCATTCCACGGGACTGATGTGCCCTGCCATGCCTCTATTTAACTGACTATTAACTAACTTAACAGAATTAAACTCAGGACTTAAATTAATCAAAATCTACCAACCATTTCTTTTCTTTTCAGGGCATTCCCTTGTGCTGACGTCACTTACCTCGCACCTTGCTCTCCTCCCCGCTCCGGGTTCTCTGGCCTACCTTTATCTCCGGCCGCTCATCTCGCACTCTCCTCCTTCTCCCTCTGCCCCTAATTGCTTCGCTCTCTAAATTCACAACCTGAGCACTCTGTTTCTAACCACTCCATTTAGGATCACTCTGTGCAGATCACTGAAAAAATGGATTTCCGCACAGTTGTTCTCTGATTTATTCCATACCAGTCCATCAGAATAAAAAAAAACATTAAACAAATGGTCCTAAACGGCAGGATCTGAGAGATTATCCCAGTGATGGAATGATGGGACTCGCCTACATGACATTGCTCCCGCCTCAATCCTGGAATTTCATTCCCAGGGCTGCCTAGTTCACATTGCTCTCAGCTCAATCCAGGAATTTCATTCCCAGGGCTGCCTAGATTACACTGTTCCCAACTCAATCCAGGTATTTCACACCCAGGGACACCTAGATTACACTGCTCCCACCTCAATCCAGGAATTTCTCTCCCAGGGCCTCCTAGATTACACGGCTCCCGCCTCAGTCCAGGAATTTCTCTCCCAGGGCCTCCGAGATTACACTGCTCCCACCTCAATCCAGGAATTTCACTCCCAGGGCCGCCTAGAATACACTGTTCCTGCCTCAGTCCAGGAATTTCATTCCCAAGGCCTCCTAGATTACACAGCTCCCGCCTCAGTCCAGGAATTTCATTCCCAGTTCATTTCTCTATTGCCTGAAACTAGAACAAGAATAAGAACAACATATGTAGAAAGAGTGATCTTGCCCAGGCAAACATGTCATGGTGTTTGACCGAGGTAAAGTAAAATTAAAAGGAACAAAGGTTTGATATCAAGGAATCAAAGGAAAACATTAAAAATATTAACCAATGAGATAAATACCCTGTAAGCACCCAATACTCCATGAAACGCTCTGGAAACATTGAATTCTCGCATATTCATTCTCACAGAAACATAACTATCAGTCAACATTCTCGAATCCTCCTTCACCATCCCAGGCTGTGTCCTGTTCCACTGGCAGCACAGGCCAACCAGAGGTGGGGGCACAGGGGTATACAGACTCGTGGGTGAGAACCTGCGAGTCCTCAACATTGTCTAAGGATATAATGAAGTCTCATGGCTTCCAGTCAGACATGGGCAAGGTAACCTCCTGCCGATGACCAAATATCGCCCTCCCTCAGCTGATGAATCGGCACATCTTAATGATGAACACCAGTTGATGGGAGCACCGAGAGCAGAAAGGGCACACATTATACTGTTAGTCGGGAGGGGTAAACGTCAATGTCCATCACCAAAAGTGGCTCGGAATTACCATCATTAATTAAACGGGAGAAAATAGAATGAGAGAAAACTAGCAAGAAATATAAAGTAGAAGACACAAAATGCATACCAAAAATGGTGGGAACCAAGGGTCTAATGAGAGTGAGGAACTAAATGTAATTGTTATAAGCAGAGAAAATGTACTAGAGAAACGAATGGGACTGAGAGTCGACAAATCCCCTGGACCTGACGGCCTACATCCTAGGGTTCTAAAAGAGGTGGTTGAAGAGTTAGTGGATGCATTGGTTTTGATCTTCCAAAATTCCCTAGATTCTAGAATGGTCTCAGCGGATTGGAAGTTTGCAAAGGAGGGAGAGAAAAGAGGGAACTACAGGCCAGTTAGCCTGACATCAGTTGTCGGGAAAATGCTGGAATCCATTGTTAAAGAAGTGGCATCAAGTCACTTAGAAAATCATTACATGATTAGGCAGAGTTAACATGGTTTTATGAAAGGGAAATCGTGTTTGACAAATTTATTAGAGTTTTTGGAGGGTGTAACTAGCAGGGTAGAGAAAGGGGAACCAGTAGATGTAATATATGTTCTTTTTAGAGCAGAGAAGATTAAGAAACATAGAAATATGCAATCCTAGAAATTTATGGCACAGAAGGATTTCTTTCGGCCCATCGAGTCTGTGCTGGTCGGAAAAGAGCTATCCACCCTAATCCCACTTTCCAGCTCTTGGTCCCTAGTCCTGTAGGTTGCGGCACTTCAATTGCACATCCAAGTACTTTTTAAATGTGATGAGGGTTTCTGCCTCTACCACCCATTCCGGCAGTGAGTTCTAGAGCCCCACCGCCCTCTGGGTGAAAAAGTTCGCCTTATCACCCCTCTAATGCTTCTACCAATTAATTTTAATCTATTCCCCTGGTTATTGACCTCTCTGCGAAGGGAAATAGGTCCTTCCTATCCACTCGATCCAGGCCCTTCATAATTGTGTGCACCTCAATTAAATCTCCCCTCAACCTGCTCTGTTCCAAAGAAAGGAACCCCAGCCTATCCAATATTTCCTCATAGCTAAAGTTCCCCAGTCCTGGCAACAAAATCTTAAATCTCCTCTGTACCCTCTCTAGTGCAACCACATATTTCCTGCAATATGATGACCAGACTGTACACAGTAATGTAGCTGTGGTTAAACTAGCGTTTTATACCGTTCCAGCATAACGTCCCTGATCTTATTATCTATACCTCGACTAATAAATCAAAGTATCCTCTATGCCTTCTGAACCAACTTATCTAATTGTCCTGATTTCTTCAGGGATCTGTGGACATGAACTCCAATGTCCCTCTGTTGCTCTACATTTCTCATTCTCCCCTACCATTTATTGTGTAGCCCCTTGCCTTGTTAGCCCTCCCCAAATGCATTATCTCTCACTTCTCCGGATTGAATTCCATTTGCCAATTTTCTGCCCACCAGACCAGTCCATTGATATCTTCCTGCAGCCTAAAGCTTTCTTCTTCATTATCAACCACACGGCTAATTTTGTATCATCTGCAAACTTCTTAATCGTGGCTTCCAGACGGAAGTCTACATCATTGATATATACCGCAAAAAGTTTCCGACTAATGAGATCTGCGGAAGCCCACTGAAAACAGCCTTCCAGTCACAAAAACATCAGTCGACCACTACCCTTTGCTTCTTGACACTGAGCCAATTTTGGATCCAACTTGCCACTTGCCCTTGGATGCCATGGGCTTTTACTTTTTTGACCAACATGTCATTTGGGACCTTGTTAAAGGCTTTGCTAATATCGATGTGAACTACATCAAATTCACAACCCTCATCGACCCTCCTCGTTACGTTCTCAAAAAATTCAATCAAGTTACTCATGCACAGCCTTCCCTTAAAAAATCCATGCTGTCTGTCCTTTTTTAATACGTGACTTTCAAAATGTCGATTTATATTGGCAATCAGAAATTTTCCAATTATTTTTTTACCACCGAAGATAGGCTGACTGGCCTGTAATTATTCGGTCTATCCCTTTCTCCCTTTTTAAACAACGGTACAACGTTAGCAGTCCTCTAGTCCTCTTGACCATGTCAGCAGCCTGAGAGGATTGGAAAAGGATGGTCTGAGCCTCCGCTATTTCCTCCTTTGCCTCTCTTAAAAGCCTGGGATACATTTTACCCAGCCCTCAAGATTTATATACTTTCAAAGATGCTGAACTCCTTAATGTTTACTCTCACTAAGTTTATCTCATCTAATATTTCACACTCCTCCTCCTTAACTACAATGTCTACATCTCTGCTGTGAAGACAGACACAAAGTATTTATTAAGATCCGTACCCACGTCTTCCGCCTCTACACTCTGTCTGGTTACCTTTTCGATCTCTAATAGGCTCAATCTTTCCTTAGTTATCCTCTTGCTCTTTATGTATTTATAAAATATCTTTGTTTTCCTTGATTTTACTTGCCAATATTTTTGATGCCCTCGCTGTGCTCTAATTTCCATTTGTTTTTAAATTCACCTCTGCACTTTCTATACTCCTCTCGGCTTTCTGTCGTGTTGAGCTCTCAGTATCTTTCAAAAGCTTCCCTTTGTTGCCTTATCCTACCCTGTATGTTCCTTGACATCCAAGGGGCTCTAGGTTTGGGAAAACCTTCCTTTATTATTTTTCGGAACATATTTGCTCTGAAGCCTGACTATCTCCGCTTTGACTGCCTCCTGGCACTGATTTCCCTTCAAGAAGCTGTTTCCAATCCACTTTTGTAACATCACATTTCAGCTTAGTAAAATTGGCCTTTCCCCAATTCAGAACTTTTACACCTGGCCTATCTTTGTCCTTTTCCATAAGGGGAGATACAATTGTTGGAAATCATGCTGGGTTTTGAGCGAGTAAGTCACTTTCCAGTGGCAGAATAGTGGGTAACCAGAGGGCACAGATTTAATGTAATTGGCAAAATAACCAGAGGAGAGATGAGGAGAATTTATCTTTACGCAGTGAGTTGTTGTGATCTGGAATGCACTGACTCAGAATGTGGTGGAAGCAGATTCAATAGTAATTTTCGAAAGGGAATGGGATAATTAGTTGATTTAAAGGGCTCTGGCTAAAGAGCAGGGCTATTTAGATAGCTCTTTCAAAGAGTCGGCATGGACACGATGGGCCGAATGCTCTCCTCCTGTGCTGTGCAATTCTATGATTCTTTGAGCAAGAGAAAGAAGGAGAAAGAAAGAGACAAATAAAAATAGTGACAGAAAGACTGGGAGAGTTACAGAGGTAAATAAATTAACTTTAAAATAGGAATTGTTTAAACACTTGAAGGGGAACAATTTGCAGGACTATGGGAAATGAGCAGGGATTGGAACTAATTGTAGGGGTGAGGCCGTGGTGGAATTTGAACTTAAGGATGAGAATATTAAAATAGAGTTGTCGCCAGATCGGGAGCAAATGTTGGTCAGTGAGCACAGGGGAGATGGATGAACGGGACATGATGCGAGTTAGGATATGGGCAGCAGAGTTTTGAATGAGCTCTAGTTTATGCAGGCTTGTAACTGGGAGGCCGGACAGGGGAGCATTGGAATAGTCGAGTCTGAATTTAACAAAGGCACGGATGAGGTTTTATGCAGCGTAAGGGCTGAGGTGGAGCGGAGATGGGTGTAATTTTGGGGGTGGTAGTAGGCAGGACTGGTGATTCAGAAGATATGACTTCGGAAATCAGCTCAGGGGCAAAGAGATCGCAGAGGTTGCAAACAGCCTGGTTCAGCCTCAGACATTGACCAGCGAGGGGGACTGAATCGGTAGATAGAGAATGGAGTTCGTGACGAGGTCCGAAGGCAATGGCTTTGCTCTTCCCAAGATTTAAATGACAAACAGTAATACAGTGAAACGTGGTTTACAGAGCCAATTTCTGGATATAGAGACTTACCAGGAACACCAACAGCAGCAACGAGGGGATAGTAAAAGTGTTGAATAATCTGAAGTGCCAACTCCATCCGTCTGTCTAATGATAGATAATCATAATAATATGAAAGAAAGTTAAACAGCGAGCTGAAACTCCTGCCCATTGTTGTAGCATTCCAATCTACTGTTCTCAGATTCCGATCCATTGTTGTAACATTCCAATCTACTGGTCTCAGATTCCGATCCATTGTTGTAACATTCCAATCTACTGTTCTCAGATTCCGACTCCCGCTCTGTGGAGCAGCACGCCTGCTTGTGCCGGAGGTGATGCTGTCACTGACACAATGGGATAACATATTGAAAGGTGTCCCTTATTAATAGAAGAGGGAAACCCTGCACTGATACAATCAGGGTCCATGGAGGCTGACATTAATTACAGTCACGGAACAAACAATTTCAGTTAACCCGTGGAGACTGATATTAATTACAGTCACTGAACAAACAGATTCAGTTAACCCGTGGAGACTGACATTATTTACAGTCGCTGAACAAACAGATTCAGTTAACCCCTTTCAATCCAACACTTTTTGTACCACAGTAAAGTAGAACATTTGCCCGGTCCGGATGGGATGTATGAGGGTTGCTGAGGGAAGGAATGGTGGAAATAGCGCAGGCTCTGGCCAGAATCTTTCAATCTTCCTCGGATATGGGAGTGGTGCCAGAGCACTGAGGGTTTGCAAATGTTACACCCTGTTGAAAAAAGTAGAGAGGGATAAACCCTGTAACTGCAGGCCAGTCAGCCTAACGTCAGTGATGGGGAAACTTCTAGAGGCCATATTCCCGGAGAAAACTACGTGGCTTTGAAAAAAATCATGGATTAATAAATGACAACCAGCACAGATATGTTAACAGCAAAGTGTGTCTGACAATCTTGATTGAGTTCTGTGATGAAGTAACGGAGAGTGTTGATGAGGGTAGTGCGGTTGATGTTGTGCAAGTTGACTTTAAAAATGCATTTGATAAAGTGCTATTGAATAGACTTGTTAGGACCAAAGGGACAGTGGAAGTGGGGATCTGACATTGGCTAAGGGACAGAAAGCAGAGAGGAGTGGTGAACGGTTGTTGTTCAGACTGGAGTTAAGTGTAAGTGGTGTCCTCCAGGGGTCGCTATTCGGACCACTGCTCTTGTTGATATATATTAATGATATAGACTTATATATAAAGGGCATAATTTGAACTTTTGCAGATGACACGAAACTCGCAAATGTAGTAACCACTGAGCGGGATAGTAGTCGGATTCAGGAGGACGTAGACAGACTGGTGAAATGAGCAAAGTGATAAAAGGTGTCATCGTCAGTGCTATTAAGTGGCACTTACTCACCAATAACCTGCTCACCGATGCTCAGTTTGAGTTCCGCCAGGACCACTTGTCTCCAGAACTCATTACAGCCTTGGTCCAAACATGGACAAAAGAGCTGAATTCCAGAGGTGAGGTGAGAGTGACTGCCCTTGACATCAAGGCAGCATTTGACAGAGTGTGGCATCAAGCAGCCCTAGTAAAATTGAAGTCAATGGGAAGCAGGGGGATAACTATCCACTGGCTGGAGTCATACCTAGCACAAAGGAAGATGGTTGTGGTTTTTGGGGGTCAATCATCACAGCCCCAGTACATCGCTGCATGAGTTCCTCAGGCCAGTGATCTCGGCCCAACCATCTTCAGCTACTGCATCAATAACCTCCCTCCATCATATGGTCAGAAGTGGGGATGTTCGCTGATGACTGCTCAGTGTTCAGTTCCATTCGCAACTCCTCAGATAATGGCCCAAAATTAGTGCCGCTACGCGAGAGTACGCACTGCGTACTCTCGCGTATTCTGTCTCCAATTGCCGGTTTTCTGCATGCACTGCGCATGCGCTGAAAACCGGCACTTGGTGAATGGAAAAGGGGGCGGGTCCTAGGTGAACCGCGTGCGCGCTACAGGCTGCGCGCACGCTGTGCACTTAGTGCTTTGGACGCGCAGGTAAGCATGGAAGATTTTAGACATAAAAAAAAGAGGAGTAAGACCCACTTTTAACAAGGTAAGTAGTGAATTAAGTATTATTTTGAATTTTTTTAACAGGTATATCTTTTTTAGAGACTTTAAAGACAGGTAAGTTTATTTTTATAACTTTTTAAAAGATTTCAAATTTTTTCAAAAATTTAATTTTTTATTTAAAATGGTTAATTTATTTAACTATACTTATTTTATTAATGTGATTTTTTTTTTTATTTAATTGATGTTTAGCTGTTATTTTGGGGGGCTATATGAAAGTTATGAATGGAAGATGGTGTGCTGCCATTGGCTCTAACTGAGTCATGTGATCCCAAAGCTCGCACGAATTAACTACGCTGGTGGGATACGCAAGCCCAGCACAGCAGCTGTCCAGAACATCAAGTTCGTGCGAGCTGGAACTGAAAAAGCCAACGCGCAGTGAGAGATCGCGGGGCAGCCTTACCCTCGCACGAAGGCTTCCTCACGAATTTTTGGGCCAATGAAGCAGGTCATGTCCGCATGCAGCAAGACCTGGATGACATTCAGGCTTGGGCTGATAAGTGGCAAGTTAAAATCGCACCACACAAGTGCGAAGCAATGACTATATCCAACAAGAGCCACATCCCTTTGACGTTCAATGGGATTAGCATCGCCGAATCCGCCACCATCAATATCCTCAGAAAATGCTGGAAAAAGTCAGCAGTCGAGGCAGCATCCGTGGAGAGAGAAACAGAGTTAACGTTTCAGGTCGAGACCTTTCGTCAGAACTGGAAACAGCAGGAAATCAGATAGATTTAAGGCAAGGATAAATCTGGGAAAAGGGGGAGGGGGTGAAAGAACAAAAGAAGAGATTAAGAGACATTAAGAGACATTAAGAGATATTCAAGACAAGAGGTGGTGTTAATGTGACAGGTTAAGGCTAAAAGAAGTGTGAAATGCACTGGCAGAATGAAGGATAGCTGCCAGCTTCTAGGAGGGAAAAAAAAGAAAAATAAAGGTGGGGGGGGCAAACAAAAGGGTGGATGAAAAAATAAAATATAAATGTGATTGGGGCTGAGGTTATGATCTAAAATTGTTGAACTCGATATTGAGTCCAGAGGGCTGTAGCGTGCCTAAACAAAAGATGAGGTGCTGTTCCTCGAGCTTACGCTGCGCTTCCGTGGAACACTGTAATAGGCCGAGGACGGTGAGGTCTGAGTGGGCGTGGAGAGGTGAATTAAAATGACAGGCGACCGGGAGCTCGAGGTCCCCCTTACGGACTGAACGGAGGACTTCCGCAAAGCGGTCACCCAATCTGCGTTTGGTCTCCCCAATGCAGAGGAGACCACATCATGAGCAGCGAATACAGTATACTAAATTGCAAGAAGTATAAGTAAATCGCTGTTTCACCTGGAAGGGGTGTTTGGGGCACTGCACAGTGGGAAGAGGGATGGTATAAGGGCATGTGTTGCATCTCCTGCGCTTGCACGGGAAGGTGCCGGGCGAGGGGGAAGGGGTGCTGGGTGTGGTAGAGGAGTGGACTAGGGTGTCGCGGAGGGAGCGGTCCCTGCGGAATGCTGAAAGGGGAGGTGAGAGGAAGATGCGTTAGGTGGTGGGATCACGCTGGAGGTGGCGGAAATGGCGGAGGATGATCCGTTGAATGTGGAGGCTGGTGGTGTGAAAGGTGAGGACAAGTTGAACTCTATCGTGGTTCCGGGAGGGAGGGGCAGGGGTGAGGGCAGAAGTGTGGGAGATAGAACGGACACGGTCGAGGGTTATTTCGGATTTCCAGCATCTGCAGTATTTTGCTATCGTACCATCAATATCCTGGTTGTTACCATTGACCAGAAACTTAACTGGACCAGCCACATAAATACTGTGGCTAAAAGAGCAGGTCAAGGCTGGGTATTCTGCAGCGAGTGTGTCACCTCCTGACTCCCCACAGCATTTCCACAATCTACAAGCCGCAATTCAGGAGTGTGAACAGTGCCCATGGATTGGAGGGTAGCTAACGTTACCCCACTATTCAAAAGGGGGGTAGGGAAAAAGCAGGTAATTACAGACCTGTAAGCCTTACATCAGTTGTGGGCAAAATGCTGGAGTCCATCATTAAGGATGAAATAGCGGAGCACTTAGCAAATGGGGACAGGATAGGACAGAGTCAACATGGATTTACAAAGGGTAAATCGTGCTTGACTAATCTATTGGAATTTTTTGAGGGAGTAACTGGTAAAATAGATGGGGGAGAGCCAGTAGATGTGGTGTACCTGGACTTCCAAAAGGCCTTCGACAAGGTCCCACATAAAAGATTAGCATGGAAAATTGAAGCTCATGGGATAAAGGGGAAAGTATTGACGTGGATAGAGAACTGGCTGTCAGATAGAAAACAGAGAGTTGGAATAAACGGCTCATTTTCTGAATGGCAGGCAGTAACAAGTGGGGTACCACAGGGATCTGTCCTGGGTCCCCAGCTGTTCACAATTTACATTAATGACCTGGATCAGGGAGTCGGATGCAGCATTTCCAAATTTGCAGACGACACTAAACTAGGAGGGGGGGGGGGTGGGCTCAGAGGAGGAGACCAGGAAGCTCCAGAGCGATTTGGACAGACTGGGTGATTGGGCGGATAAATGGCAGATGCACTATAATGTGGACAAGTGCGAAGTTATCCACCTTGGGTGCAGGAACGGGAGGGCAAATTATTATTTAAATGGCAATAAATTGGGAGAGGGGGAAGTACAGAGAGACCTGGGTGTTCTTGTACACCAGTCACTGAAGGCGAGCATGCAGATGCAACAGGCGGTCAAGAAGGCAAACGGTATGCTGGCCTTCATAGCAAAAGGGTTGGAATACAGGAACAGGGATACCTTGCTGCAGCTGTACAGGGCACTGGTGAGACCACACCTCGAGTACTGTGTACAGTTTTGGTCGCCTCATCTGAGGAAAGATGTTCTTGCCATGGAGGGGGTGCAGCGGCGATTCACCAGGCTGATACCAGGAATGGCGGGATTGACCTATGAGGAGAGACTATGTAGTTTAGGGATGTACACACTGGAGTTTAGAAGATTGAGAGGGGACCTCATAGAAGTGTATAAAATTCTGACAGGTCTAGACAGACTAGATGCAGAAGGAATGTTTCCCTTGGCGGGTGAGAACAGAACTAGAGGACATAATTTAAGGATAAGGGCTAAACCATTTAGGACAGAAATGAGGGGGAATTTCTTCACTCAGAGGGTGGTGAACCTGTGGAACTCATTGCCACAGAGGGCAGTGTACGCCAGCTCATTAAATATATTTAAGAGGGAATTAGATATATTTCTACAGGCAAAAGGGGTTAAGGGTTACGGAGAGAAGGCGGGGACGGGATACTGAATTGGAGGATCAGCCATGATCTCATTAAATGGCGGAGCAGGCTCGAAGGGCCGGATGGCCTACTGCTGCTCCTATCTTCTATGTATCTATGTATCTATGTGATGGAATACTCTCCACTTGCCTAAATGAGTGCAGCTGCAACAACACTCAAGAAGCTTGACATCATCCAAGACAAATCAGCACGCTTGATTGACACCCCAGCCACCAGCTTAAACATTCACTCCCTCCACCACCGGCGTACCGTGGCTGCAGTGTGTACCATCTACAAGATGCACTGCAGCAACTCGCTAAGGCGTCTTCGGCAGCACCTCCCAAACACACTTAGAAGGACAAGGGCATCAGGAGCATGGAAATAACACCACCTGTAAGTGCCCCTCCAAGTCACACACCATCCTCACTTGGAAGTATATCGCCATTCCTTCATTGTCGCTGAGTCAAAATCATGCAACACCCTCCCTTACAGCACTGTGGAGACTGGTTCCCACGGATTGAAATGTAGCAAATGTAAACACACTCTTTAAGAAAGCAGGGAGAGAGAAAACGGGGAACCACAGCCCAGTTATCCTCACATCAGTACATAGATACATAGAACAGTACAGCACAGTACAGGCCCTTCGGCCCTCGATGTTGTGCCGAGCATTGTCCGAGACCAAAATCAAGCTATCACACTCCCTATCACTCTGGTGTGCTCCATGTGCTTATCCAATAACCGCTTGAAAGTTCCTAAAGTGTCCGACTCCACTATCACAGCAGGCAGTCCATTCCACACCCCAACCACTCTCTGAGTAAAGAATCTACCTCGGACATCCCTTCTATATCTCCCCCCATGCACCTTATAGTTATGCCCCCTTGTAACAGCTGCCTCTACCCGAGGAAATAGTCTCTGAACATCCACTCTATCTATCCCCCTCATCATCTTATAAACCTCTATTAAGTTGCCTCTCATCCTCCTCCGCTCTAAAGAGAAAAGCCCCAACTCCCTCAATCTTTCCTCATAAGACCTCCCCCCAAACCAGGCAGCATCCTGGTAAATCTCCTTTGCACTCTTTCCAATGCTTCCACGTCCTTCCTATAGTGAGGTGACCAGAACTGCACACAATATTCCAAATGTGGTCTCACCAAGGTCCTGTACAGTTGCAGCATAACCTCACGGTTCTTAAACTCAAACCCTCTGTTAATAAACGCCAACACACCATAGGCCTTCTTTACTGCTCTATCCACTTGAGTGGCAACCTTCAGAGATCTGTGGATATGAACCCCCAGATCCCTCTGCTCCTCCACATTCCTCAGAACCCTGCCGTTGACCCTGTAATCCTTATTCAAATTTGCCCTACCAAAATGAATCACCTCGCACTTATCAGGTTAAATTCCATCTGCCATTTTTCGGCCCAGCTCTGCATCCTATCAATGTCTCTTTGCAGCCTACAACTGCCCTCCACCTCATCCACTACTCCACCAATCTTGGTGTCATCAGCAAATTTACTGATCCACCCTTCAGTCCCCTCCTCCAAGTCATTGATAAAAATCACAAACAGCAGAGGACCCAGCACCGACCCCTGTGGCACACCGCTGGTAACTGGTCTCCAGTCCGAAAATGTTCCATCCACCACCACCCTCTGCCTTCTATGAGATAGCCAGTTACTTATCCAATCGGCCAAATTTCCCTCTATCCCACAACTCCTTACTTTCTTCATGAGACGACCATGGGGAACCTTATCAAACGCCTTACTAAAATCCATGTATACGACATCAACTGCTCTACCTTCATCTACACACTTAGTTACCTCCTCAAAGAATTCAATCAAATTTGTTAGGCAAGACTTACCCTTCACGAATCCGTGTTGACTATCCCTGATTAAGTTGCCCCTTTCCAAATGGTCATAAATCCTATCCCTCAGGACCTTTTCCATTATCTTACCAACCACCGAAGTAAGACTAACCGGCCTATTATTACCAGGGTCATTCCTATTTCCTTTCTTGAAGAGAGGAACAACATTCGCCACTCTCCAGTCCTCTGGCACCATCCCCGTGGACAGTGAGGACCCAAAGATCAAAGCCAGAGGCTCTGCAATCTCCTCCCTTGCCTCCCAAAGAATCCTAGGATATATCCCATCTGGCCCAGGGGACTTATCGACCCTCAGGTTCTTCAAAATTGCTAAAACATCTTCCCTCAGAACATCTACCACCTCCAGCCTATCCACCTTTATCACACTCTCATCCTCAAGAACATGGCCCCACTCCTCGGTGAACACTGACGAAAAGTATTCATTCATCACCTCTCCTATCTCTTCTGACTCCATGCACAAGTTCCCACTACTGTCCTTGACCGGCCCTACCCTCACCCTGGTCATTCTTTTATTTCTCACATAAGAGTAAAAAGCCTTGGGGTTTTTCTTGATCCGACCCGCCAAGGACTTCTCATGCCCCCTCCTAGCTCTCCTAAGCTCTTTTTTTAGCTCATTCCTTGCTACCTTGTACCCCTCAATCGACCCAACTGAACCTTGTTTTCTCATCCTTACATACGCTTCCTTTTTCCTCTTGACTAGACATTCAACTTCTTTTGTGAACCATGGTTCTCTCACTCGGCCATTTCCTCCCTGCCTGACAGGGACATACCTATCAAGGACACGCAGTAATTGCTCCATGAAAAAGCTCCACTTTTCGTTTGTGCCTTTCCCTGATAGTTTCTGTTCCCATCTTATACTCCCTAATTCTTGCCTAATCGCATCATAATTACCCCTCCCCCAATTATAAACCCTGCCCTGCCGTATGGCCCTATCCCTCTCCATTGCAATAGTGAAAGTTACCGAATTGTGGACACTATCTCCAAAGTGCTCTCCCACATACAAATCAAACACTTGGCCCGGTTCATTACCCAGTACCAAATCCAACGTGGCCCCACCTCTTGTCGGCCTATCCACATATTGTGTCAGGAAACCCTCCTGCACACACTGTGCAAAAACTATCTCATCCGAACTGTTTGACCTATAAAGGTTCCAATCAATATTTGGAAAGTTGAAGTCACCCATGACAACTACTCTGTGACCTCCACACCTATTCATAATCTGCTTTGCAATTTCTTCCTCCACATCTTTATTACTATTTGGGGGCCTGTAGAAAACTCCTAACAACGTGACCGCTCCTTTCCTATTTCTAACTTCAGCCCATATTACCTCAGACGGCAGATCCCCCTCGAACTGCCTTTCTGCCGCTGTTAAACTATCCTTGATTTGGATGAGAGGACCAAATGTAATATATCCAAGTCTACTGATGATACAAAGTTCGGTGGGAATGTAAGTTGTGAGGAGGACGCAGGTAAAGGGTGTACAGGCAGGAAGTGAATTGGTGACCACCAGCCAGAGTAAGAGGTGCAGGCAGGTAGTGCAAAGGTCCCCTGTGGCCATCCACCTCTCAAACAGATATACCGCTTTGGATACTGTTGGGGAGGATGACTTATCAGGGGAAGGCAGCAGCACCCAACTTCCTGGCACCATGGGTGGCTCTGCTGCACAGTCTGGGAGGAAAAAGTTTAGAAGAGCTATAGTGATAGGGGACTCAATTGTTAGGGGAATAGATAGGCGTTTCTGCGTCCGCAAACGAGACTCCAAGATGGTGTGTTGCCTCCCTGGTGCAAGGGTCAAGGACGTCTGGGAGCGGCTACAGAACATTTTGGAGGGGGAGGGCGAACAGCCAGTTGTCGTGGTGCACATAGGCATCAACGATATAGGTAAAAAACGGGATGACGTCCTCAAAGCAGAATATAGGGAGTTAGGAGGTATATTAAAAAATAGTACCTCAAAAGGTAGTAATCTCAGGATTGCTACCAGTGTCACGTGCTAGTCAGAGTAGAAATAGGAGGATATTTCTACTGAATACGTGGCTAGAGGAATGGTGCAAGGGGGAGGGATACAAATTCCTTGGACACTGGAACCGGTTCTGGGGGAGGTGGGACCACTACAAACTGGACGGTCTGCACCTGGGCAGGGCCGGTACCGATGTCCTAGGGGGAGTGTTTGCTAGTGCTGTTGGGGACGGTTTAAATTAAATAGGCAGGGGGTTGGGAACCTGAGCAGGGAGACAGAGGAAAGGGAAACAAGGATTAAAGCAAAAGACAGGACGGAGAAAAACAAAAGTAGTGGGCAAAGAACTCAACGGTTTAAATCAAACATGGTCACAGTAAATAATAGCGCATATAGGTCTGAGAGCGTAAAAAAAAACAAGCCTGAAGGCTTTGTGTCTTAATGCAAGGAGCATTCCGAACAAGGTGGATGAATTAGCTGCGCAAATAGAGGTAAATGAATACGATTTGATTGGGATTACAGAAACATGGCTCCAGGGTGGCCAAGGCTGGGAACTCATCATCCAGGGGGTTTTGAATATTTAGGAAAGATAGGCAAAAATGAAAGCATTGCTGGTTAAAGAGGGGATTAACACAATTGAAAGGAAGGATATTAGCTCTGATGATGCAGAATCGGTATGGGTAGAACTGAGAAATAACAAGGGGCAGAGAACGTTAGTGGGAGTGGTATATAGACCTCCAAACAGTAATACGGAGGTTGGGGACGGCATTAAAAGGGAAATTAGAGAAGCATGCAGTAAGGGCACAGCAGTCATCATGGGTGACTTTAATTTACATATAGAATGGGCTAACCAAATGAGTTAAAATGCTGTGGAGGGGGAATGCCTAGAATATTTATGGGATGGTTTTCTGGAACAATATGTCGAGGAACCAAGCAGAGATCAGGCCATCTTAGACTGTGTATTATGTAACGAGAAAGGATTAATTAGCAATCTTGTTGTACGAGGCCCCTTGGGTCAGAGTGATCATAATATGATAGAATTCTTCATTAGGATGGAGAGTGAAGTAGTTGAATCGGAGACTAGGGTCCTGAATTTAAATAAAGGAAACTTCAATGGTATGAGGCACGAATTGGGTAGGATTGATTTGGAAATGTCACTCAAGGGGTTGACGTGGATACGCAATGGCATACATTCAAAGACTGCATGGATGAACTGCAGAATTTGTTCATCCCAGTGTGGAATAAGAATAAAACAAAAAGGGTGACTCAACCGTGGCTAACAAGGGAAATTAGGGATAGCATAAGATTCAGGGAGAGGGCATATAAATTGGCCAGAAAAAGCGGTAACCCTGAGGATTTGGAGCAGTTTAGGATTCAACAAAGGAAGACAAAGGGATTAATTAAGAAGGGGGAAATAGAATATGATAGTAAGCTTTAGGGGAACATAAAAACTGACTGTAAGAGCTTTTATACATATCTGAAGAGAAAAAGATTAGTGAAATCAACTGTAAGTCCCTTGCAGTCAGAAGCGGGGGAAGTTATAATGGGGAGCAAAGAAATGGCAGAACAATTAAATGAATATTTTGGTTCTGTCTTCACAACGGAGGACACAAATAACCTCCCAGAGATGTTGGAGAACATAGGGTCTGATGAAAGGGAGGAACTGAAAGAAATCAGTATTTGCAGGGAAATGGAATTTGGAAAATTGACGGGATTGAAGGCCGATAAATCCCCAGTGCCTGATAATCTACATCCTATAGTACTTAAGGAAGTGGCCCTAGAAATATTAGATGCATTGCTGATCATCTTCCAACATTAGATGGAATCTGGAACTGTACCCATGGATTGGAGGGTAGCTAATGTTACCCCACTATTCAAAAGGGGTGGTAGAGAGAAAGCGGGGAATTACAGACCGGTAAGCCTGACATCGGAAGTGGGGAAAATGCTAGAGTCCATTATAAAAGATGTAATAGCTGAGCACTTGAAAAACAGTGACAGGATCGGACAAAGTCAACATGGATTTCCAAAAGGTAAATCGTGCTTGACTAATCTACTGGAATTTTTTTGAGTATGTAACTGGGAAAATAGATAAGGGAGAACCAGTAGATGTGGTGTATTCGGATTTTCAAAAGGCTTTCGATAAGGTCCCGCGTAAGAGATTAGCGTGTAAAGTTCAGGCACATGGGATTGGAGGCAAGGTATTGACTTGGATAGAGAACTGGTTAGCGGACAGAAAGCAGAGAGTAGGAATTAATGGGTCTTTTTCCGAGTGGCAGGCAGTGACTAGTGGGGTACCGCAGGGTTCAGTCCTTGGACCCCAGCTGTTCACAATATACATTAATCATCTAGATAAAGGAACTAAATGTAATATCTCCAAGTTTGCAGATGACACAAAGCTGGGTGGGCGTGTGTGCTGCGAGGAGGATACTGAGAAACTCCAGGATGATTTGGACAGGTTGGACGAGTGGGCAGAAGCGTGGCAGATGCAATATAACGTGGATAAATGCGAAGTTATCCACTTTGGTGTCAAAAACAGAAAGGCAGACTATTATCTGAATGTCAATAGATTGGGAGAAGGGGAAGTACAACGAGACCTGGGTGTCCTTGTGCACCAGTCGCTGAAGGTAAGCATGCAGGTGCAGCAGGCCGTGAAGAAGGCAAATGGTATGTTGGCTTTCATAGCGAGAGGGTTTGAGTGTAGGAACAAGGATGGCCTGCAGCAGTTGTACAGGGCCTTGGTGAGACCACACCTTGAGTACTGTGTGCAGTTTTGGTCGCCTTATCTGAGCAAGGATGGTCTTGCAATGGAAGGAGTTCAGCGAAGATTCACAAGGCTGATACCTGGGATGGCAGGAATGACATATGAGGCGAGATTGGGTCGATTGGGCTTATACTCGCTGGATGTATAGAAGAATGAGAGGGGATCTCATCGAAACATATAAAATTCTGACAGGTCTGGCCAAGTAGATGCAGGAAAAATGTTTGCGATGGCCGGAGAGTCCAGAACCATGGGTCATAATCTAAGGATAAGGGGTAAGCCATTTAAGACAGAAAAGAGGAAGAATTTCTTCACCCAGAGAGTGGTGAACCTGTGGAATTCTCTACCACAGAAGGTAGTTGAGGCCAAGTCATTAAATATATTCAAGAATGAGTTAGATATATTTGTCAAAGCTAAAGGTATCAAGGGATATGGGGTGAAGGCAGGTACAGGGTACTGAGTTTAGATGATCAGCCATGATCTCATCGAATGGCGGAGCAGGCTCGTTGGGTGGAATGGCCTACTCCTGCTCCTATCTTCTATGTTTCTATGACGCATGGAGGCTTCAATGAGATATAGACAGGCTAATTGAATGGGCAAGAACATTGCAAATGGAATATAAAGTGGAGAAATGTGAAGTTAGCTGAAATAGAAAAGCAGAGTATTTTTAAATGGCGAGAGGTTGAGAAATGTTGGTGTTCAGAGGGACCTGGGTGTCTTTGTACATGAATCACTGAAAGTTAAAATGCAGGTAGAGCAAGCAATTCGGAAAACAAATGGTATTTTACCGTTATAGAATTGGCCAAGTGGATTTTAGTATAAGAGTAAATACGTCTTACTGCAATTATATAGGGCCCTGGTGAGACCACACCTAGAGGATCGTGTACAGTTTTGTTCTCCTTACCTAAGGAAGGATATAGTTGCCAAAGAGGGAGTGCGACGAAGGTTCACCAGACTTGTTCCTGGGATGGGGGGATTGGCCTATATTCTCTCGAGTTTAGAAGAATGAGAGGTGATCTCATTGAAACACACAAAATTCTTACAGGGCTTGACAGGGTAGATGCAGGGAGGATGTTTCCCCTGGCTGGGGTATCTAGAACCAGGGGTCACAGTCTCAGAATAAGAGGTCAGCCACTTTGGACTGAGATGAGGAGAAATTTCTTCACTCAGAGGGTGGTGAATGTTTGGAATTCTCTATCCCAGCAGGCTGTGGAGGCTCAGACGCTGAGTATATTCAAGACAGAGATCGATAGATGTTTGGGTATTCAGGGAATCAAGGGAGATAGGAATAATTCAGGAAAGTACAGTTGAGGTACAAGATCGGCCATGATCTTATTGAATTGCGGAGCAGGCTCGATGTGCCGAAAGGCCTACTGCTGCTCATATTTCTTATGTTCCTATATTCTAACTCTCACTAATTATCCCGGTCTTTCTTTTCCCTCTGTATCTCTCAGCCTGTCTCTTTCTCTCTCTCTCTGGCTGTCTATAGATCTCCCCCTGATGTCTGTCTGGCTCTCTGTTTATATTTCTCTGTATGCTCACTCTCTTTGTTTCTCTTTTTCTCTCTTTGTCTCTGACTGACTCTCTCTATCTTAGTCCTCTCTATCTCTCAGTGTCCCTCCCAATGTCCCTCCCAATGTCCCTCCCTATGTCCCTCCCTATGTCCCTCCCAATGTCCCTCCCAATGTCCCTCCCAATGTCCCTCCCAATGACTCGCTCAATGTCACGCTCAATGTCACGCTCAATGTCACGCTCAATGTCACGCTCAATGTCACTCTCTACGTTTCAGTCAATAAATCTCTCAATGTCCCTCTCAATGTATCCCTGATTTTAATTCCTCCACTATTGGTGGCCGTGCTTTCAGCTGCCTGGGCCCCAGCACTGGAATTCCATCCGTAATCCTCTCTGCCTCTCTCTCCTCCATCAAGACGCTCCTTAAAACCTACCTCTTTGACCAAGCTTTTGGTTATCTGCCCTAATAAATCCTTACGTGGCTCGGTGTCAAATGTTGTTTGATACACTCGTGTGGAGCGCCTTGAGACGTTTTAATGCGGTAAAGGTGCTATATAAATTCAAGTTGTTGTTGTTGCTTATCGCTTATGTCCAATTTATGAATTAACAGTAAACTTTACACACCGGTGTATTGGTTATCAAGCCCAATATAACAATTAAATTCAACAGTTTTATCCTGTGCATTGATTATCAAGCCCGATTTGACAATTATTTGTAAATGTATTCCCTTGTGAATTCATTATCATTTACAATTAAACAATTAACTGTAGTTTTGTACTCCATGCACAGGTTATCGCCACCAATTTAAAAATTAACTAATTTTATAAGACAGTTTAATAATTATAGTCAATTTGTAAATGAACTAACTTTAGTTTTTTTTCCAATTTTCCAATTTAACAACTGTAGCTTTATACACTGAGCACTCGTTAAAAGACAAATTAAACAATAAACTAATTAAATTAGCCTGTGTGCTGTTTATATTCAGTTCAACAATTACTTAACTTTATTCCCCTTATCGCGCCCAATTAAGCAATTAACTAACAGTTTTTCCTGTGTATTGGTTATCATACCCAATTTAACAATTAACTGTGACAGTTTTACCCTGTGTATTGGTTATCATACCCAATTTAACAATTAACTGTGACAGTTTTACCCTGTGTATTGGTTATCATACCCAATTGAACAATTAACTGTGACAGTTTACCCTGTGTATTGGTTATCATATCCAATTTAACAATTAACTGTGACAGTTTACCCTGTGTATTGGTTATCATACCCAATTTAACAATTAACTGTGACAGTTTTACCCTGTGTATTGGTTATTATACCCAATTTAACAGTTACCTGTGACAGTTTTACCCTGTGTATTAGTTATCATACCCAATTTAACAATTAACTAACAGTTCTACGCTGTGTATTGGTTATCAAATCTAATTTAACAATTAACTGTAACAGTTTTACCCTGTGTATTGCTTATCATAGCCAATTTAAAAATTAACAGTTTTAACCTGTGTATTGATTATCATACCTAATTTAACAATTAACTGTAACAGTTTAACCCTGTGTATTGGTTATCATACGCAATTTAACAATTAAGTGCAACAGTTTTACCCTGTCTATTTTTACAAATCGTGGATTGAATGAAATAATATTCTGTTACGGGTTCCCTAGATCAGCAGTTTGCCTAAGTTGATGACACAGAAAAATTCCATTCACGTCAGAAAAACAGCTGTACAGAGAGTTGAATTACAAGGTCAGAACAGAATCAGGCCTTCGAGTGGCCATAACAAGGCATGATACGGGATACCGCAAGAAGCTGTTGGGTAAACAAACTGTCTACAAGAAGGCAACAAGATCTTTAGAACAGAGATAAGGAAGAAATTGATCTCATGAGGCTGGGAGGGGGGTGTCATAGGAAGTCTCTCCCTTGAAATTGGACAATAGGATGGGCAAAAAATGATTGGCACCAGGTAATCACCAGCCCACCGAAATAACGATGAATATAGACGAGCGAACGAGGAAATCAGGCAGTTAGGGGCGAAGGCTTCTCGGAGGTGGCTACGGCCGAACACTTTGGTCAAGTTTAACTTCTGAGGTGGCTTACAGCCTAACACCTCCAATAGCTCGAATGATGACCCAATGGAATAGACCGCTGCCGCAGACTGCAGGATTCCACCCAATCCGAGACCACCGTACTGCCTCACCGTTCGTCCGGTCGTGGCATTCCGCTTCGGAGTCGTAGATCGCTCTCTACAGTCAGTGCTTGTATGTCTATTATACTTAGCTTAAAGCACATGTAATATCTGATTATGCTTTAAAACTGTAGCTCTTTAATAAAAAGCCTCACAACTCCCAAGACCCTTTGTGTAACCTGTGTGTGACCTGTGATCCTAATCTTACAGTATTGTCTATCATACCCAATTTAACAATTAAATGTAACAGTTTCACCTTGTGTTATGGTTGTTTAAAAAGATTTACACTGTGTATTTGTTATCATACCCAATTTAACAATTAAAGGAAACCGTTTTACCCTATGTATTAGTTATCATACCCAATTTAACATTTCACTGTGACAGTTTTATCCTGTGCATTGGTTTTCATACCCAATTTAACAATTACCTGTCAGTTTTAACTGTGTTGGTTATCAGTCCCAATTTAACAATTAAATGTCACAGTTTTATCCTTTGTATTGGTTATCATACCCAATTTAACAATTAACTGAAGCTGTTTTACCCTGTGTATTGGTTATCATACCCAATTTAACAATTAACTGTATAACACTTTTACCTTGTGTATTATACCCAATTTAACAATTAACTGAAGCTGTATTACCCTGTGTATTGGTTATCATACCCAATTTAATAATTAACTTCTGCTCTCACCCCACCCCCTCCCTCCAGGAACCACGATAGCGTTCCCCTTGTCCTCAGCTTTCAAGCCACCAGCCTTCAGATTCAACGGATCATCCACCGCAATTTCCGGCACATCTATTGTAATCCCACCAGAAAACAAATCTTTCCCTCACCTCCACTTTCAGCATTCCGAAGGGATCGCTGTATCCGCGTCACCCTGGCCCACTCCTCTATCACCCCAACACCCCTTTCCCTTCGCCCAGCACCCGTGCAAGCGCAGGAGATGCAACACCTGCCCTTTGACCTCCACTTCCCACTGTCCAGGGCCCCAAATACTCCTTCCAGGTGAAACAGCGATTTACTTGTACTTCTTGCAATTGAGTATACTGTAT
Source organism: Squalus acanthias (assembly GCA_030390025.1). Lineage (NCBI taxonomy): Eukaryota > Metazoa > Chordata > Chondrichthyes > Squaliformes > Squalidae > Squalus > Squalus acanthias. Next base: position 346,000 of record JASTWF010000210.1, on the reverse strand, counting down.
TCGTTGCTCACGATGCGGTCTCCTTTACACTTGGGAGAGCAAACGCAGATTGGGTGATTGCTTTGCGGAACACCGCCGTTCAGTCCGTAAGTGTGACCCCGAGCTTCTGGTCGCCTGTCACTTTAATTCTCCACTCCACTCCCACTCAGATCTCACCATCCTCGGCCTCTTACACTGTTCCAATGAAGTTCAACGTAAGCTCGAGGAACAGCACCTCATCTTTCGATTAGGCACTTTACAGCTTTCTGGACTCAACATCGAGTTCAACAATTTCAGATCATAACCTCTGCCCCGATCCTTTTTTGCCCATTTATTTTTTTTCTCTCTCCCACATGGCAGTTCTCTTTCATTCTGCCATTTACACTTTATCTAGAGCCATCTTTTGTTTCTTAACGTGTCCCAATACCATCTATTTTTCCTTGTACCATCTCTTAATCTCCTTTAATGTCTCTTAATCTCTCCTGCTTTCCATCCTTTCACAGACCTTCACTTTTGTTCTTTCCTCCCATCCCCCCTTTCCCTGCCCTTGCACTTGCTTAAAAACCTGTTCCATCTCCAGCTTTTTCCAGTTCTGACGAAGGGTCATCGACCTGAAATGTTAACTCTGTTTCTCTACCCACAGATGCTGCCTGACCTGCTGAGTATTTCCAGCATTTTCTGTTTTTGTTTAACAATTAACTAATAGTTTTACCCTGTGTATTGGTTATCATGTCCAATTTCATAGAACCATTGAAAGTTACAGCACGGAAAGCGGCCATTTCGGCGCACCGTGTCCGCGCCGGCCAACAGAGAGCTATCCAGCCTAATCCCACTTCCCAGCTCTTGGTCCCTAGCTCTGCAGGTTACAGCATCCCAAGTGCACATCCAAGTACGTTTTAAATGTGGTTAGGGTTTCTGCCTCTACCACCGTTTCAGGCAGTGAGTTCCAGACCCCCACAACCCTCTGGGTGAAGAAATGTTCCCTCAAATCCCCTCTAAACCTTCCACCAATTACTTTAAATCTGTGCCCCCTGTTTCTTGACCCCTCTGCTAAGGGAAATTGGTCAATTCTATCCACTTTATTTAGGCACCTCATAACTTTATACACCTCAATAAGATCGCTCCTCAGCCTCCTCTGTACCAAGGATAACAAACCCAGCCTATCCACTCTTTCCTCATAGCTGCGATTCTCTACTCCCGGCAACATCCATGTAAATCTGCTCTGTACCCTCTCGAGAGCAATCACATCTTTCCTGTAATGTGGTGACCAGAACTGCACGCAGTGCTCTAGCTGAGGCCTAACTAGTGTTTTATACAGTTGAAGCATAAATCCCCTGCTCTTGTATTCTATGCCACGTACATGTACAGCAGGCAGCTCAATGCACTGGAGAGGTACCACCAACGCTGACTCCGCAAGATCCTGCAAATCCATTGGCAGGATAGGCGCACCAACGTTAGTGTTCTTGCTCAGGCCAACATCCCCAGAATCGAAGCTCTGACCACACTCCATCAGCTCCGATGGACGGGTCACATCGTCCGCATGCCCGATACAAGACTCCCAAAACAAGCGCTCTACTCGGAGCTCCGACACGGCAAGAGAGCCCCAGGTGGGCAGAGGAAATTCTTCAAGGACACCTTCAAAGCCTCCTTGAAAAAGTGTAACAGCCCTACTGACATCTAGGAATCCCTGCCCCAAGACTGCACAAAGTGGAGGAGAAGCATCCGGGAAGGCGCCGAACACCTCTAGTCTCTTTGACGGGAGCCAGCAGAAGCCAACTGCAGGCAGTGCAAGGATTGCACGTCAACCCAAGCACCCCAGCCACCCGCCCCTTCAACCACCGTCTGCCCCACCTGTAACAGAGACTGTAGGTCCCGCATTGGACTCATCAGTCACCTGCGAATTCATTTTTAATGTGGAAGCAAGTCATCCTCGGTTCCGAGGGACAGCCTAAGAAGAGGAAGTAGATGATTCTGTGCCATGGCTAATAAAGGCAAGCATTCCATATGCCTTCTTAACCACCTTATCTACCTGGCCTGCTACCTTCAGGTAACTGTGGACATGTACTCCAAGGTCCCTCTACACTACTCAGTGTCCTACCATTTAATGTGTATTCCCTTTCCTTGTTAGCCCTCCACAAATGCATTACCTCACACTTCTCCGGATTGAATTCCATTTGCCACTGTTCTGCCCACCTGACCAATTTATTGATATCTTCCTGCAGTCTACAGCTTCCTTCTTCAGTATCAACCACACAGCCGATTTTAGTATCATCTGCAAACTTCTTAATCATACCCCCATTATTCAAGTCTGGTTCATTGATATATACCACAAAAAGCAAGGGACCTAGTACTGAGCACTGCGGAACCCCACTGGAAACAGCCTTCCAGTCACAAAAGCACCCATCAACCATTACCCTCTGCTTCCTGCCTCCGAGCCAGTTTTGAGTCTTACTTGTCACTTTGCCCTGGATCCCATGGGCTTTTAACTTCGTGAACAGTCTGCTATGTGTAACCTTATCAAAAGCCTTGCTAAAGTCGTTATACACTACATCAAACGCACTACCCTCATCTACCCTCCTTAGTACCTCCTCAAAAATGTCAATGAAGTTTGTCAGACACGACCTTCCCCTATCAAATCCGAGCTGACAATCCTTGATTAATCGTGTCTTTCTAAATGAAGATTTATCTATCCTTCAGAATTCTTTCCAATAATTTTCCACCACCTAGGTTAGGCTGACTGGCCTGTAATTTCTCGGTCTATCCTTTTCCCCCTTTTTAAACAAGGATACCACATTAGCAGTCCTCTAGTCCTCCGGCACCACACTTGAAATCAGAGAGGATTGAAAAATGATGGTCAGGGCCTCTGCTATTTCCGCTGTTGTTTCGCTTAACAGCCTGTGATACATTTCATCCGGGCCTGAGGATTTATCCACTTTTAAAGCTGCTAAACCCCTTAATGCTTCCTCTCTCGCTATGTTTATTTCACACTCGTCCTCCCTGATGGCAATGTCTGCGTTGCCCCTCTCCCTTGTGAAATTAGACGCAAAGTATTCATTAAGAACCCTACCGACGTCTCCCGCCTCCGCACACAGATTACCCTCATGATATCAAGTAGGACATACCCTTTCTTTTGTTATCCTCTTACTCTTAATATATTTATAAAACATCTTTGGGTTTTCCTTGATTTTACTTGCCCAGAATTGTTCATGCTCTCTTTGCTTTCCTAATACCCTTTTTAATTGCTCGCCTGCACTTTCTGTACTCCTCTTAAGATTCTGGAGGATTTAGCCCTCGGTATCTGTCATACGCCTCCCTTTTTTTCTTTATACAAACCTGCATGTCCCGAGACATCCAGGGGGCTCTAGATTTGTTAGGCCCACCTTTTTTCTTTTAGGGCACATATTTGGTCGGAATCCTCCGGAACTCCTCCTTGAATGCCTCCCACAGCTCTGAAACTGATTGACCTTCAAGTAGCTGTTTCCAGTCCACTATGGCTAAATTCGGTCTGAGCTTTGCAAAATTTGCTTTTCCCCAATTTAGAATTGTTATTTCTGGTCTACATTTGTCCTTTTCCATAACTACCTTAAATCTAACAGAATTATGGTCACTAGCACCAAAATGCTCCACCACTGATACGCCTTCCACCTGTCCAGCTTCATTGCCTAAAACTGAGTCCAGAACCGTCCCCTCCCTTGTTGGGCTTGCTGCATACTGGCTTAAAAAGTTCTCCTTGATGCATTTTAGAATTCCGCACCCTCTGTACCCTTCACACTAAGTTTATCCCAGTTAATATTGGGGTAGTTGAAATCCCCTAAAATTACTGCCCTATAGTTTTTGCACTTCTCAGAAATGTGTTTACATATTTGTTCTTCTATCTGCCTCTCACTGTTTGGGGGTCTGTAGTACACTCCCAGCAGTGTGATCGCACCTTTTTTGTTTTTCAATTCAACCCATGTGGCCTCGTTTGATGATTCCTCCAACATATCACCCCTCCTCACAGCTGTAATAGATTCTTTAATCAATACCGCGAACCCCCCTCCCTTTTTACCTCCATCTCTATCCCGTCTGAAAATCATGTAACCAGGAATGTTGAGCTGCCATACCTGCCTCTCTTTTAGCCATGTCTCTGTAATAGCTATAATATCATAGTCCCAAGTATCTACCTGTGCCCTTAGCTCCTCTGCCTTGTTCGCTATAATCCTTGCATTGAAGTATACACCATTTAGTGCAGGCAAACTTCCTTGTTCACTGCTATCGAGGCCTTGATTCCTCTGTCCTCCCAATTTACATTCTACGTTTTTGTTTTCCAATTCCAGTTTTTCTTCCCTCCCTACTGAATCTATTGTTAGGTTCCCATCCCCCTGCCAAGCTAGGTTAAACCCTCCCCAACAGCACTAGCAAACCCTCCCGCGAGGATATTGGTCCCGTTCCCGTTGACGTGCAACCCGTCTGGACTGTAGAGGTGCCACCACCCCCAGAAACGGTTCCAATTCCTCAGGAATCTAAAGTGGTACCTCCTACACCATCTCTCCAGCCACGCATTCATCTGCTCTGTCTACCTATTTCTGTACTCACTAGCACGTGGCACTGGTAGTAATCAGGAAATTACTACCTTTGATGTCCTGCTTTTTAACCTCTTCCCTAGTTCCCTAAACTCTGTCTGCAGGACCTCATCCCTCTTCCTAACTTTGTCGTTTGTACCGATATGGACCACGACCTCTGGCTGTTCACCCTCCCCCCTCAGAATGCTGCACGCGATAGGTACAGAGTAAATCTCTCTTAAATTTGGTTCATCAACACAACCAACTCAGATGCAGCATGTGTTCAATACAGCTCCCTTGACACTATGCAAAGATGCACAACCAGCTCAGGTACAGCATGGTGTGAATATAGACTAACGATCCCACTGCATGTAAGTGTCAAACTCTCGCAGGTGAGGTACGGGAAAGATTTAACTCCGAGTTAAGATCCGCTCAACTTGCCGCATCAAAGGCCGAGCCTGACGGCAGATGTTGAACAGCTCCCAGTATCTGGTTAGACTCTCACCTCGGCAAAATCCTGGACTGCTGGGATTCTCAGTAAAGTTCCTCACCTTTCCAATCATTGCTCAAGCTTCCCGTTTTATCCCGTCTCTGACATGGGGATCTGGTTCCCACCAGAACTGCTCTGTGAAGCCAGCGACATTTCTCCAGTCCCAGTGAGTCAGGCGATGATTCGATTCTCTCTCTCCACCTTCCTGAGATATTGCTCACTCCCAGAGACTGTCAAGAGAAAAATGATTCATATTAATTCCAGCATCTGTACTTGGAATACAGTGGGACGTTTTTTGCGACTGGTATTGTATCTAGTTTCATTATATTTGTAATTAATGAGTGTGTTTGAATTATTTACTTTAATATTAAATTGATCCTTTCGGCCCTTTGCCCTGTTTATTGCGACTGAACTCCTCCCAGTGTCAGCTGTCACTCCAGCTCCTCCCACACTGACATAACCAGGGGCGGAAACCTGTCTCCAGGTGACATCACAAAGGAGCCAGAAGCCAATCAAACAGCAGCCTGGAACAATGTCACAAAGCGGCCAAGCCCCTCCCACTCCCGGGGCAGGTACATACGAACATACGAAATAGGAGCAGGAGTCGCCCCCTCGGCCGCTCGAGCCTGCTCCACCATTCAAAAAGATCATGGCTGATCTGATTACTGCACATTCCCGCCTACCCCAGATAACCTTTCACACCCTTGTTTATCAAGAATCTATCTACATCCGCCTTAAAATATTCAAAGACTCTGCTTCCACTGTCCTCTGAGAAAGAGACTTCCAAAGACTCACGACCCTCTGTGAGAAAAAAAATTCCCCTCATTTCTGTCTAAAATGGGCGTCCCCTTACTCTTAAACAGTGAGCCCTAGTTGTAGATTCTCGCACAAGAGGAAACATCCTCTCCACATCCAACCTGTCCAGACCCCTCAGGATCTTATATGTTTCAATCAAGTCACCTCTTACTCTTCTAAACTCCAGCGGATACAAGCCTAGCCTGTCCAACCTTTCCTCATAAGACAACCCGCCCATTCCAGTAATTGGTCTAGTAAACCGTCTCTGAACTGCTTCCAACGAATTTACATCCTTCCTTAAATAAGGAGACCAATACTGTACACAGTACTCCAGATGTGGTCTCACCAATGCCCTGTACAACTGAAGCATAAACTCCCTACTGTTGTATTCAATTCCCCTCGCAATAAAAGATAACATGCTATTAGCTGTCCTAATTATTTGCTGTACCTGCATACTAACCTTTTGCTATTCATGCACTAGGACACACAGACCCCTCTGCATCTCAATGCTCCGAAATCTTTCTCCATTTAGATAATATGCTTCTTTTTTATTCTTCCTGCCAAAATGCACAATTTCACATTTTCCCACATTATACTCCATTTGCCAGATCTTTGCCCACTCACTTAACCTCTCTGTATCTCTTTGTAACCTCCTTATGTCCTCTTCACAATTTACTTTCCTAACTATCTTTGTGTCATCAGCAAATTTAGCAACCATATCTTCGTTCCCTTCATCCAAGTCATTTATATAAATTGTAAAAAGTTGAGGCCCCAGCATTATCCCTGTGGCACACTACCCGCGACATCTTACCAACCAGAAAATGACCCATTTATGCCTACTTTCTGTTTCCTGTTAGCTGACCAATCTTCTATCCATGCTAATGTTAACCCATCACCATGAGCCTTTATTTTCCGCAATAACCTTTGATGTGGTACCATATCAAATGCCTTCTGGAAATCTAAGTACAGTACATCCACCGGTTCCCCTTTATCCACAGCACATGTTACTTCCTCAAAGAACTCCAATAAATTGGTTAAACATGATTTCCCTTTGACACAACCATGTTGACTCTGCCTGATTAACTTGAACTTTTCCAAGTGCCCTGCTATAACGTCTTTAATAATAGTTTCTAGCATCTTCCCCAAGACAGGTGTTAATCTAACAGGCCTGTAGTTTCCTGCTTTCTGTCTCCCGCCCTTTTTGAATAAAGGAGTTACAATCGCTATTTTCCAATCTAATGGAACCTTCCCCGAATCTAGGGAATTTTGGAAAATTAAAACCAACGCATCAACTATTTCACTAGCAACTTCTTTTAAGACCCTAGGATGAAGTCCATCAGGACCCGGGGACTTGTCAGCCCGCAGCTCCAACAATTTCCTCAGCACTACTTCCCTGGTGATTGTAATTTTCTTGAGTTCCTCCCTTCCTTCCATTTCCTGATTTACAGCTAGTTCTGGCATGTTACTTGTATCCTCTATAGTGAAGACCGATGCAAAATACCTGTTCAATTCTACTGCCATCTCCTTTTTTTTCCATTATTAATTCCCCAGACTCACTTTCTGTAGGACCAACACTCACTTTGTTAAATCTTTTCTTTTTTAAATATCTATAGAAACTCTTACTATCTGTTTTTATATTTCTAGCTAGCTTTCTCTCGTACTCTTTCCCTCCTTATTAATTTTTTCGTCATTCTTTGCTGTTTTTTATATTCTCTCGAATCTTCTGACCTGCCACCCACCTTTGCGCAATTATCTGCTTCTTCTTTAAGTTTGACACCATCTTTAACTTTTTTAGTTAATCACGGATGGTGGGTCCTCCCCTTGCAATTTTTCTTTCTCGTTGGAATGTATCTATTCTGTGTATTCTGAAAAATCCCATGAAATGTCTGCCACTGCAACTCTATTGACCTATCCCTTAACCTAATTTGCCGGTTCACTTTAGCTAGCTCTGCTTTCATGCCCTCATAATTGCCCTTATTTAAGTTTAAAAACCTAGTCTGGACCCACTCTTCTCTCCCTCAAACTGAATGTAAAATTCAATCATATTATGATCGCTGCTACCTAAGGGTGCCTTCACTATGTGGTTATTAATTAATCCTATCTTGTTGCACAATACCAGGTCGATTATAGCCTGTTCTCTGGTTTGCTCCAGAACGTGCTGTTCTATGAAACTATCCCGAAAACATTCTATGAACTCCTCATCTAGGCTACCTTTGCCCATCTGATTTTTCAAGTCTATATATAGATTAAAATCCTCCATGATTATTGCCGTACCTTACTGACAAGCTCCCACTATTTCTTCCTTTATACTCCATCCTACCGTGTGGTTACTGTTAGGGGGCCTGTACACCACATCCACAAGTGATTTCTTGCCTTTATCATTTCTCATCTCTACCCAAACCGCTTCTAGATCCTAGTTTCCTGAACTTAAGTCATCCCTCTCTATTGCGCAAATACCATCATTCATTAACAGATCCACCCCGCCACCTTTTTCTAGATTCCTCTCCATCCTAAATGTCATGTACTCTTCAATATTCAGGTCGCAATCTATATCAACCTGTAGCCATGTCTCTGTAATGGCTATCAGATCGTACTTATTTATTTATATTTCTGCTATCAGTTCATCTGCTTTGTTTCGATTGCTACGTGCATTCAGATGCAGAGCCTTTCGTTTTGTCCTTTTATTACGTTTGTACCCTCTAGCCTTATCTGTTGATTTACTCTTAGATTTGTGCTCTCTATCCCTTCCTGTCACGGTCTGTTTATTATTTCCCATATTAATACCTTTCTCTCTCGCTTTGTTTCTACTCTTTGATTTACCACATCTTCCCAAATTTGATCCCTTACTCCACTATTTAATTTAAAGCCCTCTCTACCGCCGTAGTTATATGACTCGCCAGAACACTGATCCCAGCACGGTTCAGGTGAAGACCGTCATAAACGGCACAGATCCCACTTTCCCCAGTACTGGTGCCAGTGCCCCAGGAATCGAAACCCATTTCTCACATACCAGTCGTTGAGCCACGCATGCATCTCTAATTTAATGGAACAGGGTAGAGGGATCTTTACTCTGTATCTAACCCGTGCTGTACCTGCCCTGGGAGTGTTTGATGGAACAGGATAGAGGGATCTTTACTCTGTATCTAACCGTGCTGTACCTGAAATGGGTGTGTTTAATGGGAAAGAATAGAGGGAGCTTTGCTCTGAATCTAACCCATGCAGTTCCTGCCCTAGGAATGTTTAATGGGTCTTTGTAGAGGGGGCTTTACTCTTTAGATAAACTGTGTTATGCCTGCCCTGGCAGTTTTAAATGGGACAGTGTGGAGGGAGATTTACTCTGTACCTAACTTGTGCACCTACCTGCCCTGCGAGTGTTTGATGGGACGGCGTAGAGGGAGCTTTACTCTGTATCTAAACCGTGCTGTGCCTGCACTGGGTGTTTTGATGGGATAGTGTAGAGAGAGCTTTACTCTGCATCTAAATCGTGCTGTACCTGCCCTGGGAGTGTTTGATGGGACAGTGTAGAGGGAGCTTTACTCCGTATCTAAACCGTGCTGTATATGCCCTGCGAGTGTTTGATGGGAAGGCATAGAGGGAGCTTTACTCTGTATCTAACCCGAGCTGTACCTGCCCTGGGAGTGTTTGATGGGACAGTGTCGAGGGAAGTTTACTCTGTACCTAACCCGTGCTGTGCACTATCTACCAATCGAGTGTTTGAAGGGACAGTGTAGAGTGTGCTTCACTGTAGATCTAACTAGTGCTGTACCTGCCTTGGGAGTGTTTGTTGGGACAGTGTAGAGGGAGCTTTACTCTGTATCTAACCATGCTGTACCTGCCCTGGGAGTGTTTGATGGGACAGTGTAGAGGGAGCTTTACTCTGTATCGAACCGTGCTGTACCTGCCCTGGGAGTGTTTGATGGGACAGAGCAGAGGGAGCTAAACTCTGTATCTAAACCGTGCTGTACCTGCCCTGGGAGTGTTTGAAGGGACAGTGTAGAGTGTGCTTCACTGTAGATCTAACTAGTGCTGTACCTGCCTTGGGAGTGTTTGTTGGGACAGTGTAGAGGAAGCTTTACTCTGTATCGTAATCGGTCTCTATCTGCCCTGAGAGATTTTGATGGGACAGTGTAAAAGGAGCTTTATTCTGTATCTAACCCGTGCTGTACCTGCCCTGGGAGTGTTTGATGGGACAGTGTAGAGTGTGCTTCACTGTAGATCTAACTAGTGCTGTACCTGCCTTGGGAGTGTTTGTTGGGACAGTGTAGAGGAAGCTTTACTCTGTATCGTAATCGGTCTCTATCTGCCCTGAGAGATTTTGATGGGACAGTGTAAAAGGAGCTAAACTCTGTATCTAACCCGTGCTGACCTGCCCTGGGAGTGTTTGATGGGACAGTGTAGAGGGAGCTTTACTCTGTACCTAACCGTGCTGTACCTGCCCTGCGAGTGATTGATGCGACAGTGTCGAGGGAGCTTTATTCTGCATGTATCCCGTGTTGTCCCTGGCCTGGGAGTGTTGGATGGGACAGTGTGGAGGGAGATTAACTCTGTATCTAACCCGTGCTGGACCTGCCCTGCGAGTGTGTGATGCGACAGTGTCGAGGGAGCTTCACTCTGCTTGTATCCTGTGGTGTCCTTCGCCTGGGAGTGGTTGATGGGACAGTGTAGAGTGAGCATTACTCCGTATCTAAACCGTGCTGTATATGCCCTGCGAGTGTTTGATGGGACAGTGCAGAGGGAGCTTTACTCTGTATCTAACCCGTGCTGTACCTGCCCTGGGAGTGTCGATGGGACAGTGTAGAGGATGCTTCAAGGTATATCTAACTGGTGCTGTACCTGCCTTGGAAGTGTTTGTTGGGATAGTGTAGAGAAGGGTTTACTCTGTATCTAAACCGGCCTCTACCTGCCCTGGGAGTGTTTGATGAGACAGAGCAGAGGGAGTTGTACTCTGCATGTATCCTGTGCGGTACCTCTCCTGGGAGAGTTTGGTGGGACAGTGTAGAGGGATTATTACTCGGTATTTAACCCGGGCTGTACCTGCCCTGCGAGTGTTTCATGGATCTCTGTAGAAGGAGCTTTACTTTGTATCATAACTGTGCTATACCTGACCTGGCAGTGTTTCATGGGTTAATTTAGAGGGAGCTTTACTCAGTATTTAATCCGGGCTGTACCTGCCCTGGGAGTGTTTGATGGGTCTTTGTAGAGGGAGCTTTACTCTGTATCTAACGCGTGATCTACCTGCCCTGGGAGTGTTTGATGGGACAGTTTAGAGGGAGCTTTACACTGTATCTAACCCGTGCTGTACCTGCGCTTTGGAGTGTTTGTTGGGACAGTTTAGAGGGAGCTTTACTCTGAACTTATCTGTGCTGTACCTGCCCTGGGACTGTTTGATGGGTCAGTGTAGAGGGAGCTTTACTCTGTATCTAACCCATGCTGTACCTGCCCTGGGAATGTTTGATGGGACAGTGTAGAGGGAGCTTTACTCTGTATCTAACCCATGCTGTACCTGCCCTGGGAATGTTTGATGCGACATTGTAGAGGGAGCTTTACTTTATATCTTACCTGTGCTGTACGTGCCCTGCGAGTGTTTGATGGAAGAGTTTAGAGGCAGCTTTGTTCTGTATCTACGCCGTGCTGTCCCTGGGAATGTTTCATGCGTCTTTGTAGAGGGGGCTTTAGTCTGTAGATAAACTGCGTTATGCCAGCCCTGGCAGTTTTTGATGGGACAGTGTAGAGTGAGCTTTATTCTGTATGTAACCCGTGCTGTACCTGCCCTAGATGTGTTTGATGTGAGTGTCGAGGCAGCTTTACTCTGCCTGTATCTAACCCGTGCTGTACCTGCCCTGGGAATGTTTGATGGGACAGTGTAGACGGAGCTTTTCTCTGGATTTAACCCTGGCTGTACCTGCCATGGGTGTTTTTGATGCGACAGTGTCGAGGGAGCTTTCCTCTGCCTGTATCCTGTGCTGTACCTGCTGGGAGTGTTTGTTGGGTCTTTGTAGTGGGAGCTTCATTCTGTAGCTAAACTATGATATACCTGCCCTGGGAGTGTTTGATGGGACAGTGTAGAGGGAGATTTACTCTGTATCTAAGCCGTGCTGTACCTGCCCTGGCATATTTAGATGGTCATGATGCGGAGATGCCGGTGTTGGACTGGGGTGGACAAAATTGAGAGGTCGCACAACACCAGGTTATAGTCCAACAGTTTTATTTGAAATCACAAGCTTTCGGAGCTATCGATTGCTCCTTCCTCAGGTGAAGTAAATTAGATACAGAATCGCCAAAGCATATATAGATAGAAAACAAAGCATGTGTACCTTACAATTGCAGACCACTAAATTAAATCATCCTGACTATCTGCCGAGGTGTGATAAAGTTAATTAAGTCAGCCAGGAAGGTACCACATCAAAGACATAGCAAGATACAACTGAGACATTGAGGTGGGACAGTGTAGAGGGAGATTTACTCTGTATCTAAACCGTGCTATACCAGCCCTGGGAGTGTTTGATGGGACAGTGTAGAGGGAGATTTACTCTGTATCTAAACCGTGCTATACCAGCCCTGGGAGTGTTTGATGGGACAGTGTAGAGGGAGCTTCAATTTGTATCTAACCTGTGCTGTACCTGCACTGTCAGTGTTTGATGGGACAGTGTAGAGGCAGATTTATCTGTATCTAACTTTGCTGTACCTGATCTGGGAGTGTTTGCTGTGATAGTTTACAGGGAGCTTTACTCGGTATCTAACTCAGGGTGTACCTGTCTGGGAAAATTTTATTTGGACAGTTCAGAGAAAGCTTTACTCTGTATCTAACCTTTTGCTGTTCCTGAGCTGGGAGAGTTTGATGGGTCTTTGGAGATGGAGCTTTAATCTGCAGCTAAACTATGATATACCTACCCTGGCAGTTTAATTTGGGAAAGTGTAGAGGGAGTTTTAATCTGTATCAAACCGGTGCTGTACATGGTCTGGGAGTGTTTGATGGGTCAGTGTAGAGGCAGCTTTACTCTGTGTCTTACCTGCGCTGTACCTGACTTGGGAGTGTTTGATGGGACAGTATAGAGGGAGCTTTGTTCTGTATCTACGCCGTGCTGTCTCTGCCCTGGGAGTGTTTGATGGGACAGTGTAAATGGACCTTTACTCTGTATCTAACCTGTGCTGCACCTGCCCTTTCAGTGTTTGATGGGACAGTCTAGAGGCAGCTTTACTCTGTATCTAACTTTGCTGTGCCTGATCTGGGAGTGTTTGATTGGACAGTGTAGAGGGAGCTTTACTCTGTATCTAACTTTGCTGTGCCTGATCTGGGAGTGTTTGATGTGATAGTATACATGGAGCTTTACCCGGTATCTAACCCAGGCTGTACTTGCCTGGGAATATTTGATGGAACAGTGCAGAGAAAGCTTTACTCTGTATCTAACCCTGTGCTGTTCCTGATCTGGGAGCGTTTGATTGGTCTTTGTAGATGGAGCTTTAATCTGCAGCTAAACTATGATATACCTACCCTGGCAGTTTAATTTGGGAAAGCGTAGAGGGAGTTTTAATCTATATCAAACCGGTGCTGTACAAGGTCTGGGAGTGTTTGATGGGACAGTGTAGAGGGAGCTTTACTCTGTATCAAACCGGTGCTGTACATGATCTGGGAGTGTTTGATGGGACAGTGTAGAGGGAGCATTACTCTGTATCAAACCGGTGCTGTACAAGGTCTGGGAGTGTTTGATGGGACAGTGTAGAGGGAGCTTTACTCTGTATCAAACCGGTGCTGTACATGATCTGGGAGTGTTTGATGGGACAGTGCAGACGGAGCTTTACTCTGCATCTAACCCGTGCTATACCTGGCCTGGGAGTGTTTGATGCGACAGTGCAGACGGAGCTTTACTCAGTATCTAGACCGTGCTGTACCTGCCTTGGGAGTGTTTGATGGGACAGTGTAAAGGGAGATTTATTCTGTATCTAACCCGTGCTTTACCTGCCCTGGCAGTTTTAGATGGGGCAGTATAGAGGGAGCTTTACTCTGTTTCTAAACAGTGGACTACCTGCCCTGACAGTTTTATTTGGGAATGTGTAGAGCGAGCTTTACTCTGTATTAAACCCGTGTTGTACATGGACTGGGAGTGTTTGATGGGTCAGTGTAGAGTGAGATTTACTCTGTATCCATCCTGTGCTGTACATGGCCTGGGAGTGTTTGATGGGACAGCGCAGAGGGTGCTTTACTCTGTATCTAAACCACGCTGTAGATGCCCTGGGGGTGTTTTTTGGGGCAGTGTAGAGGGAGCTTTACTCTGTATCTAACCCGGGCTGTACATGCCCTGGGAGTGTTTGATGGGTCTTTTTAGTGAGATCTTCACTCTGTAGCTAAACTATGATACACCTGCTCTGGCAGTTTTAGCTGGGACAGTCTAGAGGGTGCTGTATTCTGTATCTAACCAGTGGACTACCTGCCCTGCGAATGATTGATGGGACAGTGTACAGGGAGGTTTACTCTGTGTTTTACCCGTGCGGCACATGCCATTGGAGTGTTTGATGCGACAGTGTAAAGAAAGCTTTACTCTGTATCTAACCTGTGCAGTACCTGCCCTTGGAGTGTTTGTTGCGACAGTTTAGAGGCGGCTTTACTCTGTATTTTACCTGTTCTGTACCTGACCTGGGAGTTTTTGATTCCATACTGTAGCAGGATCTTTACTCTATCTAACACGTGCTGTATCTGCCCTGGGAATTTTTGATGCGACAGTGTAGAGGGAGCTTTACTCTGTATGCAACCTGTCCTGCAGCTACCCTGGGAGTGTTTGATGGCACAGTGTAGAAGCAGCTTTACTCTGTGTCTTACCTGTGCTGTACATGGCCTGGGAGTGTTTGATGGGACAGTCTAGAGGGAGCTTTACTCTGTATTTAATCCGTGCTCTACCTGCCCTGCGAGTGTTTGATGCGACAGTACAGACGGAGCTTTACTCTGTATCTAGACCGTGCTGTACCTGCCTTGGGAGTGTTTGATGCGACAGTGTAGAGGGAGCTTTACTTTGCATCTAATCCGTGCTATACCTGCCCTGCGTTTGTTTGATGGGACAGTGTAAAGGGAGCTTTATTCTGTATCTAACACGTGCTGTACCTGCCCTGGCAGTTTTAGATGGGACAGCATAGAGGGAGCTTTACTCTGTATCTAACCAGTGGACTACCTGCCCTGGCAGTTTTATTTGGGAATGTGTAGAGGGAGCTTTACTCTGTATCTAACCCGTGATGTACATGGACTGGGAGTGTTTGATGGGACAGCGTAGAGGGAGCTTTACTCTGTATCTAAACCGGTCTGTCGATGCCCTGGGAGTGTTTGATGGGACTTTTTAGTGAGATCTTCACTCTGTAGCTAAACTATGATATACCTGCCCTGGCAGTTTTAGCTGGGACAGTCTAGAGTGTGCTTTATTCTGTATCTAACCAGTGGACTACCTGCCCTGCGAATGCTTGATGGGACAGTGTACAGGGAGGTTTACTCTGAATCTAACCCGTGCGGTACATGCCATTGGAGTGTTTGATGCGACAGTGTAAAGAGAGCTTTACTCTGCATCTAACCTGAGCAGTACCTGCCCTTGGAGTGTTTGATGGGGCAGTGTAGAGGGAGCTTTACTCTGTGTCTTACCTGTGCTGTACCTGACTTGGGAGTGTTTGATGGGACAGTGTAGAGGGAGCTTTACTCTGTGTCTTACCTGTGCTGTACCTGACTTGGGAGTGTTTGATGAGACAGTGTAGAGGGAGCTTTGTTCTGTATCTACGCCGTGCTGTCCCTGCCCTGGGAATGTTTGATGCGTCTTTGTAGAAGAGGCTTTACTCTGTAGATAAACTGTGTTATGCCAGCCCTGGTAGTTTTTGATGGGAAAGTGGAGAGGTAGCTTTACTCTGTATCTAACCGGTGCTGTACCTGCTGGGAGTTTTTGATGGGTCCTTGTAGTGGGAGCTTCGCTCTGTAGCTAAACTATGATATACCTGCTCTGGCATATTTAGATGGGACATTGTGCAGGGAGATTTACTCTGTATCTAACCCGTGCTGTACCTGCCCTGGGAATGTTTCATGGGACAGTGTAGACGAAGCTTTTCTCGGTATTTAACCGGTGCTGTACCTGCCCTGGGAGTTTTTCATGGATCTTCGTTGAAGGTGCTTTACTCTGTAGCTAAACTGTGCTTTACCTGACCTGGCAGTGTTTGATGGGACAGTGTAGAGGGAGCTTTACTCTATATCTAACCCGGGCTGTACCTGCCCTGGGAGTGTTTGATGGGACAGTGTAGAGGGAGCTTTACTCTGTATCTAACCTGTGCTGTACATGCCCTGGGAGTGTTTTTTGGGGCGATGTAGATGGAGCTTTACTTGGCAGTTAAACTGTGATATACCTGCCTTGGCAGTTTTTATTGGGACAGTGTAGAGTGATCTTGTCTCTGTATCTAAACCGTGCTGTACCTGCCCTGGGAGTGTTTGATGGGACAGTGTAGAGTCAGCTTTACTCTGTATCTAACTTTGCTGTACCTGATTTGGGAGTGTTTGATGTGATAGTATACATGAAGCTTTACTCGGTATCTAACCCGGGCTGTACTTGCCTGGGAATATTTGATGGGACAGTGCAGAGAAAGCTTTACTCTGTATATAACCCTGTGCTGTTCCTGACCTGGGAGCGTTTGATGGGTCTTTGGAGATGGAGCTTTAATCTGTAGCTAAACTATTATATACCTACCCTGGCAGTTTTATTTGGGAAAGTGTAGAGGGAGTTTTAATCTGTATCTAACCCGTGCTGTACCTGCCCTGGGAGTGTTTGATGGGACAGTGTAGAGGGAGCTTTACTCTGTATCTAACCCGTGCTGTACCTGCCCTGGGAGTGTTTGATGGGACAGTGTAGAGGGAGCTTTACTCTGTATCTAACCCGTGCTGTACCTGCCCTCGGAGTGTTTGATGGGACAGTGTAGAGGGAGCTTTACTCTGTATCTAACCCGTGCTGTACCTGCTGGGAGTTTTTGATGGGTCCTTGTAGTGGGAGCTTCACTCTGTAGCTAAACTATGATATACCTGCTCTGGCATATTTAGATGGGACATTGTGGAGGGAGATTTACTCTGTATCTAACCCGTGCTGTACCTGCCCTGGGAGTGTTTGATGGGACAGTGTAGAGGGAGCTTTACTCTGTATCCATCCTGTGTTGTACATCTTTATACCATGGTTATAATTTCCAGTGGAAGCAGAGTCGATCTCTCATTTTCCACTATCAGAATGAATTGAGACCATTTGGAATAAACAGGCCCAGCACTTTTCAAAGTGACTCGTGAACCTGCATCATGTTGGTTCGCCTGTTAATAAGTATTGTTATTTTTAGTCAGTGTGGAAAAGGGCTCTTTATACAATAAATGCCAGAACGAATTTTAATGGCAACTGTGGTGAACACAATTCTTTTTATTTGTGCGGCAATGTTCCCTCTAATAATGTTTGTGCGCGGTCCCTTTAAATTTGCTGTATCTCTTCCAGCGGCAGGAGCTGGTGAGCGGCCTGCACGTGACCTCGCCATTGGTCGGCGGCCGCCCACCTTGAGGTAACATTAGTGTGGGGCCCTCGACAGCTCAACAAAACTTGTTAACCAGCCCTCCAGCCCAAGTAATTGCCCACCCCTGCTCTACACTCTCCCATCAAAGACTCCCAGGGCAGGTACAGCACGGGTTAGATACAGTGTAAAGCTCCCTCTACACTGTCCCATCAAAGACTCCCAGGGCAGGTATAGCATGGGTTAGATAGTGTAAAGCTCCCTCTACACAGTCCCAAAATTGTTGGACTATAACCTGGTGTTGTGCGACCTCTCACTTTTGTCCATCAAAGACTCCCAGGGGTCGATATAGCACGAGTTCGATACAGTGTAAAACTCCCTCTGCACTGCCACATCAAACGATCTGTGGGTCTGAAACAATGGATGTCTATTTACAATCTGCTTGAAGAAACCCGTTAAAGTGAGATATCCTGAACCCCGAACGATCAGAGTGCTGACACTCTGGGACACCTGTCTTATCTCAGTACCTTGCTGAATGTGTTATTAAGCACTTTGAGATTCCCTACACTGGTTTCCTCTTCCCATTTATGCAATTCCCACCTCTTCTCCCAGCCTCATTCCACCCCCGAACACCTTGTCCTCGGCCACACAGATCCCAAAGAGAAACAAGACACTGATGTGAAGCTGTGATCAATGCAGTAAGTTTTATTTCTGAGTACAGCCCATTATTCTGACAGCAGTAACACAGGGTCAGGGGTTACCGGACCTAAACAATCAAACAGAGCCTGTTTCCCGTGAACGAAGGTTTCATTCAGTGAGCTCAGAACCCCCACTGTAGCGGTGTGCAACAATTCTGACATTGTAGCAGCGTACAAATGTGACCATCATCTCGTGGCTATTACATTTGCCCACATGACATGTAAATTGATACTTAATGAATGACCACACCGCTCCCCCTCCCCCAATCTTTGTCCTGAAGGGCTTTCCTCAGATTGGAGCCCACCACCCCCGATATCCCAGACCAGAGAGGAAAGATCAGACATTGATATAGAACCATTTCCGGCACCAGAAGGGCCCAAAGAGTTTCACAGACCGTGGATTGTTTCTGAAGTGCCGACACTGTTATGTCGGAAACGCGGCAGCCAATTTGCTCACAGCAAAGTCCCACAAACAGCAAATGAGATTCAACAGGATGGGGAGTCTCTGCTCATGTTTGTTGAGAGAGTGATGTTGGTCCAAGACACCGGGCGAACTCCCAGCTCTTCAAATAATGCCGCCAGATGTTTCCTGCCCCATGGACAGGGAGACAGGGTCTCTGTTTAACGTTTCATCCACAACATGACGCCTCCAACAGTGCAGCACTCCCCCAGTGCTGGGCTGTATGTACTGGACCGGGGCATCAACCCACAACTTGTTCACTCAACTCCCACCTGAGCCAAACTGACACCCAGCTACTGACAACTGATCATTTCACCACTTGCCTGCTCTATTTAGTCCTGGTTCTCACAACACGATCTCTATGAAGACTGCAGAATTATTCCAATTAAATAAACCTGTTGTTTTGAAACCCTTTCGATCCCATCCACTGCCCTCATGTTATGAAAAGCTGACTCATGTCTGGGGACCGGTTCCACACACACCTCCAGTATCACTCCCAATTCACCATTCTTCATCTGTGAGACTGGACAGTGAGTGTGGGGGAAAGGGACTGAAGGAGCTCCCGCTCCTGTCCTCACAGAGTCCGCACTCTCACACTTTGCAGTGGGTTGGTGACCGGGAGCAGCAACTGGGAGTTTCCCCTCTCTAGTCCCTGGGTACTGAGGCCAGTTACAGAGTCTCCCAACCGGGTCAATGCTCCAGCTGAGATCCACCCACTCGGCACCGGCCAGTAATTAGTGTTCTTATTGTTGGCCTGTTTGGATAAACAAACACCCACCATTCCCTCGACCCTCTGAGGTAACCGCTGAACAAGCAGGGGATTTACCCGTGGAACTTGTTCAGATTAAATTCTTCAGACTTTCTTACAATCTCAAAATCACCTTTACTCAACCAATCAAACCATGACGTTCAAACAGATAATACAATAGTTTAACAAATAAAACTGTCTGAACACTGGCTGTGGAGAGATCGGAGAAATTTACCTCTGGGATCCTTCAAAGCAAGGCTGGGCTGAGTCAGCACCAGGACTCCAACAATCAAGAGCAGAACTTTCATCATCATCTGCGCAGTTTTTCCAGAGTCAGGTTCAGGTGACTTGAGTGGAAATGTTCTGAATCTGGACTCGAGTTTGCTGCATTTATAATCACACACACGGGGAGTGGCTCTGCTCTCTGAAGATATCCTGGGAAAAGGCGTTTCCTTTCTGTGTGGCGTGGATCAGTTGGCAGCTGGACCCAGTTGGCAGTTCTCTATCTTTCAGAAGACGAGGTTGTGTGTTTGGGCCAAACTCCAGGTCTTAACTCATGAGCTCAGCTGACAGAATGAGCCAGGTACAGAAACAGGACATTTAACCCATTAAAACCTCTCAGTATTAAAATCATGGAATCATAGATGTTTACGGCACAGATGGTGGCCATTCGGCCCATTGTGTCCACGCTGGCCAAAAAAGAGCCATTCAGCCTAATCCCACTTTCCAGCTCTTGGTCCGTAGTCCTGTAGCTTACAGCACTTCAAGTGCATATCCAAGTACTTCTTAAATGTTTTGAGGGTTTCTGCCTCGACCACCCTTTCAGGCAGTGAGTTCCAGACCTCCAACACCCTCTGGGTGAAAAAAGTTCTCAACTCCCCTCTAACCCTTCTACCAATTACTTTAAATCTATGCCCCTGGTTATCGACCCCTCTGCCAGGGGATACAGGGCCTTCCTATCCACTTTATCTAGGCACCTCATAATTTTGTACACCTCAATCAAGTCTCCCCTCAGCCTGTCCAACCTTTCCTCATAGCTAAAATTCTCCAGTCCAGACAACATCCTCGTAAATCTCCTCTGTACCCTCTCTAGTTCAATCACATCTTTCCTGTAATGTGGTGATCAGAACTGTGCACAGTGCTCTAACTGTGGCCTAACTAGTGTTTTATACAGTTCAAGCACAACCTCCCTGCTCTTATATTCTATGCCTCGGCTAATAAAGGAAAGTATCCTGTATGCCTTCTTAACCACCTTATCTACCCGGTCTGCTACCTTCAGGGATCTGTGGATATGCTCTCCAAGGTCCCTCTGTTCCTGTACACTTCAGTGTCCTACCATTTACTGTGTATTCCCTTGCCTTGTTAGCCTTCCCCAAATGCATTACCTCACACTTCTCCAGACTGACTTCCATTTGCCACTTTCCTGCCCACCTGACCAGTTCATTGATATCTTCCTGCAGTTTACAGCTTTCTCCCTCACTATCAACCACACGGCCAATGTTTGTATCATCTGCAAACTTCTTAATCATGCCCCCTACATTGAAGTCTGGATCATTGATATTTACCACAAAAAGCAAGGGACCAAGTACTGAGCCCTGGGGAACCCCACTGGAAACAGCCTTCCAGTCACAAAAACTCCGTCGACCATTACCCTCTCTTTCCTGCCAGAGCCAATTTTGGATCTAACTGACCACTTTCCCTTGGATCCCATGGGCTTTTACTTTTCTGACCGCTCTGCCATGTGGGACATTGTCAAAATCGTTGCTAAAAGCCAAATCTCCATATTTCTGCTGCAATGGACGTCTATTTCCAATCTGCCTGAAGAAACCCATTCAAATGAGATATCTTGAAACTGAACGATCAGAGTGCTGACACTCTGGGACACCTGTCTTATCTCAGTACCTTACTGAATGTGTTATTAGGAACTTGCAGAGATTCCCTGCAGCGGTTTCCTCTTCCCATTTCCTGCGATTCCCAAATCTTCTCCCAGCCTCATTCCACCCCCGAACACCGTGCCCTCGGACACACTGATCCTAAAGAGAAACAAGACACGGATGTGAAGCTGTGATCAATGCAGTAAGTTTTATTTCTGAGTACAGCCCATTATTCTGACAGCAGTAACACAGGGTCAGGGGTTACAGGGACCTAAACAATCAAACAGAGCCTGCTTCCCGTGAACGAAGGTTCATTCAGTGAGAACGTGGAGAGCTCGATCTGGTGGGAATCTGTCACTGGATCTTTCACTGTCGGTCTGCAACATCCAAACCCACCGGGGAAGGATAGTGGGACAGACAGATATATAGGGTGAGTTGGAGCAGTCGCCGGGACTGGTGAACTATTCCAAATAGAGATTCAGTTGCTGAGGGTTTACAGGAGTTGTTTGCTGCTGTTAAATACAGGAATCAAATGAATCAGAATGCACCAATTTAAACAGAAAATTCAGCACTTTCTGGGGAGATGAATGGCCCAGACACATTGGTTCTGAACAGTATTTAGAAAGGAACGGAACAAGGTGAAGGGAAAACAGATACACTCACACACAGGAACACACGCAGAGACATTAAACACAGACACACATACATACACATACAAAAATGCAGAGAGACACACACAGAAACACAGACACTCATAGTCGCACACATATAGTCACATAAATGCACACAGACGTATAAACAGCCACACAGATCAACTGACAGACAGGCACACACTCGCAGACATATACACGTGTCTTTAAATGGTCAGAAGTTAGGAACTGTAGATGAGCAGTGAGATTTAGGTGTCCAACAACAGGAATCAATAAAAGCTAGTGGATAGGTATAAAAGCTCATTTAAAATGCTACTGGGGAAATGTTAGCCTTTATCTCGAGGGCTGGAATACAAAGGGGATGAAGAGATGCTTCAGCTGTACAGAGCTCTGGTTAGACCCCACCTGGAGAACTGCATTCAGTTCTGGGCACCGCATCTCAGGAAGGATACACTGGCCTTGGAGTGGGTGCAGCACATTCACCAGAATGACACCGGAGCTAAAAGGGCTCAATTATGAGGACAGGTTGCAGAGACTAGATAAGTATTCCCTTATATGTAAAGGATTAACTGGTGATATAATTGAGGTGTTTAAGATCAAAGAATCATAGAATCACAAGGAGGCCATTCAGTCCATCAAATCTGTGCCAGCTCTTTCGAAGAGCAATCCAACTTTTAGTGGACTTTAGCAAGGCTTTTGATAAGGTTCCACCTGGCAGACTGGTCACGAAGTTAAAAGCCCATGGGATCCAGGGCAAAGTGTCAAGTTGGATTCAAAACTGGCTCAGAGGCAGGAAGCAGAGGGTAATGGTTGATGGGTGTTTCCAGTGGGGTTCCGCAGGGCTCAGTACGAGGTCCCTTGCTTTATATATATATATATATATCACAATGATCTAGACTGGAATATAACGGGTATGATTAAGAAGTTTGCAGATGATATTAAAATCGGCTGTGTGGTTGATACTGAAGGAAGCTGTAGACTGCAGGAAGATATCAATAAATTGGTCAGGTGGGCAGAACAGTGGCAAATGGAATTTAATCCGGAGAAGTGTGAGGTAATGCATTTGGGGAGGGCGAACAAGGAAAGGGAATACACATTAAATGGTAGGACACTGAGTAGTGTAGAGGAACAAAGGTACATTGGAGTGCATGTCCACAGATCCCTGAAGGTAGCAGGCCAAGTAGATAAGGTGGTTAAGAAGGCATACGGAATGCTTGCCTTTATTAGCTGTGGCATAGAATACAAGAGCAGGGGGGTTATGCTTCAACTGTATAAAACATTAGTTAACCCTCAGCTAGAGTACTGCGTGCAGTTCTGGTCACCACATTACAGGAAATATGTGATTGCACTAGAGAGGGTACAGAGGAGATTTACAAGGCTGTTGCCAGGAGTAGAGAATCTTAGCTATGAGGAAAGACTGGATAGGCTGGGTTTGTTTTCCTTGGAACAGAGGAGGCTGAGGGGAGACCTTATTGAGGTGTATAAAATTATGAGGGGCCTAGATAAAGTGGATAGAAAGGACCTATTTCCCTTAGCAGAGGGGTCAAAAACCAGGGGGGCACAGATTTAAAGTAATTGGTGGAAGGATTTGAGGGGAAATTTCTTCACCAAGAGGGTGGTGGGGGTCTGGAACTCACTGCCTGAAAGGGTGGTAGAAGCAGGAACCCTAACCACATTTAAAACGTACTTGGATGTGCCCTTGGGATGCTCTAACCTGCAGGGCTACGGACCAAGAGCTGGGAAGTGGGATTAGGCTGGATAGCTCTTTGTTGGCCGGCGCGGACACATTGGGCCGAAATGGCCTCCTTCTGTGCTGTAACTTTCAATGGTTCATTGACTCCCCGCTGTTGCCCCATATCACTGCATTTTTTCCTCCAAGAATTTATACAATTCTCTCTTGAAAGCTACTATTGAATCTGTGTCCAGCACCCGATCAGGCAGTAAATTCCAAATCCGATAGGTGGGTCAGTGGCAACTTGGATAAGGAATTGGTTTAAGGACAGAAAACAGCGAGTTGTGGTAAATGGCTGTTTTTCAGACTGGAGGATGGTAGACAGTGGTGTTTCCCAAGGGTCAGTGCTGGGGCCACTGCTTTTTTGATGTATATATAAATGACCTGGATATTGGAATACAGAGTAGAATTTCTAAATTTGCCGATGATACCAAACTTGGGTGCGTGACGAACAGTGAGGATGATACCAATCGATTCCAACAGGACATAGAAAGGCTAGCAGAATAGGCATACAAGTGGAAGATGGAATTTAATACAGAGAAGTGTGAGGTGATGCATGTTGGCAGAAGGAACAGGGAGAGGCAATATACACTTAATGCACAGTTTTAAAGAGTGTGCAGGGACAGAGGGACCTGGGAGTTAATGTGCATAGGTCCCTGAAGGTGGCAGGACATATTGATAGAGTGGTTAGCAAAGCATACGGGATCTTGGGCTTCATAAATAGAGGTATCGAGTTCAAAAGTAGAGAAGTTATGCTGAACCGTTATAAAGTGCTGGTTAGGCCACAACTGGAGTATTGTTTCCAGTTCTGGTCACCACACTTTAGGAAGGATGTGAAGGCCATTGAGGGGGTGCAGAGGAGATTTACCAGAATGTTTCCGGGGATGGGGGATCTTAGCTATAAGGACAGGTTGGAAAAGCTGGATTTGTTTTCATTAGAGCAAAGGAGGTTGAGGGGTGATTTGATAGAGGTGCACAAGATTATGACGGGTTTGGCTAGGCTAGACGGGGAAAGGCTGTTCCCACTAGTTGATGGTACAAGGACTAGGGGACACAGATTTAAGGTTTTGGGCAAGAGATACGGGGGGGATGTGAGGACTTTTTTTTAATGCAGTGAGTGATGAGGATCTGGAACTCGCTGCCGACGGAAGTGGTGGAAGCGGAGACACTCAATGTTTTCAAGGGGAGACTGGATAGGCACGTGAGGGAAGTAAACTTGCAGGAGATAGAGCGGGGGAAATGGGACTGACTGGATTGCTCTGGACAGCTGGCGCGGAGTCGACACGCCGAATAGCCTCCTTCTGTGCCGTTATGACTATGACCTCATTTAAAAACCTCATTTGAACAGCCCACACTAGTACCATAAAACATTTCACATATCTACAGAGTTATCCTCCCTCAGTCGATGCACCGAGCCACTTATCATCCTCTGTCTACCTCCATCTCCGTTCATTATGCTCTGAGTTCACATCCTTCCTCTCCTCCCTTAATCTCTCCCTCTATGTAAACTCTCCAACACATATTCACGGCCACGCCCTTGATCTTGCCATCTCTCAGGGCCTCGCTACTCCCATCGTGTCAATCACAAATAAGACCATTTCTAATTACTTCCTTGTTTCATTCTCCATTCACATCCCCCTTCCCCCTCCCAACCAGACTTCCTGTGTTCGCCCCTGGAAAAAACTCTCCGAATTCACTTACAACAGCACTTTCAAAATCCCAACTGTCTGGCCTTTGGCCCTCCATTCACCAGGACATTTCTGCTCAGCCACACCCTCACCTTTGATGCCCTAGTTCCCATTAAAACCATTAATCTCTCTCACCCTGGCCGTTGCCCCGGCACGGCCCTCATCTTCGCTTCCTTCAGTCCAAGGGACGCAGTCT
This sequence comes from Squalus acanthias, assembly GCA_030390025.1. NCBI lineage: Eukaryota > Metazoa > Chordata > Chondrichthyes > Squaliformes > Squalidae > Squalus > Squalus acanthias. The sequence goes on along the minus strand of JASTWF010000210.1, from coordinate 320,653 downwards.
TGAACGGATATGGTGAACAACATGTTTAGCCATTCACCGCCAGAGCTGGCTGGACCACATAAAGCACCATCGGATCCTGCTCCCGTCTGCCAAAACTGCTCACTATTCCAGAATCATTCTGGAATTCAAAGATAACCCCGGCTTCTTTTCTCTACTGAAACCGCCTTCTCAAACCCCTCTCCCGTCTCCTCCACCCTCACCTCCATCATCAAGTTTGAGGAGCTCATGGACGTCTTTGTCACTAAGATTGAGACCATCCGATCAGTTGCGTCTGACACTTCCCTCCCTTCCCATAGCCCACCGGGCCAAACTTCCTCTAAGGTTACCCCCTGCCCTAGCCCTAAACTTGCAGCTTTCTCCAGTTTCTCTCCGATCTCCACAAATGCCCTCTCCAAGCTCATCTTGTCCATGAGATCCACTTCCGGCTCCCTCGACCCTATTCCCACTAAACGGCTGACCACCCAACTTCCTTGCCTGGCTCCCATGTTGGTTGATATTGTTAACAGTTCTCTCTCATGTACTGTCCCCCTCGCCTTCAAATCTGCCTTCATCACCCCTCAAAGAAACAACCCTTTACCCATCTGTCCTTGCAAACTACCGCCCCATCTCCAACCTCCCTTTCCTCTCCAAAGTCCTTGAAAGTATTGTCACCTCCCAAATCCGTGCCCACCTTTCCCGGAACTCCATGATTGAATATCTCCAGACAGGGTTCCATCCCTGCCACAGTACCGAAACGGCTCTTATCAAAATCACAAATTACATCCTATGCGACTGTGACAAAGGTAAACTATCCTCCTCGTCCTTCTCGACCTGTCTGCAGCCTTTGACACTGTTGACCACACCATTCTCCTCCAATGCCTCTCCACCGTCATCCAGCTGGGTGGGACTGACTCGCTGACCTGCACTGGCTCCCGGTTAAACAACGCCTCCATTTCAAAATTCTCATCCTTGTTTTCGAAACCCTCCACGGCCTCTCCTAGACATAAATACACAAACATTCAGACGGACACAAACACACACAAATTACAGACAGACACACGCAGACTGAGCAGGAGGGAGGGGGTTAAGGTTGCAGGTGGACTGAAATCAGTGACGGAGCGAGAGGTTTTAAACAGGCTTCTGAAGGCACTTGTTCAGCTCGTAACAGCCAGTCTGCCGATTTAGGGCCTAGCATGGTACAAATCCGACCTCTCACCAAGGACTGTGTTTGAACTCCCCACATTCATTTTACACAAGACCTTCAGATCGGTAGGGGTGAAAGGTCAAAGTTTCGACCCTCTGAGACCCAGCCCCTTGCTGAAGATTGTTTCGAGAGCTGTACCGTGTCTTTTCAGAGTTCAACACAGAATTACACAGTATTTACAGCACAGAAACAGGCCATTCAGCCCAACATCCATGCCGGTGTTTATGCTCCACACACGCCTCCTCCCACCTTATTTCACCTCACTCTACCATCATATCCTTCTATTCCTTTCACCCTCATGTACTTATCTAGCTTCCCGTTAAAGGCTCTCTGCTATTCACCTCAACTACTCCATGTGCCAGCAAGCTCTACATTCTAACCACTCTCTGGGTGAAGAGGTTGCTCCTGAATTCTTTATTGAATTTATTAGTGAAAGTCTTATATTTATGACCCCTAGTTTTGGACTCGCAACAAGTGGTAACATCTTCTCAACATCTACCCCATCAAACCCCTTCATCATTCTACAGATCTCTATTAGATCATCCCTCAGCCTTCTCTTTTCTCGAGAAGAGCCCCAGCATGTTCAGTCATTCTGGATACTTAGAACCTCTCAGTTCTGGTATCATTCTTGTCAATCTATTTTGCACCTCAATGTCCTTTTTGTAATATGGAGACCAGAACTGTACACAGTACTCAAAGTGTGGTCTAACCAAGGTTCTGTATACATTTAACTTAACTTCTCTGCTTTTCAATTCTCTTACTCTAGAAATGAACCCCAGTGCTTTGTCGGCATTTTCATGGCCTTGTTAACTTGCTTTTAATGATTTGTGCATCTGTCCCCCGAGATCCCTTGGCTCCTCTGCCCCATTTAGACACTTACTATCCAAGGAGTTTGTGGCCCCCTTATTCCCCTACCAAAACCCACCACTTCACTTAGCTATATTGAAATTGATTTGCCATTTACACACCAACCTGCCAGTTTATTAACATCTTGTATTTTGTCACAGTGCTCCTCTGTATTAACTATACGCCCGAATTTGGTGTCATCTGTAAATTTGGAACTTATACTGACTATTCCCGAGTCTATATAATGGAGCCTCTGCTCTCTCTTCCCTTGCTCCTTTTAGTATCGGGGTTTTATCCTCTCTAACTTTTGTTAGTTTATCAATTATTTTCCCTCTTTTTGATTTTAAATGACTTGACGTTAGAAGAGATCATAAAAGATATCATGTCCACCTTGTTAGTCTACCTGGTAAAAACTGAGGCAAAGTAATTTTCCAATATTGCTGAAACAGAAACATTACCTTTGTCTTTCTCTATCATTATCTTAAAGCTTATTATGTTGTGATCGATATAGCCTAGATTTTCAGCTAAGCTCACTTCTCTTATCTGCTCTGGTTCATTACACGTTATAGATCCATCAGTGATTCCTCTCTTGTTGGGCTTCTTATGGACTGGGTAAGAAGAGTCCTGAACGCACTGTAAATTATCCATTCCCTTTTCCACTTTCCCGACCTATACTTGCCAGATTATTTGGTGTAGTTGAAATCTCCCATGATTATTATATGTATTTTATTCATTGTATAGATTTGCTGACATAGTTTCCCTCCAGTTTCCCTCCACTGCTAGGCGGTCTCTAGAATAACATGTTTAGCATTATTTCAACGTGACTGAGAACTCTGCTCCCCCGAGGCATCTGTGTCCTATATGGAAATATGCTCAGCAGATCAGCAGGAATCGGTTGCCAATTACTCAAAAATTTCAGATAAATTTACAAAATGACCAAATTGTTTCAATCAGAGAGACAGGCTGTCAAAAATAAGGAAAAACAAGGCCCAGTAGATTTACAGAGAGGAGTACATCAGAGGCAATGTCTACACTAGCGGGTGGATGTGTCACTGGACAATGAAATGTAATAAAATGAGTTGAGGAATGGGGCTGGATGAGATGTGGAGGTAGAGGTCCAGCAGAGGATAGAACCAAAACAAGCTTCCCTCTAGATGAACAGCGGAATCTTGCAGGACTTAAAGGCCCTGTTGGGACCTGGTACATCCTAGAAAGCACATTTTAAAACTGAGGGTGCAGAAGCTGTGAACAACTCATGCAGTGTGTTCAGAGTGGGGACTGGACTCAGTGTGTGTGTTCGGACTGTCCTGTTACACCAAGAATCTTCAGAGAGAGAGAGAGAGAGAGAGAGAGAGATAAAGGGAGAAACTGGGAGAGAGAGACACACGGGGCAGAGCGAGTCATAGAGTTAGACAGCACAGAAAGAGGCCCTTCGGCCCATCGTGACCGCGCCGGCCATCAAGCCGTCTATTCTAATCCCATTTTCCAGCACTTGGTCCGTAGCCTTGTATGCTATGGCGTTTCAAGTGCTCATCTAAATGCTTCTTGAATGTTGAGGGTTCCTGCCTCTACCACCTATGAGAGGAAACAAAGAGAGAGGGAGAAAGAGAGGAAGAGCGAGAGAGAGATGGGGAGAAAGAGAGGAAGAGCGAGAGAGAGATGGGGAGAAAGAGAGGAAGAGCGAGAGAGAGATGGGGAGAAAGAGAGGAAGAGCGAGAGAGAGATGGGGAGAGTGAGGAAATATCGACAGCAAAATAAGTGAGACAAAGAGAGAGACTTAGAGCAAAAAGAGGGTGTGGAAGAGAGAATGGTGCAGAAAGAGAGAGCGGAGGGAAAGAACAGATAGTGGCTGAGATGACGAGAGAGAATGAGGCAGGGAAGAGAGAGAGAGAGAGAGAGAGAGAGAGGGAGGGAGGGGGGGGGAGAACAAGGCGGGGAAGAGATAGAGCAATTGAGAGAGAAAGAAAGAGGAGGAGAGATGCAAGTAAGGCAGATAAAGAGAGAGAAAACAAGATAGAGGAAGCACGGGTTAGATAGAGTGTAAATCTCCCTCTACACTGTCCTATCCAACGGTCTGATGCAATGGGTGTCTATTTCCAATCTGCCTGAAGAAACCAGTTTAAGTGAGATATCTTCAACCCTTAACGGTCACAGAGCTGACACTCTGGGACACCCGTCTTATCTTAGTAACTTTGTGAATGTATTATTAGGCACTTACAAATATTCCCTGTAGCCGTTTCCTCTTCCCATTTCCTGTGATTTCCAAGTCAATTCCCAGCTTCATTCCACCCCCGAACACTGATCCTAAAGAGAAACAAGACATGGATGTGAAGCTGTGATCAATGCAGTAAGTTTTATATCTGAGTACAGCCCGTTATTCAGACAGCTGTAACACAGGGTAACGGGACCTAAACAATCAAACAGAGCCTGCTTCCTGTGAAGGAAGGTTCCATTCGGTGAGAACGGGGAGAGCTCGGGCTGGTGGGAATCCATCACTGTATCATTCACTGTCGGTCTGCAACATCCGAACCCACCAGGGAAGGATAGTGGGACAGACAGATACATAGCGGGGAGCTGGAACAGTCGCCGGGACTGGTGAACTATTTCAAATAGAGATTCAGTTGCTGAGGGTTTGCAGGAGTTGTTAAATACCTGAACCAAATTAATCAGAATGCACCAATTTAAACAGAAAATTCAGCCCTTTCTGGGGAGGTGAATGGCCCAGACACATTGATACTGAACAGTATTTGCAAAGGAACGGAATGGAAGTAGAAGGTGGAACAGACAAGCTCACACAGACTGAACAGTACTTAGAAAGGAATGGAGCAAGGGGAAGGGGGAACGCAGATAGTGACAAACACAGACACGGGTACACACAAACATACACATAAGCACAGAGATACACACACGCAGAGAGATACCCGCAAACACATGCACAAGCATGTACACATACATATATAACACATACCCAGCCACACAGATTGTGACAGTCAACACACACACACACACACACACTTCTTTAAATGGCGGGGTGATAGGAAATCTGAAAGACCAGACAGATTTACGGGTCCAAGTACAGGAATCACAGGTACAAAAAAAATGAAAAAGGCTAATGGAATGTTGGCCTTTATCTCGAGGGGCTGGAATACAAAGGGGATGAAGAGATGCTTCAGCTGTACAGAGCTCTGGTTAGACCCCACCTGGAGAACTGCATTCAGTTCTGGGCACCGCATCTCAGGAAGGATACACTGGCCTTGGAGTGGGTGCAGCACATTCACCAGAATGACACCGGAGCTAAAAGGGCTCAATTATGAGGACAGGTTACATATAAAGAATTTACTGGTGATATAATTGAGGCGTTTAAGATCAAAGAAGAGTACAGCATACAAGGAGACCATTCGGCCCATCAATTCTGTGCCAGCTCTTTCGAAGAGCAATCCAGTTAGTCCCACTCCCCTGCCCTTTCCCCATAGCCCTGTAATTTCATTCTCCCTTCAAGTATTTATCCAATTGCCTTTTGAAAGCCACTATTGAATCTGTGTCCAGCACCCTATCAGACAGTGTATTCCAAATCCTAACCACTTATTGCATAAACAAGTTTTTCCTCATGTCGCCGCTGGTTCTTTAGCCAATCACCTTAAATCTGTGCTCTCTCGTTATCGACCCTTCAGTGATTGGAAACAGTTCCTCTGTATTTACTCTATCTGAAACCTTCATGATTTTAAGCACCTCTATCAAATCTCCTCTTCGCCATCTCTGCGCTAAGAACAATAGAACCATAGAAAGTTACAGCACGGAAGGAGGCCATTTCGGCCCATCGTGTCCGCACCGGCCAACAAAGAGCTATCCAGCCTAATCCCACTTTCCCAGCTCTTGGTCCGTAGCCCTGCAGGTTACAGCATCCCAAGTGCACATCCAAGTACTTTTTAAATGTGGTTAGGGATCCTGCCTCTACCACACTTTCAGGCAGTGAGTTCCAGACCCCCACAACCCTCTGGGTGAAGAAATTTCCCCTCAAATCCCCTCTAAACCTTCCACCAATTACTTTAAATCTGTGCCCCCTGGTTTTTGACACCTCTGCCCAGGGAAATAGGTCCTTTCTCTTCATTTTATCTGTGCCCCTCAGTTTTATACACCTCAGTAAGGTCTCCCCTCAGCCTCCTCTGTTCCAAGGAAAACAGACCCAGCCTATCCTCATAGCTAAGATTCTCTACTCCCGGCAACATCCTTGTAAATGTCCTCTGTACCCTCTCTAGTGCAATCACATCTTTTCTGTAATGTGGTGACCAGAACTGCACACCAGAGCAAGACCACTCTGCTCCCGAACTCATTACAGCCTTGGTCCAAACATGGACAAAGGAGCTGAATTCCAGGGGTGAGGTGAGAGTGACTGCCCTTGACATCAATGCAGCATTTGTCCGAGTGTGGCATCAAGGAACCCGAGTAAAACTGAAGTCAATGGGAATCAGGGGGAAAACTCTGCACAGGTCAGTCATCACAACCCCAGGAGTTCCTCGGGGCAATGTCCTAGGCCCAACCAGCTTCAGCTGCTTCATCAATGACCTTCCCTCCAACATAAGGTCAGAAATGGGGCTGTTCGCTGATGACTGCACAGTGTTCAGCGCCATTCACAACCCCTCAGATAATGAAGCAGTCCATGCCCGCATGCAACAAGACCTGGACGACGTTCAGGCTTGGCCTGATAAGTGGCAGGTAACATTCGCGCCACAGAAGTGGCAGGCAATGATTATCTGCAACAAGCGAGAGTCTAACCACCAGCCCATGACATTACCATCGCCGAATCCCCCACCATCAAAATCCTGGGGTTCACCATTGACCAGAAACTTAACTGGACCAGCCACATAAATACTGTGGCAACAAGAGCAGGTCAGAGGCTAGGTATTCTGCGGCGTGTGTCTCACCTCCCGACTCCCCAAAGCCTTTCTACCATCTACAAGGCACAAGTAAGGAGTGTGATGGAATACTCTCCACTGGGCTGGATGAGTGCAGCTCCAACAACACTCAAGAAGCTCGACACCATACAGGACAAAGCAGCCCGCTTGATTGGTACCCCATCTACCACCTTAAACATTCACTCCCTCCACCACCGGCGTACCGTGGCTGCAGTGTGTACCATCTACAAGATGCACTGCAGAAACGCGCCAAGGCTTCCTCGGCAGCACCTCCCAAACCCGCGACCTCTTCCACCTAGAAGGACAAGGGCAGCAAGCGAATGGGAACACCACCACCTCCAAGTCACACACCATCCTGTCTTGGAAGTATATCGCCGATCCTTCATCGTCGCTGGAACTCCCTACCTAATATCACTGTGGGAGGACCTTCACCGGATGGACTGCAGCGGTTCAAGGCGGCGGCTCACCACCACCTTCTCAAGGGCAATTAGGGATGGGCAATGAATTCTGGCCTTGCCAGCGATGTCCACATCCCATAAAAAAACATTAAAAAAAATCCCTCCAATCAGGTTTCCGCCCTGGCCACAGTACCAAAAGAGCTGTTATCAAAGTCACAAATGACATTGTATGTGACTGCGACAAAGGTTAACTATCCCTCCTCGTCCTGGTCAACCTGTCTGCAGCCTTTGATACGGTTGACTACACCATCCTCCTCCTCCAACACCTCTCTACCGTTGTCCAGCTGGTTTGGTCTACACTTACCTGGTTCCATTCTTATGTCTAGTCAGTCAGAGAATCACCTGCAATGGCTTTTCTTCCCACTCCCGCATCGTTCCCTATGGTGTCCCCCAAGGATCTATCCTTGGCCCCTCCTATTTCTCATCTACATGCTGCCCCTCAGCGACATCATACGAAAACACAGTCAGTTTCCACATGCACGTTGACGACACCCAGCTCTACGTCACCACCACCTCGCTCGACCCCTCCACTGTCTCAATTGTCAGACTGCTTGTACAACATCCAATACAGGATGGAGCAGAAATTTCCTAAAATTGAATATTGGGAAGACTGAAGCCATTGTCTTCTGTCCCCACCACAAACTCCGTTCCCGAGCCACCGACTCTATCCCACTCCCCGGCAACTGTCTGAGGCTGAACGAGACTGTTCACAACCTTGATGTCCTATTTGACCCCGAAATGAGCTTCTGACCACATATCCACGCCATCAGGAAGACCGCCTATTCCCGCCTCTGGAACATCGGCCGACTCGGGCCCTGCCTCAGCTCATCTGCTGCTGAAACGCTCATCCTTTCCTTTCTTAACTCTAGACCTGACTATTCCAAAGCACTCCTGGCCGGCCTGCCACATTCTACACGAAATCTGAGGTCATCCAAAACTCCATTTTCAAAATTCTCATGCTTGTTCTCAAATCCCTCCATGGCCTCGACCATCACTATCTGTAATCTCCTCCAGCACTACAATCCCACACTACCCCCGCGAGGTATCTGAACTCCTCTAATTCTGGCCTCGACCCTCACTATCTGTAATCTCCTCCAGCACTACAATCCCCCACCACCCCCGCGAGGTATCTGAACTCCTCTAATTCTGTCCTCGACCATCACTATCTGTAATCTCCTCCAGCACTACAATCCCCCACCACCCCCGCGAGGTATCTGAACTCCTCTAATTCTGTCCTCGACCATCACTATCTGTAATCTCCTCCAGCACTACAATCCCCCACCACCCCCGCGAGGTATCTGAACTCCTCTAATTCTGGCCTCGACCATCCCGGATGTTAATCGCTCCACCATTGGTGGCCGTCCTTCAGCTGCCAGGGCCCTATGCTATGGAATTCCCTCCAGAAACCTCTTCGCCTCTCGACCTCTCTCTCTTCCTTTAAAACGCTCCTTAAAACCTACCTCTTTGACCAAGCTTTTGGTCATCTGCCCTAATTTCTCCTTATGTGGCTCGGTGCCAAACTTTGTTTTAGAACGCTCCTGTGAAGCGCCTTGTGACGTTTTAGTATGTTGAAGGCTCTATGTAAATTACATATAAACACAAGGTGTTGTTGTTGCCATGTGTCCGTCCATTCCACCAGCCTGTCGATGTCCTCTTGAAGTCTACCACTATCATCCTCACTGTTTTCCACACATTGCAAGTTTCGAGTAGCTGAAAATTTCAAAATTGTGCCCTGCACCCCTAATTCCAAGTCATTAATATATATCAAAAACAGCAGTTGTCCTAGTACTGATCCCTGTGGAACATCACTGTCTCCCTTCCTCCTATACAAAAAACTGTCCTTCACCACAATTCTCCTCATAGCGAAAGGGTTTGAGTATAGGAACAGGGATGTCCTGCTGCAGTTGTACAGGGCCTTGGTGAGACCACACCTTGAGTACTGTGTGCAGTTTTGGTCGCCTTATCTGAGGAAGGATGTTCTTGCCATGGAAGGAGTTCAGCGAAGATTCCCAAGGCTGATACCTGGGATGGCAGGAATGACATATGAGGAGAGATTGGGTCGATTGGGCTTGTACTCGCTGGAGTATAGAAGAATGAGAGGGGATCTCATCGAAACATATAAAATTCTGACAGGTCTGGACAAACTAGATGCAGGAAGAATGTTCCTGATGGTCGGAGAGTCCAGAACCAGGGGTCCTAATCTAAGGATAACGGGTAAGCCATTTAGGACAGAAATGAGGAAGAATTTCTTCACCCAGAGAGTGGTGAACCTGTGGAATTCTCTACCACAGAAGGTAGTTGAGGCCAAGTCATTAAATATATTCAAGAATGAGTTAGATATATTTCTTAAAGCTAAAGGTATCAAGGGATATGGGGAGAAGGCAGGTACAGGGTACTGAGTTTGGATGATCAGCCATGATCTCATCGAATGGCGGAGCAGGCTCGAGGGGCCGAATGGCCTACTCCTGCTCCTATCTTCTATGTTTCTATGTCTATGTTTCTCTATCCGCTAGACAAGTTTGTATCCCTGCTGCTACTGCCCCTTTTATTCCACAGGCTTCAATTTTCATGTCAAGCCTATTACGTGGTACTGCATCAAAGGACTTTGCAAAGTCCATTTACACAGCATCAACTGAACTGCCCTCATCCACCCTCTGTTACCTCGCCAAAACCTCAATTAAGTTCGTCGAAATGGCAGAAACTATTTCCGCTAGTGGGAGAGTCTAGAACAAGAGGGCATAACATTTCCATTGTAAATAGTCCGTTCGGGGGTGATGTCAGGAAGCACTTCTTCAAACCAGGTGTAGTGCAACTCTTGAACTGTCACCCCAAAAAGCTGTTGAGTCCAGGGGTCAATTGAACAGTTCAAAACTGAGACTGATAGATTTTTGTTAGGTAAGGGCGCTTGTGTCTATACATACACATAAATATAGAGAGAAAGAGAGACACAAATACACACATACAGAAACACACAGAGACACACACACACAGACACATACATAAACATTCAGACGGACAAAGACACACAAATTACAGAGACACGCAGACTGAGCAGGAGGGAGAGGGTTAAGGTTGTAGGTGGATTGAAATCAGTGACAGGTTTTAAACAGGCTTCTGAAGGCACTTGTTCGGCACGTAACAGCCAGTCTGCCGATTTAGGGCCTAGTGTGGTACAAATCTGACCTCTCACCAAGGACTGTGTTTGAACTCCCCACATTCATTTTATTCACGACGTTGAGATCGGTAGGGGTGAGAGGTCAGAGTTTTGACCCTCTGACACCCAGTCCCTTACTGAAGATTGTTGAGTGCTGTACCATGTCTATTGAGAATTCACTGTGTAATTACATAGTATTTACAGCACAGAAACAGACCATTCAGCCCAACAGGTCCATGTCGGTGTTTATGCTCCACACGAGCCTCCGCTTACCTTACTTCACCTCACCCGATCATCATATCCTTCTATTCCTTTCTCCCTGATGTTCTTATCTAGCTTCTCTTAAAGGCTCTCTGCTATTCACCTCAACTACTCCATGTGACAGCAAGCTCTACATTCTAACCACTCTGGGAGAACAGGTTTCTCCTGAATTCCCTATTATCAGTGAGCATCTTATATTGATCACCCCAAGTTTTGGACTCCCCACAAGTGGTAACATTGTTTCTACATCTACCCTATCAAACCCCTTCATCATTATAAAGATCTCTATTAGATCATCGCTCAGCCTTCCCTTTTCTAGAGAAAGAGCCCCAGCATGTTCAGTCATTCTGGATACTTAGAACCTCTCAGTTCTGGTGTCATCCTTGTATTCTTTTTTGCACCTTCAGCAGTGCCTCAATGTCCTGTTCGTAATATGGAGACCAGAACTGTACACAATACTCCAAGTGTGGTCTAACCAAGGTTCTATACACATTTAACATAACTTTGCTGTTTTGCAATTCTCTTACTCTAGAAATGAACCCCAGTGCTTTGTTTGTATTTTCATGGCCTTGTTAACCTGTTTAAGGATTTGTGCATCTGTTCCCCTCGATCCCTTTGCTCCTCTACCCCATTTAGACACTTATTTTCCAAGGAGTTTCTGGCCTCCTTATTCCTAACAAAATCCACCACCTCACACCTCTCTATATTGAAATTAATTTGCCACTTGCACACCCATCATGCAAAATTATTAACGCCTTCTACCTTTGTCACAGTCCTCCTCAGTATTAACTATAATCCCGAATTTGGTGTCATCCGTAAATTTGGAAATTATACCAACTATTCCCGAGTATATATAATGGTGCCTCTGCTCTCTCTTCCCTTGCGTCTTTTAGTGGGTGTGAATTAAAACATCCAGACCCGCGGTTTAATCCTCTCTAACTTTTACTACTTCATTAATTATTTTCCCCCTTTCTATTTTAAATGTCTTGGCATTAGAAGAACAAGAGATCAAAAAAGATATCATGTCCACCTTGTCAGTCTACCTGATAAAAACTGAGGCAAAGTAATTCTCCAATATCTCTGCCAGTTCGCTGTCATTCCGAGAGTTTATCTTGACCATGTCGCCCTGTCCCCGAGCCTGTTTTACGTATCTGTAGAATACTTTACTATTTCTTTTTAACTTCCTTGGTAATTTAATTTCGTGGTTCCTCTTCTCATTCCCAATTGTGTTTTTTTACGTTTTCCACCAACCTCTTCCTGCTCCTTTTGTCATCCTCTTTATTGCCGCTCTACTCAGGGTCTGCCTTTTCCTTCAGTTTCAATGTTGTTCTTAACTCTTTATTCATCCCTGCTGTTTCATTATTGGCTCGTTTGTCCTTGTTTTTTAGTGGAATATATTTCTCCTGAACTCTATTGATCACCTTTTTAAATATTTCCCACTGCTGTTCTGTCTCCTGTCTGTCAATATTCTGTTCCAGTTTATCTTCCCTAGTTCCACTTTCATCACCTCAAAATCAGCTTTTTCCAATCTATTACTTTTGTTTTCCTCAGTCATCATCTTAAACCTTATTATGTTGTGATCGACACTGTCTAGATTTTCACCTAAGCTCACTTCTCTTATCCGCTCTGGTTCATTTCCCATTATAGATCCATCAGTAATTCCTCTCTTGTTGGGCTTCCTATGTACTGGGTAAGAAAGGAGTCCCGAACACACTGTAAATACTCCATTCCATTTTCCCCTTTCCCTACAGCTTCTTGACAGATTATTTGGTGTAGCTGAAATCTCCCATGATAATTACGATATAAATTTTACTAATTTCATAGATTTGCTTCCATATCTTCCCTCCAATTCCCTTCCACTGTTAAAAAGGTTATACTACCGACCACTTAAGTGTTACTTTAACCCGGTTTGGGTCCCTGCTTCCCCCGAGGCATCTGTGTCCTATATGGAAATAGACTCAGCAGATCAGCAGGAATCACTTGCCAATTATTCAAAATTTTCAGATAAACGTACAAAATGACCAAACAGATTAAATTAAAGAAACAGGCAGTCAAAAGGAAAAACAAGGCCCAGTAGATTTACAGAGAGGAGCACATCAGAGGCATGTATACACAAACGGGTGGATGTGTCACTGGACGATGAAATGTAATAAAATCAGTTCAGGAATGGGGCTGGATGAGATGTGGAGGCAGAGGTGCAGCAGAGGTTAGAACCAAAAGCAAGCTTCCCTCTAGATTAACAGCAAAATCTTGCAGGGCTGCAAGCCCCTGGTGGGACCCGGGACATCCTAAACAGCTCCTTTTAAAACTGGGGGCACAGAAGCTGTGATCAGCTCATGCAATGTGTTCAGAGTACAGGCTGGGCTCAGTGTTAAAGTGTGTGTGTTCGGACAGATCTGTTACATCAGGAATCTTGACCGAGAAGATAACGGAGAGAGAAACAGAGAAATGGAGAAACTGGGAGAGAGATAGAGGGGCAAAGAGAGAGGAAACAGACAGAGAGGGAGGAAGAGAGAGAGGGAGAGTGAAAGAGAGAGGAAGAGACAAAAAGAGAAAGAGAGAAGGAAGAGTGAGAAAAAAAAGCAACAAAAAAGGAGAGAGATTGCCAGAGTGAGAGGAAACAGTCAGTAAAATAGAAAGATACTTAAAGCAAAAAAAGGGAGTGGGACAGAGAGAAGAGAGAGGGGCAATACAGGTGGAGAGACGAGGACTGAGTGAGGCAGAAAGAGGGACCAAGAGGCAGTGAAGAGAAAGGCAGAAAGAATGAGAGACAGCAAGGCAGAGGGAAGAGAGAGACAGAGCAAAGGTGAAAGAGAGAGAAAACAAGGTGGGGAGAGATACAGTCAATGAGAGAGAAAGAAAGAGGCAGAGAGGTGAAGCAGAGAGAGAGACAGAGAGAGAGAAAATGCAGCAGAGAGTGAAACAAACGAGATAGAGGAAGCACACGTTCGATAAAGAGTAAATCTCCCTCTACACTGTCCCATCAAACGGTCTGTGGGTCTATTATCATAAGAATTAGGAGTAGGACTAGGCCATATGGCCCCTCGAGCCTGCTCCGCCATTCAATAAGATCATGACTGATCGTACACCTCAGCTCCACTTTCCCACCTGATCTCCACATCTCTGATGTAATAGATGTCTATTTCCAATCTGCATGAAGAAACCCGTTCAAATGAGATATCTTGAACCCCGAACGGTCAGAGTGCTGACACTCTGGGACACCTGTCTTATCTCAGTACCTTTCTCAATGTGTTAAGCACTTACAGATTCCCTGCAGCGGTTTCCTCTTCCCATTTCCTGCGATTCCCAAATCTTCTCCCAGCCTCATTCCACCCCGAACACCTTGCCCTCAGACACTCTGATCCTAAAGAGAAACAAGACACGGATGTGAAGCTGCGATCAATGCAGTAAGTTTTATTTGAGTACAGCTCATTATTCTGACAGCAGTAACACAGGGTCAGGGGTTACGGGATCTAAACAATCAAACAGAGTCCACACACAGGAATCACAAAGGTAATGGACAGGTACCAAAAAAATAATTCAAAATCTAATGGAATGTTGGCCTTTATCTCGAGAGGGCTGGAATACAAAGGGGATGAAGAGATGCTTCAGCTGTACAGAGCTCTGGTTAGACCCCACCTGGAGAACTGCATTCAGTTCTGGGCACCGCATCTCAGGAAGGATATACTGGCCTTGGAGTGGGTGCAGCACATTCACCAGAATGACACCGGAGCTAAAAGGGCTCAATTATGAGGACAGGTTGCAGAGACTAGATAAGTATTCCTTTACATATAAAGGATTAACTGGTGATATAATTGAGGTGTTTAAGAGCATAGAATCACAAGGAGGCCATTCGGCCCATCAATTCTGTGCCAGCTCTTTCGAAGAGCAATCCAGTTCGTCTCACTCCCCAGGTCTTTCCCCATATCACTGCATGTTTTTCTCCTACAGTATTTATCCAATTCTCTCTGGAAAGCTACTATTGAATCTGTGTCCAGCTCCCTATCAGGCAGTAAATTCCAAATCCTAACCACTTGTTGCGTAAAGAAGTTGTTCCTCGTGTCGCCTGTGGTTCTTTTGCCAATCACCTTAAATCTCTGTCCTCTGGTCATCAACACTTCAGCGTCTGGAAACAGTTTCTCTTTATTACCCTCCGAGATCTCTGCGCTCCTCTCATTCTGGCCTCTTGAGCACCCTGATTTTAATCGCTCCACCATTGGTGGACGTCCTTCAGCTGTCAAGGCCTGAAGCTCTGAACTTCCCTCACTAAACCTCTCCACCTCTGTCCTGCTTGAAGATGCTCCTTAAAACCTACCTCTTTGAGTAAGCGTTTAGTCATCTGCCATAATCGCTTGTGGCTCGGTGTCAAATTTTGTTTGAGAACGCTCCTGTGAAGCGCCTTGGGACGTTTTACTACGTTAAAGACGCTGTATAAATACAAGTTTTGTTATTTACTCTATCTAAACCCTTCATGATTTTAAACACCTCGATCAAATCTCCTCTTAGCCTTCTCTGCTCTAAGGGGAACAATCCCAGCTTCTGCAGTCTATCCACGTAACTTGAATCCCATATCCCTGAAACCATTCTCTTCTGTAGAAGTAAATCTCTTCTGTAGCCGCTCCAAAGCCTTCACGTCCTTCCTGAAGTGTGGTGCCCAGAATTGGACACAATACTCCGGCTGGGGCCGAACTAGTGTTTTATGTAGGTTTAGCACAGCTTCCTGGCTTTTGTACTCTACGCCTCGATTTATAAAGCCCAGGATCCCATGTGCTTTATTAACTACAACTGCTTTCTTAACCTGTCCTGCCACCAAAGATTTGTGCACAAGCACCCCCAGGTCTGGGGACTTGCACCCCTTTAAAATTGTACCATTTAGTGTGTCTGGTTTCTTCTCATTCTTCCTACCAAACTCTATCACCTTGCACTTTTCAGTGTTGTATTTCATCTTCCATGTGTCCGTCCAATCCACCAGCCTGTTCATGTCCTCTTGAAGTCTATTACTATCTTCCTCACTGTTTTCTACACTCCCAGGTTTAGTCAGCTGCAGATTTTGAAATTGTGCCCTGTACCCACAAGTCCAAGCCCCAATTCAAATGAACACAGGAACAGAGAGAAATTACAGACAGGCACACGTACAGATTGAGCAGGAGGGAGGGGGTTAAGGTTGCAGGTGGATTGAGATCAGTGAGAGAGAGAGAGGTTTTAAACAGGCTTCTGAAGGCACTTGTTCAGCACGTAACAGCCAGTCTGCGATTTAGGGCTAGTTTGACACAAATCTGACCTCTCACCAAGGACTGTATCTGAACTCGCCACATTCATTTTACACACGACCTTCAGATCGGTAGGGGTGAAAGGTCAGAGTTTTGACTCTGACACCCAGCCCCTTGCTGAAGATTGTTTCGAGAGCTGGACCGTGTCTTTTCAGAATTCACCGTAGAATTACATAAACACAATTACAGCACAAACAGGCCATTCAGCCCAACAGGTCCATGCCGGTGTTTCTGCTCCACACGAGCCTCCTCCCAGCGTAATTCACCTCATCCTACCATCATATCCTTCGATTCCTTTCACCCTCATGTACTTATCGAGCTTCTCCTTAAAGGCTCTCTGCGATTCACCTCAACTACTCCATGTGCCAGCAAGCTCTACATTCTAACCACTCTCCGAATAAAGTGGTTTCTCCTCAATTCCTCATTGGATTTATCAGTGACTATCTTATATTTATGACACCTCGTTTTGGACTTGCCATTAGTGGCAACATCCGCTCTACCTCTACCCTATCAAACCAGTTCATCAATGTACAGATCTCTATCAGATCATCCTGCAGCCTTCTCTTTTCTTGCCATCTCACGGGGCCTCGCTACTCCCATCGTGTCAATCACAAATAAGACCATGTCTAATTACTTCCTTGTTTGTCACTAAGATTCAGACCATCCGATCAGTTGCGTCTGACACTTCCCTCCCTTCCCATAGCCCACCAGGCCAAACTTCCTCGAAGGTTACCCCGTGCTCTAGCCCTGAACTTGCATCTTTCTCCAGTTTCTCTCCGATCTCCCCTCATGCCCTCTCCGAGCTCATCTTGTCCATGAAACCCACTTCCGGCTCCCTCGACCCTATTCCCACTAAACGGCTGACCACCCAACTTCCTTGCCTGGCTCCCATGTTGGTTGATATTGTTAACAGTTCTCTCTCATGTACTGTCCCCCTCGCCTTCAAACCTGCCTTCATCACCCCTCAAAGAAACAACCCTTTACCCATATGTCCTTGCAAACTATCGCCCCATCTCCAACCTCCCTTTCCTCTCCAAAGTCCTTGAACGTATTTTAGCCTCCCAAATCTGTGGGATCTTTCCCATGTTTGAATATCTCCAATCAGGTTTCCATCCCTGCTACAGCACCGAAACAGCTCTTATCAAAGTCACAAATGACATCCTATGTGACTGTGACAAAGGTAAACTATCCTCCTCGACCTGTCGACAGCCTTTGATACTTTTTCTTATTTATTCGTTCAGGGGATGTGGGCTTCACTGGCAAGGCAGGCATTTATTGCCCATCCCTAATTGCCCTTAGAGAAGGTGGTGGTGAGTCTCCTTATACAACGGAGTGACTCGCTGGGCCATTTCAGAGGGCAGTCCAAGAGTCAACCACATTGCTGGGTCTGGAGTCACATACAGGCCAGACCAGGTAAGGACGGCAGATTTCCTTCCCTAAAAGGGCAGTAGTGAACCAGATGGGTTTTACAACAATCCGGTAGTTTCACGGTCACCATTACTGATACCAGCTTTTTATTCCAGATTTATTTAATTAAATTGAATTTAAATTCCCCAGCTGCCGTGGTGGGATTTGAACTCATGTCTCCGGATCATTAGTCCAAGTCTCTGGATTGACCAGTCCAGTAACTTAACCACTACGTCACTGTACCCGGTTGACCGCACCATCCTCCTCCAATGCCTCTCGACCGTCGTCCAGCTGGGTGGGGCTGACTCGCTGACCTACTGCTCCCGGTTAAAGCAAAGCCTCGATTTCAAAATTCTCATCCTTGTTTTCAAATCCCTCCATGGCCTCGCCCCTTCCTATCTCTGTAATCTCCACCAGCCCCACACCCAGAGATATCTGCACTACTAATTCTGGCCTCTTGAGCATCCCCGATTATAACTGCTCAACCTTTGGTGGCCGTGCCTTCTGTTGCCTCGGCCCCAAGCTCTGGAATTCCCTCCCTAAACCTCTCCGCCTCTCTTTCCTCCTTTAAGACGCTCCTTAAAACCTACCTCTTTGACCAAGCTTTCGGGCATCTGCCCTCAAATCTCTCTATGTTGCTTGGTGTCAATTTTTTTTGTCTTATAATACTCCTGTGAAGTGCCTTGGGACATTTTACTACGTTAAAGGCACTATATAAATACAAGTTGCTGTTGTTGTTGTCTGCACTCGCCTGATTCCAGTCTTCTCTATCCCGTTGTAGCCAGAGAATCACTTGCAATGGTTTCTCTTCTCTTCTCTCTCCCGCACCATTACCTCTGCTGTCCCCCAAGGATCTATCCTTGGCCCCCTCCTATTTCTCATCTACATGCTGCCCCTTGGCGACATCATTCGAAAACACAGCATCAGTTCCCACATGTACACTGACGACACCCAGCTCTACCTCACCACCACACCTCTCGATCCCTCCATTGTCTCTAAATTGTCAGACTGCTTGTCCAACATCCAGTACTGGACGAGCAGAAATTTCCTACAATTAAATATTGGGAACACCAAAGCCATTATCTATGGTCCCCGCCACAAACTCTGTTCCCTAGCCACCGACTCCGTCCCTCTCCCCGCCAACTGTCTGAGGCTGAACCAGACTGCTCACAACCTTGGTGTGGTATTTGACTCCGAGATGAGCTTCCGACCACCAATCCGTACCATCACTAAGACTGCCCATTTCCACCTCCCGAACATCGCCCGACTCCACCCCTGCCTCAGCTCATCTGCTGCTGAAACCCTCATCCACGCCTTTGTTACCTCAAGACTTGATTATTCCAACGCACTCCTGGCTGGCCTCTCACATAAACTAAAGGTTATCCAAAACTCTGCTGCCCGTGTCCCATCACGCACCAAGTCCCATTCACCCATCACCCCTGTGCTCGCTGACCAACATTGGCTCCCGGTTAAACAACACCATTTTAAAATTCTCATCCTTGTTTTCAAATCCCTCCATGGCCTCGCCCTTCCCCATCTCCTCCAGCCCCACAACACTCGGAGATATCTGCGCTCCTCTAATTCTGGCCGATGATCATCCCCGATTTTAATTGCTCAACTATTGGTGGCCGTGCCTTCAGCTGCCAAGGCCCGAGGCTCTGGAATTCCCTCCCTTAACCTCTCCACACTCTACCTCTCTTTACTCCTTCAGGACGCTCCTTAAAACCTAACTCTTTGACCAAGCTTTCTGCCCTAATATCTCATGTGCTAGGTGTCAAATTTGTTTTAGAACGATCCTGTGAAGCACCTTGGGATGTTTTACTGCGTTAAAGGCGCTATATGAATAAGTTGTTGTTGTTGCCGCCATGTGTCCGTCCATTCCACCCGCCTGTCGATGTCCTCTTGAAGTCGATTACTATCTTCCTCACTGTTTTCTACACTTTCGAGTCACCTGCTAATTTCAAAATTGTGCCCTGTACCGCCAAGTCCAAGTCATTAATGTAAATGAAAAACAGCAGTTTTCCTAGTACTGATCCCTGGGGAACACGACTGTCCACCTCCCTCCAGTCCGAAAAACAGCCATTCACCACAACTCTCTGCTTTCTATCCGTTAGACATTTTGTATCCCTGCTGCTACTGCCCCTTTTATCCCATGGGCTTCAGTTTTTCTAACCAGCCTATTATGTGGTACTTCATCAAACGCCTTTTTAAAGTCCCTATACACAGCATCAACTGAACAGCCCTCATCCACCCTCTGTTACCCTGTCAAATTGACATAAACTATTTCCACTAGTGGGGGAGTCTAGAACAAGTGGACAGAACCTTTACATTGTAAATAGTCCGTTCAACGGTGATGTCAGGAAGCACTTCTTCACACGAGGCGGAGTGGAAATCTTGAACTGTCACCCCAAAAAGTCTAGAGGCCATTTGAAAAGTTCAAAACTGAGATTGATAGATTTTTGTCAGGCAAGGTTGTTTTTGTTTGGCAAGGGTGTTTGTGTCTATACATATTCACAAAGACACAAATACATGCAAACACACACAGAACAGATTCAGGCACACAGACAGATCTAGAATCACACACATGGAGAGACACATATACAAACATTCAGACAGACACAGAAACACACAAATTACAGACAAACACACGCAGACTGAGCAGGAAGGAGGGGGTTGAGGTTGTAGGTGGATTGAAATCAGTGACGGAGAGGGGTTTTCAACAGGCTTCTGAAGACACTTGTTCGGCACGTTACAGCCAGTCTGCTGATTGAGGTCAGAGTGTGGCACAAATCTGACCTCTCAACAAGGACTGTATCTGAACTCCCCACATTCATTTTACACAAGACCTTCAGATCGGTCGGAGTTTTGACCCTCCGTGACACCCAGCCCCTTGCTGAAGATTGTTTCGAGAACAGTACCGTGTCTTTCTCTTAATTATCTTAAGCGTATTATGTTGTGATCGACACTGTCCAGATTTTCACCTAAGCTCACTTCTCTTATCTGCTCTGGTTCATCACCCATTGTCGATCCATCAGTGATTCCTCTCTTGTTGGGCTAATTAAGTACTGGGTAAGAAAGGAGTCCTGAACACTGTAAATTCCCCATTCCCTTTTCCCCTTTCGCTAGCTCTTCTTGCCAGATTATTTGGTGTAGTTGAAATCTATTATTATTATTATTTGTATTTTACTCATTTTATAGATTTGCCAACATATTTTCCCTCCAATTCCCTTCCCTGTTAGGTGGTCTGAAGAATAACATTTTCAGTGTGACTTTAACCTGACTGGGAACCCTGCTCCCTCGAGGCTTCTGTGTCCAATATGGAAATACGCTCAGCAGATCAGCAGGAATCGCTGACAATTATTCAAAACATTTCAGATAAATGCACAAAATGACCAAACAGACAATTAAAGAAACAGGCCGTCAAAAATAATGAAAAACAAGGCCCAGCATATTTACAGAGAGCAGCACATCGGAGGCATGTAGACATCAGCGGGTGGATGTGTCACTGGACGATGAAAATGAGTTCAGCAATGGGGATGGATGAGATGTGGAGGCAGAGGTTTGAACCAAAAGCAAGCTTCCCTCTAGAACAATAGCAAAATCTTGCAGGACTGTAAGCCCCTGGTGGGACCTGGCACATCCTGGACAGCTCATCTTAAAACTGGGGGTGCAGAAGCTGTGATCAGCTCATGCAATGTGTTCAGAGCACAGGCTGGGCACAGAGAGGAAAGAGAGAGGGGGAGAAAAAGAGAGAGGGGGAGAGTGAGAAAGAGTGAGAGGAAACAGACAGCAAAATAAGTGAGAAAGAGAGATAGAGACTTAAAGCCAAAAGAGGGTGGGAGAGAGAGAGAGAGAGAGAGAGAGAGAGAGAGAGAGAGAGAGGAGGGAAAAGGAGACAGTGGCAGGGATGGCGAGAGAGAGAGAAAGAGAGAGCGAATGAGGTAGAGAAGAAAGAGGGGCGATACAGGTGGAGAGAGGGGGACTGAGTGATGCAGGAAAAGGGATCGAGAAGCAGTGAAGAGAAATCCAAAAAGATTGAGAGACGGTGAGGCAGACAGAAATGAGAGGTAGAGAGAGAATAGAGCAGCTGAGAATGGGGGAGAGAGGCGGGGAGAGATGAGGCAATTGAGAGAGAAAGAAACGGGGTACAGATGAGAGTCAGGCAGAGAGAGAGATAAAATGAGGCAGATAAAGAAATAAAAAACGAGATAGAGGAAGCACGGGATAGATAGAGAGTAAACCTCCCTCTACACTGTCCCATCAAACGGTCGGTGGGTCTGAAACAATGGATGTCGATTTCCAATCTGCCTGAAGAAACTGGTTAAAGTGAGATATCCTGAACCCCGAACGGTCAGAGTGCTGACACTCTGGGACTCCTGTCTTATCTCAGTACCTTTCTCAATGTGTTATTAGGCACTTGCAGAGATTCCCTGCAGCGGTTTCCTCTTCCCATTTCCTGCGATTTCCAAATCTTCTCCCAGCCTCATTCCACCCCGAACACCTTGCCCTCGGACACTCTGATCCTGAAGAGAAACACGACACGGATGTGAAGCTGTGATCAATGCAGTAAGTTCTATTTCTGAGTACAGCCCATTATTCGGACAGCAGTAACACAGGGTCAGGGGTTACGGGACCTAAACAATCAAACAGAGCCTGTTTCCCGTGGAGAGCTCGGGCTGGTGGGAATCTGTCACTGGATCTATCACACAAGCAGAGTGGAAGAATTTGGTGATAGTAGGAATTGACTGGTAGGTATTCGGTAAGGAAGGCAAGAAATCATCAGACTGGAATTGAGCTTTTGACTTGTAACATAAAAGAAAAGTGGACTGCAAGCAGCATGAAAGAATGTGGTGATAGCAGGAATTCATTGCAAATTATTGACGTGGTTAGGAAATTAGCTGATCGGCAGGAGACAGAGAGTCAGTATAATGGGCAGGTACTCAAATTGGCAGGATGTGACTAGTGGTGTCCCGCAGGGATCTGTGTTGGGGCCTCAACTATTCACAGTATTTATTAACGACTTAGATGATGGCATAGAACGTCATATATCTAAATTTGCGATGACACAAAGATAGGCAGCATTGTAGGCAGTGTAGATGAAAGCATAAAATTACAAAGTGATAGATAAAGTGAACGGGCAAAACTGTGGCAAATGGATTTCAGTGTAGGCAAATGTGAGGTCATCCACTTTGGACCTAAAAAGGATACAACAGGTTACTTTCTAAATGGTGAAAAGCTAAAAACAGTGGATTTCCAAAGAGACTTGAGGGTACACAGATCATTAAAATGTCATGAACAGGTACAGAAAATAATCGAAAAGGCTAATGGAATGCTGGCCTTTATATCTAGAGGACTAGAGTACAGAGGGGTAGAGGTTATGCTGCAGCTTTACAAAGCCCTGGTTAGACCACACCTGGAGTACTGGGAGCAGTTCTGGGCATCACACCTTAGGAAGGATATATTGGCCTTGGAGGGAGTGCAGCGTAGGTTTACCAGAATGATACCCGGACTTCAAGGGTTGTGACGAGGAGAGATTACACAAACTAGGGTTGTATTCCCTAGAATTTAGAAGGTGAAGGGGTGATCTGATTGAAGTTTTCAAGATATTAAGGGGAACAGATAGGGTAGAGAGAGAAACTATTTCCACTGGTTGGGAATTCCAGGACTCGGGGGGCATAGTCTAAAAATTTCAGCCAGACGATTCAGGAGTGAAATTCGGAAACACTTCTTCACACAATGGGTGGTAGAAGTTTGGAACTCTCTTCCGCAAATGGCAATTGATGCTCGATCAATTGTTAATTTTAAATCCGAGATTGATAGCTTTGTGTTAACTAAAGGTGTTAAAGGATATGGGCCAATGTACAGATTAGCCATGATCTCATTGAATGGCTGAACAGGCTCGAGGGGCTCAATGGCCTACTCCTGTTCCTATGTTGCTATGGAGCAGTCGCCGTGACTGGTGAACTATTGCAAACAGAGATTCAGTTGCTGTGGGTTTTCAGGAGTTGTTTGCTGCTGTTAAATGCCAGAATCAAATTAATGAGAAGGCACCAATTTAAACAGAATATTCAGCCCTTTCTGGGGAGGTGAATGGCCGAGACACATTGGTACAGAACCATATTTAGAAAGGTACAGAACAAGGGGAAAGTGGAACAGACAACCTCACACAGACACAAACGTAGACCCACATGTACATAGACAAACAACCACTGACATGCAGAGACATACCCACAGAAGCACATACACAAGCATGTCCACATTCATATATCACAATATCTACAGACAAACGTATACACAGCCACACCGATTAACACACACAGACTCATACACCTCTCTAACTGGCGAGAAGCTAGGATCTGTGGGTTAGCAGAGGGATTTAGGGCTCCAAGTACTTAAATCAGTA
Source organism: Squalus acanthias (assembly GCA_030390025.1). Taxonomy (NCBI): domain Eukaryota; kingdom Metazoa; phylum Chordata; class Chondrichthyes; order Squaliformes; family Squalidae; genus Squalus; species Squalus acanthias. Next base: position 296,758 of record JASTWF010000210.1, on the reverse strand, counting down.
AAAGCCAGTGGGCAGGTACAAAATAATTAGAGAGGCTAATGGAATGTTGATGCTTCAGCTGTAGAGCGCTCTGGAAAGACCACATCTGGAATATTGCATTCAGTTCTGGGCACCGCACCTCAGGAAGGATACATAGATACATAGAAGATAGAAGCAGGAGTAGGCCATCCGGCCCTTCGAGCCTGCTCCGCCATTTAATGAGATCATGGCTGATCCTCCAATTCAGTATCCCGTCCCCGCCTTCTCTCCGTAACCCTTAACCCCTTTTGCCTGTAGAAATATATCTAATTCCCTCTTAAATATATTTAATGAGCTGGCGTACACTGCCCTCTGTGGCAATGAGTTCCACAGGTTCACCACCCTCTGAGTGAAGAAATTCCCCCTCATTTCTGTCCTAAATGGTTGAGCCCTTATCCTTAAATTATGTCCTCTAGTTCTGTTCTCACCCGCCAAGGGAAACATCCCTTCTGCATCTAGTCTGTCTAGACCTGTCAGAATTTTATACACTTCTATGAGGTCCCCTCTCAATCTTCTAAACTCCAGTGTGTACTTCCCTAAACTACATAGTCTCTCCTCATAGGTCAATCCTGCCATTCCTGGTATCAGCCTGGTGAATCGCCGCTGCACCCCCTCCATGGCAAGAACATCTTTCCTCAGATGAGGCGACCAAAACTGTACACAGTACTCGAGGTGTGGTCTCACCAGTGCCCTGTACAGCTGCAGCAAGGTATCCCTGTTCCTGTATTCCAACCCTTTTGCTATGAAGGCCAGCATACCGTTTGCCTTCTTGATCGCCTGTTGCACCTGCATGCTCGCCTTCAGTGACTGGTGTACAAGAACACCCAGGTCTCTCTGTACTTCCCCCTCTCCCAATTTATTGCCATTTAAATAATAATTTGCCCTCCCGTTCCTGCACCCAAGGTGGATAACTTCGCACTTGTCCACATTATAGTGCATCTGCCATTTATCCGCCCAATCACCCAGTCTGTCCAAATCGCTCTGGAGCTTCCTGGTCTCCTCCTCTGAGCCCACCCCCCCTCCTAGTTTAGTGTCGTCTGCAAATTTGGAAATGCTGCATCCGACTCCCTGATCCAGGTCATTAATGTAAATTGTGAACAGCTGGGGACCCAGGACAGATCCCTGTGGTACCCCACTTGTTACTGCCTGCCATTCAGAAAATGAGCCGTTTATTCCAACTCTCTGTTTTCTATCTGACAGCCAGTTCTCTATCCACGTCAATACTTTCCCCTTTATCCCATGAGCTTCAATTTTCCCTGCTAATCTTTTATGTGGGACCTTATCGAAGGCCTTTTGGAAGTCCAGGTACACCACATCTACTGGCTCTCCCCCATCTATTTTACCAGTTACTCCCTCAAAAAATTCCAATAGATTAGTCAAGCACGATTTACCCTTTGTAAATCCATGTTGACTCTGTCCTATGCTGTCCCCATTTGCTAAGTGCCCCGCTATTTCATCCTTAATGATGGACTCCAGCATTTTGCCCACAACTGATGTAAGGCTTACAGGTCTGTAATTACCTGCTTTTTCCCTACTCCCCTTTTTGAATAGTGGGGTAACGTTAGCTACCCTCCAATCCATGGGCACTGTTCCCGAGTCTAATGAATTCTGAAAAATCATACTTAGTGCATCCGCTATCTCTAGGGCCACCTCCTTCAGCACCCTAGGATGCATGTTATCAGGCCCTGGGGATTTGTCCGCCTTCAATCCCTTTAGCTTCCTTAACACCATATCCTTAGAGATATTGACTCGCGTCAGTTCCTCCTTTGCAAATGTCCCTATTTTTCCCGATATCCCAGGGAGGTTTTTTGTGTCTTCCTTCGTAAAGACTGACCCAAAGTATGCATTTAGTTGGTCTGCCATTTCTTTATTTCCCGTTATATATTCCCCCGTATCTGACTGCAATGGGCCAACTTTGGTTTTCACCAGTCTTTTCCTCTTGATATACTTATAAAAGCTTTTGGAGTTAGTTTTTATATTTTCCGCCAGCTTGCTTTCGTAAGCTATTTTGCCCCTCTTGATTAAGCCCTTTGTCCTCCTTTGCTCTATCTTAAACTGTTCCCAATCTTCCGCTCTGGCGCTTTTTTTGGCTATTTTATACGCCCTATCTTTGGATTTTATGCTGTCTCTAATTTCCCCTGTTATCCACGGTTGAGTCACCTTTTTAGATTTCCTTTTATGCCAGATTGGTATAAACAATTTTTGCAATTTTGTCATTCTATCTTTAAATGCTTGCCATTGTTTATCTACCTCCAGTCCTCCCAGGAACGTTGTCCAATCAGACCTACTCAGTTCCCGTCTAATGGCATCATAATTCCCCTTGTTTAAATTCAGGACCTTAGTATCTGAGTCAATTTCTTCGCTCTCCATTTCGATATACTTGTTTTGGAGGGAGTGCAGCACAGATAGACCAGAATGTTACCAGGGTACCAAGGGTTACATTATGAGGAGAGATTACATCTCCCGAGAATATAGAAGGTTAAGGGGCGATTTCATTTGATTCAGGTTTTTCGGGTGTTGAAAGGAATTGTTAAAGTAGATCGAGAGGAAGGTTTTCACACTGGTGGAGGAGTCTAGGACAAGGGGACATAATCTGAAAATCAAAGTCAGGCCATTCAGGAGAAGTTAGGAAACACTTCTTCACACAGAGGGTGGGAGAAGTGTGGAATTCTCTCAAACAAAAAGCAAATACTCGCACAATTAATCATTTTAAATCTGAGATTGTTAGATTTATGCCAGGCAAGGGTATAAAAGGATACTGAGCCAAGGCAGGTGGATGCAGTTAAGATACAGATCAGCCATGAATGGAGGAACAGGCTCGAGGAGCTGAATGCCTACTCCTGTTCCTACTTCCACTTTATACAGAGTATCAGCATAAGAACATAAGAAATAGGAGCAGGAGTTGGCCATTCGGCCCCTTGAGCCTGCTCCGCTTTTCAAGAAGATCGTGGCTGAACTAATCTTGGCCTCAACTCCACTTTCCTGCACGTTCCCCATAACCCCCGATTCCCCTGTTGTTCAAAAATCTCTCTATCTCCGCCTTGAATATATTCAATGACTCAGCCTCCACAGCTCTCTGGGGTGGAGAATTCCAAAGATTCACGACCCTCAGAGAAGAAATTCCTCATCTCCATTTTAAATAGGCGACCCCTTATTCTGAAACTATGCCCCCGAGTTCTAGATTCCCCTACGAGGTGAAACATCCCCCCTGCATCTACCCGGTCAAGCCCCCTCAGAATCTTATATGTTTCAATAAGATCACCTCTCATTCTTCTAAACTCCAATGAGTATAGGCCCAACCTTTCCTCATAAGACAACCCTTTCAACTCAGGAATCAACCTCATGAACCTTCTCTGAACTGCCTCCAATACAAGTATATCCTTCCTTAAATATGGAGACCAAAACTGTACGCAGTACTCCAGGTGTGGTCTCACCAACGCCCTGTACAGTTGTAGCAAGACTTCCCTACTTTTATACTCCATCCCCCTTGCAATAAAGGCCAATATTCCATTTCCTTCCAAATTAATGGCTGTACCTGCATGCTAACTTTGTGTTTCATATACGAGGACTCCCAGATCCCTCCGTACCACAGCATTCTGTAGTCTCTATCCATTTAAATAATATTTTGCTTTATTATTCTTCCTACCAAAGTGAATGACCTCACATTTTCCCACATTATACTCCATCTGCCAATTATTTTCCCCACTCACTTAACCTATCTATATCCCTTTGCAGACTCTGTACTCCTCACAACTTGCTTTCCCACCTATCTTTGTATCGTCAGCAAAATCGGCAACAGTACACTCGGTCCCTTCATCCAAGTCATTAATATAGATTGTAAATATTTGAGGCCCCAGCACTGATCTCTGTGGCACCCCACTAGTTATAATTTGCCAACCTGAAAATGTCCCATTCATTCCGACTCTCTGTTTTCTGTTAGTTAGCCAATCCTCTATCCAATCTAATATATTACCCCCAACACCGTGAGCTCTTATCTTGTGCAGTAACCTTTTGTGAGGAACCTTATCGAATGCCTTCTGGAAATCCAAATACACGACATCTACTGGTTCCCCTTTATCCACCCTGGAGCATCGAGCACTCCCGGGGCAGGTACAATACAGAGCTCCCTCTACATTACCATGACATTACCACTGTTACTCTGTCCCCCATCCCTGCTCCAGACCATTTCTGTTCCTGAATTTATAAACTAGTAAAACTTAGAGATGATAAATCATCGGGACTGGATGAATTGCATCCCAATATACTAAAACAGGCAAGGGAAGAGCCCATTGCATTCTGGACCTCAACCTCAAGAATGATGTTTGTATTTGGCGGGAGTTCAGCACAGATTCACCACAATGATACCCGGGCTGAAAGGGTTAAATGACGAGGACCGGTTGCACAGACTAGTCTTTTACTTCCTTGAATATAGAAGATTAAGGGTGATATCACTGAGGTGTTTAAGATGATCGAGAGATACTATTTCATCTGGTGGGAGTCCAGAATAAGGGGCAAAACCTTTAAATTAAAGCCAGGCCGTTCAGGTGTGATGTCAGGAAGCACTTCTTCACACAAAGGGTAGTAGAAATCTGGAAAACACTCCCCCAAAAAGCTGTTGAGGCTGGAGCTCAATTGAAAAATTCAAGACTCAGATTGATAGGTTTTGTTAGGCAGGGTTTTGTGTGTGTGTATATTGACACACACAGGTTGAGGTTGTAGGTGGATTGAAATCAGTGACGGAGAGAAAGGGTTTAAGAGGCTTTTGAAGGCACTTGGTCGGCACCTAACAGCCAGTCCACCGATTTAGGGCCTAGTGTGGTACAAATCTGACCTCTCACCAAGGACGCGTTTGAACTCCCCACATTCATTTTACACAAGATCTTCAGATCGGTAGGGGTGAAAGGTCAGAGCTTCAACCCTCTGACACCCAGCCCATTGCTAAAGATTGTTTCTAGTGCTGTACCGTGTCTTTTCAGAATTCACCATAGAATTACACAGTATTTACAGCACAGAAACAGGCCATTCAGACCAACAGGAGCGCTGGAGAGGAAAGAGAGAGAGAGACCGAGCAAAGATGAATGGCAGCGAGAAGACGAGGCAGGGAGAGAGGGCCATTGAGAGAGAAAGAAACAGAGGCAGAGAGATGAGACTGAGGCAGAGAGAAATAAAATGAGGCAGATAGCGAACGAGAGAAAAACCATGATAGCAGAAGCACGGGTTAGATAGAGAGTAAATCTCCCTCTACAGTGTCCCATCAAACGGTCTATTACCAATCTGTCTGAAGAAACCCCATCAAGTGAGATATCTTGAACCCCGAACGGTCACAGTGCTGACACTCTGGAACATCCGTCTTATCTCAATACCTTTCTGAATGTGATCTTAGACACTTACAGATTCCCTGCAGCAGTTTCCTCTTCCCATTTTCTGCGATTCCCAAATCTTCTCCCAGCCTCATTACACCCGCAAACAGCTTGTTCTTGGACACACTGATCCTAAAGAGAAACAAGACACGGATGTGAAGCTGTGATCAATGCAGTAAGTTTTATTTCTGAGTACAGCCCATTATTCTGTTAGCAGTAACACAGGGTCAGGGGTTACAGGAGATAAACAATCAAACAGAGCTTGCTTCCCGTGAACCAAGGTTTCATTCAGTGAGAACTTGGAGAGCTCGATCTGGTGGGAATCTGTCACTGGATCTTTCACTGTCGGTCTGCAACATCCAAACCCACCGGGGAAGGATAGTGGGACAGACAGATATATAGGGTGAGTTGGAGCAGTCGCCGGGACTGGTGAACTATTCCAAATAGAGATTCAGTTGCTGAGGGTTTACAGGAGTTGTTTGCTGCTGTTAAATACCAGAATCAAATTAATCAGCATGCACCAATTTAAACAGAAAATTCAGCCCTTTCTGGGGAGGTGAATGGCCCAGACACATTGGTACTGAACAGTATTTAAAAAGGAACAGAAGGGGAAGGGAGAATGCAGATACATTCACACAGACACTTGCGTACACACAGATACACACGAGAGACATCCCTCAGAACCTACAAGACCATCATAATACATACATACATAGAGGCATACACAGCCACACAGATCGACACATAGACACGTACATAAACACACAGACACTTCTCTAAACGTCGATATGCTAGGAACTGTGGATGACCAGACAGATTTACAGGTCCAAGCACAGGAATCACATGTATAAAAAAAAAATGAAAAAGGCTAATGGAATGTTGGCCTTTATCTCGAGAGGGCTGGAATACAAAGGGGATGAAGAGATGCTTCAGCTGTACAGAGCTCTGGTTAGACCCCACCTGGAGAACTGCATTCAGTTCTGGGCACCGCATCTCAGGAAGGATATACTGGCCTTGGAGTGGGTGCAGCACATTCACCAGGCAATTATGAGGACAGGTTGCAGAGACTAGATAAGTATTCCCTTATATGTAAAGGATTAACTGCTGATATAATTGAGGTGTAAGATCATAGAATCAAAGTCCAGTAGACAAGGAGGCCATTTGGCCCATCAATTCTGTGCCAGCTCTTTCGAAGATCAATCCAGTTAGTCCCACTCCCCCACCCTTGCCCCATATCCCTGTAATTTTTTTCTCCATTCAAGTATTTATCCAATTGCCTTTTGAAAGCTACTATTGAATCTGTGTCCAGCACCCTGTCAGGCAGTGTATTCCAAATCCTAACCACTTGTTGCATAAACAAGTTTTTCCTCATCTCGCCTC